>CM048848.1:44094805-44469805 GCA_026545225.1 Cornus controversa
GGTGTTTTATGTTATACACAAATATCAAATGAATTAAAATGAAAATTCTATAGGCAAGCATTTGGCAACCTATCTTATAAGAAACAGAGTATTGGGCGTTGAAAAAGAAATAAACACAACGCATTCAAGTTCCTGAGAATAGAATTGTTAACAACCATCTACTCTAAAAGCTTAAGTTGTTAGAGATGGTGTAACTTAAATATATAAATCCTTCAACATGCCCTCTCACGTGTGGCCTTCTTTTGGTCCAACACGTGTTTCAATTTTAACTTTCAGGGTGACAGTGAGGTTTGAACACGAGACGTTTGGCTCTGATACCATGTTGATAAAATAAAATAAAATTGAAGAGAGAAATTAAACAAGAAAAACATAACAATATAACGTGGTTCGACCACTACAGCCTACATCCACGGCACACAATCCCCAAAGAGCTACATCACTTTTATTGTATTCTCTCTTAGTTTTGTATACAATGACCACCTCTATTTATAGGTGAAAGAATACACGTGATAAATATGGAAAATACATTAATGGAAGATTCCTAAAATCAATCCCATAAATCACTCCAAAATATATTCTCCAACACCGCCCCCCCCCCCCCTCCTCAAGTTGGTACACAGAGATTTAACTCAAGTGTCCAACTTGAAACTAAATACGAAGTTTCGGGGGATCCGAGTCGAGTTGATCCTGAAATCCGAGACGAGTTGATCTGGAAATCCAAAACGAATTAATCCGAAGATCCGAAACGAGTTGATCCGAAGATCCGAGACGAGTTGATCCTGAGATCCGAGATGAGTTGATCTTGAGATCCAAAACTAGTTGATTCGAAGATCCGATACAAGTTGATCCGAAGATCCAAAACGAGTTGATCCTGAGATCCAAGACAAGTTGATCCGGAGATCCAAGACGAGTTGATTAAAAGATCCGAGATAAATCTAAAGTAGGGTATGATACCTACTCTGATACCATGTTAATAACCATCTACTCTAAAAGCTTAAGCTGTTAGAGAGGGTGTAACTTAAATATATAAATCCTTCGACAAGAATAATGAGATAAACGATTAAATTGATTAAAAGAGAGACAGTTCATAATCAACATTTAAAGGAAACTTAAGGAGCAGCCTATTGACGATATGCAATGTGGACATGTAGATGCATCAGTAAAAGATTAGTTTGCATAGAAGGTGAGAGACATGTAGATCGATTAATATTATGTTTAATAAAGTAATTTGACATGACTTTAAAAAAAAAATTGGGTAAATTACACACACCTCCTGAGTTTTAACCTTATTACACTCAATGGTTGAAATTGGGCCTAATTACACCATCCTCCCATGAGATTCCAAAAGTAATTACCACGAACACCCTGGTGTTAAGTTTTCATTAGAACCATAAAAAAAAAAATTGTTGTAATGGCAAATTTGCCCTTCATCACATCTGAAAAAACATATATAGCCTTCTAAGATTCACAAAATTACAATAATATCCAAGTCCCATTAACAAATTTGTTCTTCCCCTTCTCCTAGAACTGTTGTCTAACTGTGGTGATCGTTTGGATTTCCTTTTTTTTTTTTTTTTTAGTTTTTTGCTCATTGTTATTTTTTATATATAATTAATTCTTTTGTTTATTTGGGTGTCAACTTTTTTATTTATTTTTATTCTTACTTTTTTTTTGTGCAAATGGCTTTGATCGGTCACATTATCTCCCCATGAGTAGCATCTTAAAGAAACCTGCAAGGCCCAACATCAAGGTCAAGAGTTCAACATTTGATCGAAGTAATCCACGTCGCTGATATCCTCTTCCCACCAGATGTGTAATACCCACAAATGCCCACCCGACAGCAAGTCCAGACCCAAATCCGATCGAAGGGGCTGAGCACTGCTGTGTAGGCAGCGAAATTGGTGGTGCTGCCGAAATATGTTTGGACATTGAAGCCCCACTTGGTCACGTCGAGATGGTAGGTCTTGAGGGCTTGGCTAAGGCAAAGATTCTCGATCTGGTTGATGTACTCGTTGCCGCTGTAGTAGCAGTTTCTGGGCATGCCCTCGGAGTATCTGTTGGTGAGTGCGCTTCCAAGGGGTTCGATGACGGTGAAGGAGTTGAAGTTCTCGGAGACGATGAGCTCAATTCCGCTGCATTGCCAGTGCTTGTCCTTCTCAATCGGATCGTGGATCTCTAGGTCGACGGTGTTGAGAGGGGCTTTGCCCCATGCAGTGATGGGATCTAGGGGTGCACACGGTTTGGTTCCTTACGGTTCTTGATGGAACCGAAACCATTCCCAATGGTTCCTTAATTTTGGAACCGAAACCATTAAGTTCGGTTCGGTTCCGGTTCTTTACGGTTCCGGTTCCAGTTTCCCAACGGCTCCTTGTCAACTTTTTTTTTTTTTAAACATTGGCAATATACACATTTATACTTGTGCACCCCTAGTTATAACAATAGATTAAAAGCTATTAGTATTTATTTATATATCTTATATTATATAAATAGATATATAAATATATAGAACATTAGAACTACTTTTAGTATTTATTTATATATTATATATTTTATATTTTATGTATAAATAGAACACTAGAATTTAGAAGGTATTAGTATTTATTTATATATTATATATTTTATACTTTATACTTTATATATATATATATATGTATGTATATAAACACTAGAATTTAGAAGTTATTATTAGTCATTTATATATTATATATTATATTTTTTTCTAACGGTTCCTGTTCCTTGACTTGGAACCGGGAACCGTAGTGACCGGTTCGGTTCAGCTACGGTTCTGATTCTGATTCCACTGGTTCTTTGTGCGTCCCTAACGGGATCCATTAGAGATCGTAGAGAGAGAGAAAGAGGTTGTACAAGATATGTTTATTTTTTTAATCTCATAAATTGAAGGGCACTAATGACATTTCACGTCATTTTTAAAGTTCGTCAGTTGCCTACATCAATAAAGGTGGTCAGTGTAATAAAGGCCAATGTTGATCGTCATGTGTAATAAGGTCAAACCCAATATAATAGGATAAATGACTTCTAATAGAAAAAAATAAAAATAAAAAAATCATTCATGAAACCCACCTAAATTTAAGGCATAACACACTCACTGCTATCATAGCTAGTAGTATAACCTAACTAGCAATGAAGATCCATGAGAAAACCTTTTTGTTCGATCTTTTCATAGTCACAATTTTTATCACCATTGTTTACTTCCTTTATGACACCATATAATACCTTACCTCTATTCCGTTTTCTCTCTCTTAATATTATTTCTTTCTTTCTGCCACTTCTTTAAATTCTATTCAAACATAACCAAGAATATAGATAGGAGAGAAACAAGCTTCTCTATCATGATCTCTTAATAGTGTTCTCCATGCAATAAAAAGAAAAGGCATTGGTTGTAGCTACTTATTCATTCTTCCAACTAGATAGAGAAAACATATTCTTCCTCGAGCAACAGAGAAGGTGACATTGACATCCTTTTAAACAATAAACAGTTTGCACTCTCCTTTCTTTTTCTAGGTTCAATGTCTATAATAAGCATCATTTGCATAGGGAGATTTTGTGGATGCCATTTGACACAAGCTAACGCGCATTTTCTGAAATTCGGTCATCCTTGTCGGATCACAAGCCACCATCTCACCTAAAACCAATCAGTGCTAAGGAGGGAAAACTTTAATCTTTTAAGGGCTAATACGCATCCTGTTAAAAGTGTTACGTGAGCATGAGAGTGGTATCCAACAACACTCCCCTGCACAATGACACTCACGCAAATTCGAACTCGTAACCTCAGGCTCAGATACCACTTGTCAAATCTAAAGTCTTCATCTCACCTAAAACCAATTGGTGTTAAGGAGGGGAACTTTTTAATCTTTTACAGGCTACGACGCATCTTGTTAAAAGTGCCACATGAACATGAGAGTGGTATCTAACAACACTCCCCTACACGATGGCACACCTACAAGTCGAACTCGTGACCTCTAGCTCTGATACCACTTGTCAAATCTCAAGTTGTCATCTCACCTAAAACCAATTGGTGTTAAGAAGGGCAAACTGTAATCTTTTAAAGGCTAACACACATTCTATTAAGAGTGTCATGTAAACATGAGAGTGGTCTCCAACAACAGTCATCAAAACAAACTACTATAACAAACAAAAATTCTATCTAGAAAAAAATTAGAAACAAAAGGAACTTCTAATTCCAAAATTTTTTTCAGAAACAAACATCTTGTTATTCCATGCAGCCACCACCCTGATGACTTAATATCAAAGGTATTTTTTAAAGGTACAAAAAAACCCCAACAGACATGACACACACATAAAGCATCATGGCACTTGCCATATATATATATATATATATATAGAGAGAGAGAGAGAGAGAAAGAGAGAGAGCAATATTAATTAGAATCACCTAATATCAATCACACTAATCAAAAAAATTAGAACACAATAATTGTTAACGAATCCTTAGGGATTTGGTTGACCCTGAAAATCAGGGAATTTAATTCCCTTTAAAAAGCGAGATTGCACAGCTGTAAAATTTGTATATTTTTTCCTTCTTTAGGTGCTGTTAATTAGGACCTAATTTCTAGGAATTGTTTTCTGTTTTTATATAGAATTAGTTTCCTAAAATAGTGGACATTGTACTCTATATATTTGTATCGTTTTACCTCAAAGAAATATAAGTTTTAATATTCGTTTATATGGTATCAGAGCAATAATTTTCTTTTCCTGGGGTTCTTTCTTTCCTTTCTGCACAGCCTTCACTGCTGATTGCAGAATATTTTTTTTTTTTCCTGGGGTTCTTTTTTTCCTTTCTGCACAGCCTTCATTCCTGATTGCAGAATATCTCTTTGGCCTTCATTGCCTTTAACCCCTGCCTTTCTATTCCCTTCAAACACTTCAATCTTTGCCCAGAAAAATCCCACCATGTCTGTCACATCTGAAACTGCAGCTATCTCAACTAACATTGGACAGACCTCACATGGTGAATATCAGATCCTACAGCCATTATACCGATTCAATGGAAAAAACAATCTGATATGGTCTCAATGGGTGAGGACATATCTAAAGGGGAAGGAAAAACTCAACCACTTGATTGGCCCTGTACCAGGGAAAGATGATCCAAAGTTTGAAGCTTGGGATGTGGAAGACTCCTCAATTATGTCATGGCTCTGGAATTCAATGCAACCAGAGATAAGTGGAACTTGCATGTTTTTGACAACTGCCAAACACATATGGGACACCGTGAAGCAGACTTACTCCAAAGTTAAGGATGCAGCCTTGGTTTATGAAACAAAGACCAAGATTCACTCGACAAAACAAGGTACAATGTCTGTTACCGAGTATTATAACACTTTGAAAGGTTTATGGCTTGAACTCGATTACTATCAAAATGTTAAGATGCAGTGCAGTGATGATGCCACCATGATGTTGAAATTTGTGGAAAGTGAAAGGGTTTATGAGTTCTTGGCTGGACTCAATGTGGAGTTTGACCAGATTCGGGTGCAACTATTGCAAGAAACCAAGGCATACTAAGGAGATGTGCTGGAAATTGAATGGAAAACCACCTTTTCACAGAAACAACAACTCTCAGCAGTGATTCAACCCACAAGGCAGCCTAGCAAATATTGCCCTTGCTGATGACAAACCTACACAAGATTCAACTGGCAGCATCCTGGAGATTAGTGCACTAAAAAAGGAGGAAATTGAGAAAATTCGGAGCCTCCTCACTTCAATTGACAAACCAATCGGTTCATGTTCAATGGCACACTCAGGTAAGTATTCCTTATCTCAAGCCCTTAGTGTCTCAAAGGACTGTAGTTTTCATGCAACCTGGGTAATAGATTCAGGTGCCACAGACCACATGACTAATTCACCACATCATTTCACAACATACACACCATGCCCTGGAAATCAAACAATACGAATTACCGATGGAACTTTCGCATCCGTGGCAGGAAAAGGGACCATCAATCTTACACCTCTTTCTTTGAAATATGTTCTTCATGTGCCTAAGCTTTCTGTAAATCTTTTGTCCATACATCAGATTATAAAAGACCTACACTTTAAAGTGACATTTTTTCCCAATCATTGTGTCTTTCAGGAACCGGTTATGGGGAGGACGATTGGGCTTGCTAAAGAGAAGGAAGGACTCTACTTTCTGGATATCTGTGATGACAAGAGTAGTGGCTGTCTACCTCTATCTCATTTCTCTAAAAATTTCTCACCAAATAAAGCACAAATTTGGCTTCATCATTTTCGTTTAGGACATCCTTCTTTTTCTGTGTTAAGACTATATTTCCTGTTTTATTTCATAATTTGGATGTTAAGTCCTTTCATTGTGAAATCTGTGAGCTTGCCAAACATCATCGCGTTTCATTCCCATTGAGTGATAATAAATCTTTATATCCTTTCTCTTTGGTTCATACTGATGTGGGGGGGCTTTTTAGGATTCCAAATATTACTGGAGCTCGGTGGTTTATTTCCTTCATTAATGACTGTACTCGAGTCACTTGGTTGTTTCTTATGAAAAACAAATCTGATGTTAGTTCTGTTTTTCCTATATTTCTTTAAATGATTCAAAATTAGTTTGGTGTTCAAATTAAAAATATTAGATCTAACAATGGGAAACAATACTTTAACCAGATTCTTTCACCATTTTTTCAAAAGGAGGGGATAATACACCAATCTTCATGTACAGATACTCCACAACAGAATGGGGTTGCAGAACGAAAAAACTGTCATTTCTTGAAACAACCCGAGCCCTTTTATTTGAGAAACAGGTGCCTAAATCCTATTGGGGGGAAGCTGTGTTGACTGCAGCTTATCTTATAAACCGACTACCTTCAAGGGTATTGGGAAATAAAACTCCGGTAAGTGTCCTTTCTCAATTCTATCCTGAATTCAACAAGTCTATCCAATTACCACCTAGAATATCCGGTTGTGTCTCTTATGTTCACGTTCATGCACAGAACCGGGTTAAATTGGATCCTAAAGCCCTTAAATGTGTCTTCTTTGGTTATTCCTCAACCAAAAAGGGGTATAAATGCTATCATCCTAGTTCAAAAAAAAAAATTTGTCTCCAAAGATGTTACCTTTGCTGAAAATATGTCTTTTTTTGGTGAAACTTATCTTCAGGGGGAGCATTTATTGGAAGATGAGTTTGATTCGAGTCTCGTATTTGATAATCTTGATATTTCAGCCATTTCAACCCCTAAAACACATGTTCCTTCTGATGGTTCTCTTGTTCCAACAGAAGCATCCTTGTCTTCTGCAGAAACCAACAAAAATAATCCTAATGAGAAAACAGGTAATGATGGTACTACCTTGCCATTACAAGTGTATTCCAGAAAGAAAAAGTTTGAACATGAACCGATACAAGCCCATGAAGCTGAACCAGGTACTGTTGATTTTTCTCCATCTAAAAATGACTCACAACCCAAGCCTACAGACCTTGATATACCAATTGCCCTTAGGAAAGAAACACGAAAATGCACTCAACACCCCATAGCAAACTTTATCTCCTTTGATAGACTCTCTTCGCTACACAAAGCATTTCTCACAGATTTACATAACATTAAAATTCAAAAAACAGTCCAAGAGGCATTTAGGGATGAGAAATGGAAAAAATCCATGAGTGAGGAAATGAGAGCACATGGGATATAGATAGTTGAGTTGCCAAAAGGGAAGAAACTGGTAGGGTGTAAATGGGTGTTTACTGTGAAGTATAAAGCTGATGGAACCTTGGAGAGATATAAAGCTAGGCTTGTGCCAAAGGCTACGCTCAGACGTATGGAGTAGACTATCAAGAGACATTTGCCCCAATTGCAAAAATGAACACTATTAGAGTCTTATTATCTTTAGTAGCTAATCTTGGGTGGTCCTTGCAGCAATTTGACGTTAAGAATGCATTCTTGCATGGTGATTTAAAGGAAGAAGTCTACATGGAGGCACCTCTGGGTTTCACTGAGAATTTTAGAAAAAACAGTGTGTGCAGGTTGAAGAAAGCTATATATGGGTTAAAGCAGTCCCCTAGAGCATGGTTTAGGAGATTTACTAGTGTAATGAAGAACATGGATTTCAAGCAGAGCCACGGTGATCATACCCTCTTCATCAAACGATCGAATGCAGGTAAAATTACAGTCCTAATTGTTTATGTTGATGATATTATTGTAACTGGAGATAACTTTGAAGAGATTGAGAAACTCAGGAAGCAGTTGGCCAAAGAATTTGAAATAAAAGAATTGGGAAAACTAAAATATTTCTTGGGAATTGAAGTAGCATATTCTAGAAATGGCATCTTCATTTCCCAACAGAAATATATCCTTGATCTCCTTAGGGAGACAAGTATGCTTGGCTGCAAACCTTCAGACACTCCAATTGAGCAAAATCACAAACTAGGAGAAGCTGCAAATGATGATGTGATGATAGATAGGGGGAGATATCAAAGGTTAGTTGGAAAACTCATTTACTTATCTCACACAAGACCCAACATTGCCTATGCTGTGAGTGTAGTTAGTCAGTTCATGCACTCTTCGAAGGATTCCCACTTGCAAGCTGTTTACCGAATCCTACAATACTTGAAATCTACTCCTGGGAAAGGTGTTCTCTTCAAAAATAATGGAGAACTAAGTCTAGAAGCCTACACAGACGCAGATTAGGCTGGATCAGTAGTGGATCGCAGGTCAACATCTAGCTACTGTACCTTTATAGGAGGAAATCTGGTGACTTGGAGAAGTAAAAAACAGGTTGTGGTGGCTAGTTCAAGTACTGAAGCAGAATTCAAAGCTATGGCACATGGAATTTGTGAACTCTTGTGGCTAAAGATTATTTTGGAAGACTTAGGAATCAAGTGGGAAGGAAGTATGAAGTTGTATTGTGATAACAAGTCAACAATCAATATAGCTCACAATCTGGTACAACATGATTGCACAAAACATGTGGAAGTAGATCGGCATTTCATCAAGGAGAACCTGGATAGTGGCTTAATTTGTACTCCCTATGTTTCAACAAATGGACAACTTGCGGACATCCTCACTAAAGGACTATCGAGTCATTCGTTTCAACACATTACAAGCAAGCTGGGAATGGACAATATCTATTCACCAGCTTGAGGGGAAGTGTTAACGAATCCTTAGGGATTTAATTGACCCTGAAAATCAGGGAATTTAATTCCCTTTAAAAAGCGAGATTGCACAGCTGTAAAATATGTATATTTTTTCCTTCTTTAGGTGCTGTTAATTAGGACCTAATTTCTAGGAATTGTTTTCTATTTTTATATAGAATTAGTTCCTAAAATAGTGGACATTGTACTCTATATATTTGTATCGTTTTACCTCAAAGAAATATAAACTTTAATATTCGTTTACAATAATAATAATAATAATAAATAAATAAAAAAGATGACTTTTAGGATTTCCAATAGTTAGCTCAAAAAATATAAAAATAAAAATAAAAAAAGAAAAACGATGAAGTCTCATTGGTCTGGTAGAAGGAACCATGATTGGCTAGAGAGAGAAAGATAAACTGAGTAGAGAAGGAAGAGTCGTCCGCTACTCAGATCTTGATTTGGATCTACAGACTTACTCAGATATGAAGCAAAAACAAAAATCGGCGTTGTCACTTGAGAGAGAGCGAGAGTGCGAACTTCATTGAGGAGGAACCAACCTATCAAAGGTAACCGGTATTACAGAGAGCCACCAATGACATTGGTGTTTGATGAGGAAAGAGAGAAAGGGCAGAGTAGCAGAGAATAAGAAGGATTACTTTATTTTGAGGTAAAAAGGAAGGAGTATTTAGCATATGCCTTAAAATGTAAGGGCATCACCATAATTTTAGTATATAAACAAGGCGGTGAGAGGGACTCCTTCCACGACCCTCCCTAAACCCATGCGAGTTTAATCCCCTCCCCCCCCCCCCGAAACCACACCAAATAAATTCAAACTCCCCCAAACCCATCCCAATAGGGTGAGACAGGGCGGATTTTCGTCGGGACAAGTTAAATTGCCATCCCTAGTCCCATAGTAGATGAAGATGGAGAAAGAGTGTGAAAGGGAGAGTATTGTACAAGGCAGGTCAAACAAATCTGTTTGCTTCTTTTAGGGCTTTTAAATACATCACCTTCATCGTAATGCAAAAATAGCACATAACTAATTCCAACTTCCATTCTATCTCGACTCCTTATGGCAACTCCAAAAATCCATTTTATTCTCCATGAATACCTTCTTAATTGGATAGATTACTTGGCTCTAGAGCATTTGTATCAGAAAATATATTTACCGGAAAACATATCAAACAAATCTGTTTGCTTCTTTTAGGGCTTTTAAATACATCACCTTCATCGTAATGCAAAAAATAGCACATAACTAATTCCAACTTCCATTCTATCTTGACTCCCTATGGCAACTCCAAAAATCCATTTTAATCTCCATGAATACCTTCTTAATTGGATAGATTACTTGGCTCTAGAGCATTTGTAGCAGAAAATATATTTACTGGAAAACAATAAAACTAGACCAGCCATTACAGATACAAGCCATGCAGCCTCTAACAGAAAACAGCGCTATATCAATTGGCTCAGAATCCTCGGCTAAGTAAACAATGATTACATAAACTTTTCAAATTTGTTTAAAAACTTTTGAGGCTGTTATTTCCTTTCAAGATAAATCACACCATTTCAAAAGTTCCAAAATATTTAACAAAAGTAATGGCATTTTCCTAGAAAATTGTACAACAGCATGCAATTTTACCCCGGAAAAATTATGAGAGTTCAGTTTCAATTTTAGAACAGTGTTCAAGAAGTTTTTTAAACTTTTTTTTTTTACAAGTAAGATTGCATTAGAAAGCATTTAAACGGGAAACGCAGTCTGCAAAGCTACACAAGGACCATATAGGGTCCCTAACCTCTCAATATGTTCAAAAAATCTACTATCTCTCCCATGGATTTACTCTCCCATGAATTTACAATTTTTCCCGAACCCAACAAAAAAGAAAACTAATAATAGAGAATTTCAGCACCCAAATAGGAGTTTGCTCACCATTGAAGGATCTCCTATTCCGTTCCCTCCACAAGCACCACCAAACACACAAGGGCGCCAAGAAGTTTTTTTAATTTTACACCCACTACAACAGATGACCAGGTATTTGGCCTATATTTCTGTTCTTTCTCTCATTCTCCTGTATTTATGGTTTATTTTGAAAAATAGCAGCAGTTAAAGTATTGAGATAATATATTCATCTTTAGCTTGTAATTCACCCAAAAAGGCTGTAAAGGACAGAGATTGAATTAGCGCAAAAAGACCAACTGACCTATCACTTGACCAAAATATCGCCCTACATATAGCATACATGAAAACAATATTCATATAGCCAACCCAACATAAGGTGAAGCTGAGTACAATAAAAATGAAATCATGTGAACTTGACAATCATCTAGTTCTAGATTTCATGTGTTGTTTAAATCTCCTAGCAACAATGGATTAAACAAGAATGAAAATTTTTTGAGAAAGCAAATTAAATATAGAGTTAATTCACATCCTTGTCTTTTTCTCAGTAGATCAATACCATGGGTAGTGTCACAATGTCAGAAAAAATGTGAATCTAAAGCAGGATATTTCATGCAAGGATAGTCAAACGAGATCAATTATAAATAGAATAACATCTAGTATATAAATACATAGATAATTACAGTTCTAAACCCATCATTCAATTTAGTTCAGAGGTTAGAATGTATACCAAGGACAAATGAAGGATGCTGATATTCCGACTCTGATCTATCCTTTGAGAGCTTGAAGAATAATTTACTGATGGAATAACCTGCTACCTGATGGTGTTTTTTACGAGGAATGGGCAAAAAGACTGAAGTATACTTTAGCAAATGAAACATGACAGCATCACCAACCTGCATTTCAATAAATTTTGACCACGGTCATCTATAATGCAAACACTTAGACACACACAAGCACAAATAAATAAGTATATGTATATCAAATAAGAAAGCAAACTAATATAATTTAAAAAGAAAGAAATGAATGTAAATATGACTTACCCTTCTCAAGAGAAGGCCCCATGCTGTGCATGTTAGAAGCTCTACAATGGGGCTTGAATGGCTATGCTGTAAGATATAAATAAAAACTATTAGTACAAACAAGCTAGTGTTGGTAAAGGAAGCTTTAATTTGATGGCAATAGCATCAAGGAGACAGAAAGATAAAGGTTCATAAAGTAATGATTGCTTGCCTTGTCATAACCACTGCATATTACATTAGGGGATGCAGGTTTCTCACGCAATATCATCTCAATTGTCCTACTGACAATCTGAAACCATTAAAATTAGTAACAAGTTAAGCATGCAAAATAATTGAAGTAATAATTCAAATAGCCCATGGAAAAGGAACTTCTATACTAGCAACAAAATAAAGAAATGCTTTAATTAATCATACATGTAAATATGGTGATTTCGAACATCATATATATGTCAATCTCATGAACTATAGCACCAACAAACTCTTAGGTCCAATTAACAACTACTACAGCAACAAAATAACTATTCATGATGGCTGCATCTGACCATCAACTAATTGAACAGTCTAAATTCAAAAACAAGAATGCTAAACTCTATGACTAAACAGTCCGAGTGTTTAGCCGCCTTCTACATTGACATAAAAATAAAAGATGTGACCGCCAAAGCTTTGGCTATCAAAAACGAGGTTGAGTGTTCAAGCCGCAGAGAGTCGCGCATGTTAATATACTTGCCTATCAAATATAAAATAAAATATAAAATAAAAGATGTGACACGAAATCATGTGGGGCCCACAAAGACAAGTTTTTTTGCTATGCGTAATCATGTTCTTTAATTCTGTGCATAGCACTGTTCATTAGAAAACAGAACAATACTTGCTTCCTGGCATTTTGGTAATATTTGGCTGTCAATGGGTGCAGGAATTTTCTAACTCCCTATCCTAAAATACTAACTCAAAAAAACAAACACACACACATATATGTAAAGAGAGGAGAAAGATGGGATCAAACTTTTCCTCTTCCCTAGTAATTTGGGCAATTTCAAGTTTGTTTTTTTTTTCAGAAATGGGAATCCTTCCAGCCTGGTGCCCTTTGGTACACGAGAAAGGTAAACAGTGCAATCACCCACAAACTACGTATCATTTAAACCCTAGTGTATTTGGGTGTTGGGTTAAATTTGAACCCAGTATTTTCGAGTTTATGGTTCATCCCAGGAGACCCATTATCCACCGGGCCACCGCCGAGAACCCAGATCCTCTCTTGTGCCACGTCGTGTTTATGGTTTATCCCAGACCCATTGTCTTATGCAACAATTTCACAATACTTATTCAACTACTTTTCATTGTTCTTTTTATTGCTTATGAAACAACTATTTTAGATTACTTACACAACAACTTTACATTGCTGATTCGTAAGCAATGTATTATATTGCATAAACGATGTATTGTGTTGCG
The DNA here is from genome assembly GCA_026545225.1 of Cornus controversa. Taxonomy (NCBI): domain Eukaryota; kingdom Viridiplantae; phylum Streptophyta; class Magnoliopsida; order Cornales; family Cornaceae; genus Cornus; species Cornus controversa. Next base: position 44,108,280 of record CM048848.1, read on the forward strand.
TAAACCATCCCATCACAGAAGGTGATCCTGATTCCACCCAGGTTGCAATTTCAAGTGTTCTAGTGACAAGATTTTACAGTTTGGCCGCCAAAACGAGGAAAGAGAGAGAGAGTATGCGCCATAAGCTCGATTAGGTTTGGGAAATTCATGCATTATTATGTGTTCTATTCCCTTAACAATTGCCCTTTCCTTTTTGGTAATTTCAGTAGAGCTCGAATTCATGTCGTAGTAACATATTCGAAAAAGTAAACCATTAATTTGACATCATGAGTGCTTAACTGTGTATAGATATGATATATAGAGAGATATAGATATAGAGAGAGAGGGCGAATAGTAGACCTCATGCTGGGACCAGCGACATTGAGGATCGAAGACGATAAGCTGAGGCGCATCTTCAGAGACAACGATGAAGCATTGAGTTAAGAGTTTGCGATAGTTGGAAGGGTCATCGGGTCGGAGGAGGAATGACATGGCGTCTCCGCCGCTGCAAGCGAGGCATCGCCGCCCATTGCAACGGCAATCTGAACCAGAAGGCGACGGTGGAATGAATGATATGATGGTGTCGGCTAGTGTACGAGCGCGGTTGTGGAATGCCTTCCATAGAACGTCCGGGACCCTTCGTCTCCTCGCCATTGAGAGAGAATGTGTGAGAGGGAAAGTGTGTCAGTGCTTATGTTGGAGAGAGAAGATCCTAAGACAGAGAGAAATGGGCGCCAAAAAATTATAATAATAACAATAAATAAATGGGTAATTTACACTTTGACCACAGTGGTTTGTCATTATTTCACTTTGACCCCCTCACCTTTGCAAAATTACACTGTCCCCCTGTTAGACCTTGTCGGCTGCCAAAAAATTTATTTCGGATAAAAAGACTAAACTGCCCTTATTATATATTCTGATATATTATGATATATTTGACTTGTTAACCATACACCTACCAAACACTCCCTTAACCAAATCTCACACAATACACTGAACTGAGCAAATATTATTTTCTTTCGAAGTCTACACACCTTTCTAACTCATCTTGTGGTGATTCAAGTGATACAACTTGTGGCGATTCAATCTCACACAAACCCTAGAACCTGATCATCTCTATTCCATCGTCATAATGTTTTTAAGTCATACAACACACAAACCCTAGAACCCAAATCATCTCTATTCCATTGCCATATCTATGGTGATTCAAGTCAATCTCACACAAACCCTAGAACCCAAATCATCTCTATTCCATTGCCATACATTTTCTAAGTCATACAACACACCTCTGTTTTGGTGTGTGAAAGCCAAAGATTGAAGAGATTTGAAGTTGTTGGGCACGACGAGCAATTAGGAGCGATTAAAGGTAAATTTTGATTATTATCTTAAATTACTGGTTTATCTGGTTGGGATTTAGAGTTTGTTCATATTTATGCATCGATTTAAAGGGTTATTTCGTTTCTGTTCGACTAGGGTTTTATCAATTTTTGTTCGATTAGGGTTTTATCAATTTTTGTTCGATTAGGGTTTTTCAATTTTTGTTCGATTTATGTTTGATTTGTTGCATTCGACTTCTAATTCATACTTGTTAGGAGTTGTTCACAGTTATGCATGGATTGAAAGAATTATTTTGTTGTATGTTCGATTACAGTTTTATCTATTAGGATTTTTTTATTTTTTTTCGATTTATGTTTGATTTGCTACATTCGAATTCTAATTCATACTTGTTTAGGGTTTTTTCATAGTTATGCATTGATTAAAAGGATTATTTTGTTGTCTGTTCGATTACAGTTTTATTGATTTCTGTTCGATTAGGGTTTTTCTATTTTTGTTTGATTTATGTTTGATTTGCTGCATTCGACTTCTAATTCATACTTGTTTAGGGTTTGTTCACAGTTATGCATGGATTGAAAGGATTATTTTGTTGTCTGTTCGATTACAGTTTTATCGATTTCTGTTCGATTAGGGTTTTTCTATTTTTGCTTGATTTATGTTTGATTTGATGCATTCAACTTGTAATTCATATTTGATTTATGTTTAATTTTAAGGTTTTTTAATTTTGTTTGGGCAGTGGCTATGTATATTGCATGACGAACTTTGTTCCTGCTCTGATATACATACCACAGTTCCTATGTATATTGATGTTGGTGTTATTTGAATTTGTCACAGTTATGGTTATTTTTTATCATGATTTATATGTTCACTACAAGTCAACCACCAGAATTATTAGTTTAGTAGACCCTGATAGATACTGTATGTTTGAATTCCTCTAAGACATCAAGAAAGCTGTATTTTCTGATATTACTGGTGGTATAGGGTTTGCATATTCTGTGTATTGTGATGTTCCTGCTTCCTGTTCTAAAATGGTGGTTGAGAGTGACTCTGATTTTTTAGACATGTTATATTTGAATAGTGGTGTAACAGATATTAATGTCTATGTTGAAATTCAAGAAATTGAGCTCATAGATGTAACATTTGAACCTTAAACAGTTGAGTCATATAGTGAATTTGGTCTAGATGAGGATGTTGAAAACAATGAGGCAGTGGGAAAAAATAATCAGGCAGTGGGTGATGAAAACAATGAGGTTAAATATGATAGTGATATAGAGAAAGATGATGTGTATGGTTTTAGGGAAGAAGATGCAGAGTGGAGGGTAGAAGGTGACATTGATTGTATTAAAACTGATAGTGGTAGCTCAGATGGTAGTGATTGTGATTTTATTGATTCAGATAGTGATGAAGATTACCATGTGGATTGTAATGATGGATTATCATATTATGAGTCATGTGATGATTCATTTTCTGACTCAAGTGTGGAGGTTGGAGTGAAATTAGGAAAGAGAGAGAGATCCCAAAGTAAGAATTTTGATAAAAACATAAAAGGGAAAGCATATCAGAAAGTTAAAGGGGAAAATATAAAACTAGAAGAAAGGTTGATGTTTGAAAATGTGAATCATTTTAGAGAGGTATTGAGAGATTACACTATGCAAGAAGGAGTCAAAATTGAGAAGAAAAAAAATGAAAGCACAAGGATAACTGTTGTGTGCAAAGCCCTAGGTTGTCCATGGAGGATACATGTCTCCCCACTTTCAGATAAGGTCACCTTTATGATAAAGAAGTTAAGAGAGCCACATAATTGTGTGAGGGGTGATAAAAATTCAAGTGCCAATTTTACATGGATTGCAAGAAAATTTCTGAAGAGAATTAGACATAATCTAACTATGACTCCAGAAAGTTTGCAAGAGGCAGATCATCAGAAATTTAATGTTGTAGCATCTTTTATGCAAGCATATAGGGCAAAAAGAAAATGTATAGATGTTATTGAGGGCAATCATGGGAAGTCATACAGTGTACTGCCATCATATAGAAATGAAATTAGGAGGTCAAACCCAGGGAGTGTGGTTACACTTGATCATTATGATCCTAATTTGAATGCAATTCCAAGGTTTAAGAAGATTTTCATTGCATTTGATGCTTTGAGGACTGGGTTTATTAAAGGCTGTAGACCCTTCATTGGAATGGATGACTGTTTCTTGAAGGGGCCATATGGAGGAGTGCTTTTGTCAGTTGTGGCCTTAGATGGCAATAATGTCTGTTACCTATTGCCTATGCTGTGGTGCAAAATGAAGGGAAGGAGACTTGGTCATTTTTTTTAGATAATTTGAGGGACATGCTTGGTGCATATGCACAAACCAGTCATTGGACAATTATGTCTGATATGCAGAAGGTATACTAATTATTTTTATTTTCAAATTTAGTTACATTTTATTATGTTACTGCTATTTATTAATTGTATAATCTGTTTCTTTAATTATGCATTTAGGGTCTTGATGTTACTATTTCTGAAATATTTCTTGAGACAACTCATAGGATATGTTATAGACACTTGTATAATAGTTTTAGGAAGAAATTCCCTGGCATTCTATCGAGGAGATATTTCTGGAGGGCTACTAGATCATACAATCAGCTTGAATTTGATGATGCAATGAGACACATATATGGGATTTGTCAAGAAGCTCATGACTGGCTAATGAAGAGACCTTTGGAAATTTGGAGTAGGGTTAGGTTTAGTGAAGAATCAAAGAGTGATCATATAACAAACAACTTGACAGAGTCCTTCAACAATTGGGTTAGACACTATAGAGGTAAACCATTATTAAGTATGCTTGAGTGGATTAGATTCAAAATGATGGTGAGGATCCAGAAAAGGTTTGAGAAAGCTTATTCTTGGCTTGGGACATTAACACCAAATGTTAGAAAAAGATTGAATAAAGTTATTGATGAGGAAATAAACTGTAGGGTTTGTCCTGCTGGGAGGGATTTGTTTGAAATTCTTGAAAAACAAGGTGTAAATGTGGTTGACCTTAATTTGAGGACTTGCTCATGTAGAGCAAGACAATTATCAGGAGTACCTTGTAGGCATGCAGCTGGTGCTATTTCCTGGAAAAGAGAGGATCAAGAGTCTTTATGTGATCCTTGTTATAGTAAGGAATCATATCTACTTGCCTAAGGTGGGATTATATATTCTTTAAGGGATGAGAAGATGTGGCCACAAACTCCAGGAGTGCAATTGCACCCTCCTCTACCTAAAAGATTGCCTGGCAGACCAAGGAAAAGAGCAAGGTGAAGGTGCCTCAGGAGCTGGACCAGCTAGAAGATCAACAACTGTCAGATACAAGTATTACTTGCAACTTGGTCACAATATAAGGACCTGCCAGAGAGCTCCAACTGCAAGAGAACTTAGGAATGCACAGAATTCAAATGCAGTGAGTACAACTTCAATTTAATTTTGTATTTACAGATAATATTTAAACATTTCATGTAAGTAGGATTATATTACTGATTTGTAACAATTCCATGATGATTTAGAGACAAAATGGGTCTTAAACTCAAGGATCACAAGGAGTAGGACCTTCTTGTGTTACACAACAGGTATTTTAAATTGATTTCTTTGTTTTGTTAATGTTTTTGTAAGCATGATATGTCTTTAAAACTGATTTTATTTTTTTTATTCTGTTGGAACTTGCCCAAGTCTCAATCTGGAAGCACAGATGTGGGCAATGGGGTTGGAAGAGGTGGTGGTTCAAGTAGTGTGATTGGAAGAGGTGTGACTGACAGAGGTGGTACTCCACAATTTTTGTTTAAAAGAGGTGTGAATGGAAGAGGGGTGAGTGTTAGAGGTGGTGGTCTAAACAGTGGGATTGGAAGAGGTATGTCTGCAAGAGGCAGAGGTGGCTCACAAGCAAGTGTCAAGGGTGTCTCACAAGCAAGTGGCAGAGGTGGTTTCCAAGCAAGTGGCAGAGGTGGTTCCCAACTAAGTGTGTGGCCTAGATTCATAGTGATAGGGGTAAGTCTTCAATTACCTAATATGTCATGCTTATGGATATAACTGATTAATTTAAAGTGTTATAATATATTTTTGGGATGTTATTGTAGAGTGGTAGTAGTAAGTATTAGAGGATGAGCAAATGGGACTAGAAGGTGTACCACAAAATAGTGAGCAATAGGCTTCTCTTTGATGTAATTGTATTTTTATGTGTTATGGTGGTTTATTTTGTATGATTCATGATTTAGAAACTTGGATTTGTATGATGCATAAAGAACATAGAGTTAACTGACATTGATGTTTTTTGTGGATGCAACTGACATTAATTTTAATGGTTAGTTTTCTGTGGATGTAACTAACATTGACCTTTTCATTTAGAGACAACATATATGTGATTGTATATTCTTTAATTAACATATTTCATTTAGGGACAACATATATTGCATACAGGACAAACATATTTATTACTTTAACAAACAGCAACACTTTACATCATTTGACATCACTCAAAGCTACAAACAGGGCAAACACAGACAAGAGAATGCAAGCAAATATAACAATCTTCAAAAGGCCATTTGTGGCTTCAAGAACTTCTAATCTTGAGCATATAACTTTGTCTTCTACTTTGAGTTCATCAACCTCTTTAAACAAATGAACTTGATCATTAGGTTGATCCTCATCACCCACAGCCAGTATAAAACAATCTGCCTTTGTTGTTGTATTCATCCGATTCGGTGACCTTAATTCTAGCATTATTTCCACAATAACACACCTTATTCCTGTACCTTAGAAAACCCCTACCCCCTCGCTGATATGAATTTATGCTTCTGTTGGACATCACAACAAAGAGAGGAAAATATAGAGGGAGAGATAGATATGAAACAGTAAAAGAAATGGTATGGCTGTGGGTGATGAAATGCTATTTATAGGCAATATATAGCCGTTGGAATGGGAGGGGGGAAATTGAAATTCTTTAAAAAGTTGGATATAGCTGTTGGTGAGAGAAAGAGATAAAATTGGTGTATTTGAGGGGGTAAAGTGAAAAATTAAGTTTGGGGGGCATTTTGGGTATATTTGATCAATTTTTGGATGATGTCAGCCAAAAGATTCTCCGGTGGCCTGAGACAACAACCGGAGGGGGTCAAACTGCTCATTATTTTATAAAATAAGGGGTGACAGTGTAATTTTGCAAAGGTGAGGGGGTCAAAGTGAAATAATGACAAACCACAGGGGGTCAATGTGTAAATTACCCATAAATAAAATTGGATGCGAACAAGTTTTAGGAGCTGTTTGTGAAAGAAAAAACAAAATATTTCAAATTTATAAAAAAAAAAGAAATTAAAGTTACAATAATATTTCCACTCTTCTTAAAATAAAATATGAAAAATACTAAACGACACGATTTGTGAAAGAAAAAAAAAACAAAATATTTCAAATTTATAAAATAAAAAAAAAATTAGAGTTATAATAATATTTTCACTCTTCTTAAAATAAAATATGAAAAATACTAAACGACACAAATTTAATTCGTGTTATAAAGTCTCCAATGACCTGATTGCCGACGTGGCTAGGGATGGCAACGGGACAGGGCGGGGCAGGTTTTGACTTCCCCGTCCCCACAACCATTTAATTTTTCCCGCCCGGCCCCCGCCTCGTAACCGTTTATAATATCATCCCCAAACTTCGTCCCCGCAACCGTTTAATTTTTCCCGCCCCGCCCCATTTATACTTTTTTTTTTAATGCAAAATTTTTTATAATAATAAATCTGACATTTAGATACATATACACCAAACACATACATTTAGGTACATGCAACATAATGACTAATATTGAGTCATCCATTACTGATATAATATAACTTGTATAGTTGTATGATATATATATTATTAATATTTCTTTTATATATTATTAATATAAGTACAAATATATATATACTTAAATGGAGTGTGGCGGGGTGAGTATCCATTGGGGTAGGGTCTTACCCCATCCCCGTCCCATTTATGAGCGGGTTATTTTTCCTAACTCCATCCCCACCCCGTTTTCTTAAACGATTCCGTAAATGGGTTTTAAACGGGGCGGATACCTGATGGAACGGGACAAATTGTCATCCCTAGATGTGGCTATCGATTGTTGTCTTTTATATGATCCCACATTTATTTTCATAACATTTTCTATTTCTTAAAAAAAAAAATATTATCAATATAAAATAAAAAATTTATTTTCAATCAATAAAAAAAAATAGAAAGAAATTACCATGCATTTTGTTCAAGTATTTCATTTCTATCAAATGAATCAATACACATGTTTCAATAAAATATAAAAGGAAACAATTGGCTGTTATCTAGAACATTGAAACACTAAAATCATTTTATTTTCTCGAGTATGGGATTATAATCATTTTTTTTTCAATTTTAGCTAGAATGGTGTTTTTGTGAGCCAATGAATTAATGGCCGAAATAAGCAGAGCAAATGAAGGTGCAGACTCCATGAAAGTTTCAAAAGTGTGAAGTTATCCACCAAAATAATTTTTTTTACTAATTTATCAAAGTTTATAGAAGAAAAGTAAACCTCATCACCAGAACTACACTGAGAAAAAGCTATCATGATTATATCATTTTGATTAACATATGATGCTAATATAATATATATACATATATATATATATATATATCTTCCTCCCCTACATATACAACTACACCACAGGAACCTATAGTAAATGTAAACATACCTATATTCTTCCTCTTCTGCGAAAGGGAATGATTGTCTCTGTTGCATATGTTTAAAAATTATATATATTTTAAACTTTCAACTGTGACATTTCATCTCCCTTCATCATCAGTTACAAAATTAAATGATCATAATTGGTTGATTAATTATGTGATTAAATATATCATTTAATCATCTATAAATAATGAGACTCTTGAGTTGCTTGTAACTTCTGTCTCTTAAAATTCTGTAATTAATTTATTATTTATACCTGTTGTAACTCCTGTCTCTTGGGCTTCTACCATTATGTCTATATTTAATCATCATAAATGATTTGTAACTCCTAAATTTTGGGTTGCTTGATTAAATATGAAGAAGAATAATTTATTTCTCATTTCATATTCATAGAATATACAATAATATATATACTACTATACAACCAAATAAGGAAACTAATTATACAACAGGTAACCCTAGGAATTAGTGGGTCAACTACGTAAAATAAGTAAACTACAAAAAACTAGGGAGTAAATATGGAAGCTACCTAATTTACATAAAATCTTTAATTTCCAGAAAATCTCACTTAATTGTGAGATTAATTAACTTTCCTTATTAAGAGGGAATCTCCTGATTTTTCTCCAATCAGCCCAAATATTTCAACAATCTCCTTCAACCTGGTGAATAAATGTTCTCCATTCCCTGTTTGCTCGTGATTGTTTGAAATGAATGTCTTGCAAGACCCTTGGTAAGTATGTCAGTAAGTTGACCTTCTGTTGAGACATAGGGTGTACAAATGAGGCTACTATCTAGCTTTTATTTGATAAAATGTCTGTTCACTTCTACATGCTTGGTCCGGTCATGCTGAATTGGACTGTGGACTATGTTAATGGCTAATTTATTGTTACAATATAACTTCATTGTTCCTTCCCACTTGATTCCAAGATCAGTGAGTATAATCTTTAACCAGAGCAACTCACAAATCTCATATGTCATAGCTCAAAATTCGGCTTCTGCACTAGATCTAGCCACCACGGATTGTTTCTTACTCCTCCAAGTAATCAGTTTCCCCCCCAAAAAAACACTATATCCTGAAGTTGACCTGCGATCAATAACTGACCTTGCCCAGTCAACATCAGTGTATGCTTTCAACTCCAGTTTTTCATTCTTTCGGAATAGGATGCCTTTTTCAGGAGTTGACTTCAGATAGCGGATTATCTTATAGATAGTTACCAAATGTATCTCTCTCAGTGAGTGCATAAATTGACTTACTACACTTATTGCATGTTATATCTAGTATGGTGTGTGGTAGATAGATTAGTTTTCTTACCAACCTTTGATACACGCCTCAGTTAACTACAACATCTTCTTTTGTTTCTCCTAACTCTTGTGATTCTGCTCAATATTGATTGTCCGGTTCCAACAGTATCGAGCCATCTGTGATCTTGGAAACTGTAAATCATGAAAGCTTGTAATAGCAGCGAACGAGAAATTGATTTCTAACCCAAATGTGAAGGCGAAGGAAAAAGGTTCTTTAACATGAAATATTAGTGTTTTAGAGTTTTACTTGTTGATGTGTATTTTTAGATTAACTAAGCGTCGTATCAGCTGTCACATAGATTCGAGATATATTTCAGAATATTTATTCGGGACATGTAGAGTTCAACCATCATAAAATATTGATGGTTGAACTCTTTCACTCGCAACAAAAAGGTGAACTTTTGTGTTGATTCAAATATGAGTAATGCTATTATGAAGGCATGAGCTCTCTGTCTTTTTGTCGTATTCATGTACAAATATTGAATCGTGCATCTAACGGCTTGAAAGAGAATTGTATGAAAATTATCCTTTTACATTCTTTTTCTTTTATCAAATTAAAATATCATTTTTGACCATTTCGTATAATTTTTTTTTGTTGTATTTTAACCTGATTTTTGTAAAGTGAGATCATTTTTAATATTGGCTACATGACAATGTAATTTGTGCATTATTTTTATGCTATAAATGTACTAATTTAAAGGAGAACTCACGACAACTGTTATAAGGTCAACCTCATAGTAGCATTACTCTTCAAATATTTTACCAATTTTCCTCCCTAAGTCCACAATCAACAGAGTGAAAAAGGAATTTGGTCATGTTAGTAAAAATAAAGAGTAAAATGAAAAAAAAAACCTTATAGCCCTTTCGCAAAGAAACCCCTAAAGTTAAAAAAAACTCTCTAAACTTTATAAAATGCGCAACAAATGCAATAAAAAATGAAAAATTACAAAACTACTCATTGGTGAAAATTGTCAAAAAAAATTTCTTTCCTTTTTTCATTTTACTATAATAATTTTATAGATAATGAATTTTAATGCACCAATAAAAAACATATGAACCACCAATAAACATAACTTTTGGAATTAAATGTAATTTTTAAACTTCACTAAACATATTTTAGATGTGATTTTGGTGAATCTTTTGATATATTTAATTTATAATTAAATTAAGATTTTACAAAAAAGTGTATATAAAAAGAATAAAAATTCTATTGTTGGAAAATAAAGCAATAAACATATATAAGTTCAAGAATTAGATGTAACAATATAGGATTATAATATATATATAGTATAGATTCATTTATTTTTATTTAAAAGTAAAAAAATGTAGTTTACGGTCAATGTTAACCGTTAATTTATTATGAAGTAGAAGATAAATTTGGTAGAAGACGTGTTTGAATATAAATGTAATTATTTGCAAACAAACATTCAAATATTTAAGAATAAAAAATTTTATTTGCAACCCAAAAAAACCTATATGCAATTGTCCAATATATTAATATAACAATTTTATGATATTTTTTCAAACATCTGGGTAAAGAGAATCTATTTCCAATGAAATAAGAATATAACTTTTTGCTTCTTTTTGATTTGTATTTTATTTTCAGAATGATAAGTTTAGACATTTAAAGACTCCCATGGTTTTACATCCTACTCACCCCTCCATATTCTATACTAGATGGAGTTCAATTCAATTATTGAACTGCATTTTAATCAAAATTTGAGATTCATTCTGAACTCATTAAACATTTCCTCATAAATTGTCATTTAAATTAACCACAGGTAAACAGTTGGATTGTCTGATTTCTAACTTTGACCACATATTTATACTCAAATGAAGTTGTTGTAGAGGCTGCTCTGAATTATTTTACTTTGGTTCAGCATGGTAAACAAGTGAAAATTAAAAGTGGGTAAATGTGAGTTGTATGTGACTTGCTTTTGGTGAATGTGATCAACTTATATGTGAAAATTAAAGTGGGTAGATGTGATGTTGCATGTGACTTGGGTATGGTGAATGGGATCAATTTATATGTTACATGTTTTGAAAATAAAACTCAATAACAAATAAGTACAAATTTGATTTAAAGTGAATAATATCATATCTCCTAAAGCAAATTGTTACCATAGAATTTAGCTTTGCATGAAAAATCAATAATAAAAAAAAAAGCCAAAAGTCAAAAGTCAGTGTTCCATAGTCAAAATTTTAGTGCCTTGAAAAGTTGAAGTAGAAGATGAGAATTTGGTAAGATCTTTCTGAGCATCTTCAAAGTTGGTTTTATGGAAACATAAAACGAATTTTTAGGATTTTTTATTCAAGAAAATGCTTACCGTTTTGGAAGTTGAAGGAAAAAACTGAAAACAAAATCTTGTTCTTTAGAGTTAACTCCATATTTCTTCTAATTTAATTTTTTTAAGTACTTTTTTTAATTCATATAGCAAAATATTTGCTTATTTATATATAATAACTTATATAATCGGAGAATAAGAAATAAAACATTGTAAAGTTTCTTATGCCATTTCTTATGCTTTGTGACGGGGTGATAATTTGTGTTACCGTGTAGATGCGATTATTATTTGTGTTCAAAAATCTTGACACGAACACGACACGATTATTATATGGGTAACACGACGTGTATATCTAATCGAGTCATTTATAACACGAACACGACACGATTATTTGACACGTTTAGTTAAACGTATAATCAAGTTGTAAACGGGTTGGGATGATTAGTTAGCGGGTCCATTCGTGTCGACACGAACATGATTAACCCAAACTCACTTATTCCTTTTCGTGTCAAATATTGTCACCCTCACTTTATGTTAATGGATCGCGTTAAATTTCACCACCCTGATCTACAATAATTGTTAATGCAAAAATATTCACAATCCCACCTCTTACAAGGTGGTACAAGTCTAGTCAATTACAAATGCTAGAAAAATTCTTAAAATTTGGTAAACTTGAATTTACCTTCAAATAGTCCGCAGAAAGAGAAAAAGAATGTATTAATGCAACAATGACAGGAACACCCATCGTAACAAACTATTTGAGGAGAAATAAAAATTGATATTCTCAAAATCGGACAAGTAATTTTTGACGATGGGAGCAACAAACAAACAACTGACAGGTAAAGAGGTAAGGATAATCCTAAGAAGTAATTCGATATGTTTATCTTTCAGATAAAGATAATGTCAAACATCTAATAACTACATGGCACGATATTCTCGACTAAGTTTCTGTAAATAAGAGGAGTTGACAATGATTCAGGTACGTCAAAAATTACGTACAAAATTACTTTTTTTTTATTTTATAATTGTCGTGAGTGTACTTCAACGGCATCTCGTTGGGGTCAATTTCAGTCTCATCTCCTCCCCCTCTTGCAAAAAAGGCATAATTTTTTTTTGCGTGAAGAATAATAATGATACATCTCTTGATAACAAAATATATTATGATTGCGTGAAGAATAATAATGATACATCTCTTGATAACAAAATATATTATGATACATCTCTTGATAACAAAATATATTTCGACCAATTAGAGTTAGCATTACTCGGACACAAGTACTACAACATGATGCCCTTAAAACTTTGTCAACTTAAGAGAGAGGATGTGAACCCATTCACCAAATTAAGACCGAGAAATCAAGGAGATAACAGTCAAATCAGCCCCACCTAAATTTGTTTGTGTTGTGAATACGATGCCCTTTGCAGTAGTGTCATCATAGGTTGATGAATGTTCTGGTTAGATACAGATATGAGCCCAAGGTACATCCTTATCCTTTTGGCGTCACCTTAGATCTAATAGTGTACAACCGAGATATCTATATCTATATCTATATTCTATATTACATTTAAGCTTACGAAATGTCAGATACTATCAACGGTTTACAATTATTTCATCTAACGGTCACGGTAACAAGTACATAAAATACCATAGACACAGACATACACTAATATGTATATATATATATATATATATATATATATATATATATATATTACATTTAAATTTGACAAATGTCCCAAGCTATATATATATATCAAATTTCATCACTGTAGTAGTGAATTTCACCAATATATTTGTATAAGCTCGGTTTGAAGATGGAAATTAATAATGAAAGAACGTGGGATGAATGAAAAAAATATCAAATTTTTAGCATGTATTTAAATACCATGAAAATTACAAAAAAAATATTATGATTTACTTAAATTGTCTTTATTTTTATTAAACAAAGTAATATATCTAAAACAAATTTATATATGTTGAGTAAATATTTTTCATCTTTTGTCAAATAAATACATTTTTTTTAATAAGATAAAAAAGAGTATCAAATTTTTAGCGTGTATTTAAATACCATGAAAATTACAAGAAAATATTATGATTTACTTAAATTGTCTTTATTTTTATTAAACAAAGTAATATTTCGGTTGTTATGAAGGAAGGAAGATTGGTGGAAGGTAGATAGGAAGGAATGAGTAAATATCTTTCATTTGGTAAAGAAAATATAATAGATGAGTAAACATTTCTCTCTGAGCAATTTTTATTCTTCTAAATTTGGATGGAATACAGAAAGAAAGAAAAATAAGACTATTATAAATGTTTCAAATTACAAAAAATTTCTTATCACTTCCTTTCTCTTTTAACAAACAAATCAATATATATATATATATATATATATATATATATATATATATAAAGAATAAACTTTTTAAAAGTTAGCGTGTAATGTTATTTGACTAGTAGGAATGTGGTGCTTCTCTAATCTTCTATAGTTTGCTATTGGTGCAACAGTGGCAATTGCACTCTAATAAGGCAATATTCAAGAAAACAAAATATAGCGAAAATAAAGTAGAAAAATGTTACACATGATATTTTCACATAAAAATATATTAAAATATGAAAATGTTCCGTTTTTCTTTGTTGCTATTAATTTATTATTTCTTTATCTTTTTGTGTGTGTTATAAGAAAATTATTGGAAAGTATGACATTTTACCAATATTTTGTTTTATTTCATGTCACTAACATCATTGAAAATATATAACACCTAAAAAAATCTGTTTCTAATGCTAATTAAGACCTAACTTTTACAAAGTCTGAATGGAAACTTCACCAAAAGGTTTTTAGGACACTTTGAAAACCATCAAAAAGTCATTTTAAATGGATTTACAATAGTAGATTTTTCTATTCTTTTATGTTTTTTTTTTCTTATAAATTTTTTTTTGAGATTTTTGAAACTGTCCCGACTAATATTCTAAACATCATGCAAAACGTCCCTCCACCTGATTCGAATGCTTATAATATTTTTTTGACAAACTTGTTGTTTTTCTTTATCTCAATTTAACGAAATATAAATATATTATTAAACAGTCTCGTATAATTTATTTTAAAGTATTTTAAGTTACTTTTTTTAATGATAAAACCCTTTTTATATGAATAATTTGATGATTGTGGGTTTTTTTTTCTTCTTCATATAAAACAAAACATAACATAACTGTAATATGTATGATATGGCAATCATTACACTAATTGCATAAATTTATATTTGGAATTATGTCAGAAGTAATTCTTATACTCTGTATAGGAGGAGAGAGAGAAAATTAAATGAAAGAGAGAGGAGAAGAGATGAAATAGACATTATTAAAAAAAAAGATGGGTGTTCATCTATTATTTTGTTTGGTTGGATAAAAAGAAAGTAAATAAATGTTATTGTTATTTTACAAATACACACTTAAAAGATATAAATTAAAATATTAAAATGAGGGTAACGCTGTTTTTTTAAATTTAGAAATGAAAAAATTCTATAATAATCTTGCAAGAAAATTTATATATATATATATATATATTTATATTTATATATAACTATGTTCACGCCCTTCGGTATCATGTGTTCACTTAGATCACTGAGGTGACAAATAACATAACTTCATCTTTTAAATGATGTCAGGGTAACTCTTAATATAAAAATAAATTAAGATCTTATAATAGTCTTACGAAATAGATATGTATAAATGAAAATATATATATTTATATTATATTTAATTTTAGTATAATAAGATAAAAGATCAATTTAACGGTAAAAAATGGTTAAGAAATTAATCTTGTGACTGAAAATGTCTTTGTTTATCAAACGGTCATTATTAAAAATATATGATAGTATCGTAGACACGGAATATATATATATATATATATATATATATATATATATATATATATATATCTTCACGTGGTAGTCTCCGGGTGACAAATGACAACAACTAGTCAAACAAGTTGAAATTTAGAGCTGTATGGGATACAAACAGTGGATAATTTTGGACAGCCTGACAAAAAAATTGAATGAAATACTTTGGGAACGTTATTTGAGTTACATGTACTTGAACTTGGACCAAATAATTAAGAATTGACAAATTCTAATGGGCTGTTCAAAACCAGACACATTTTCACCTCTGATTGGTCAGCCAAAACCCAAGTTCAACTCTAGCTTGTTTTCCACGCGCCACCACATACCTACCTCCCACTCACCTTTTTCTTTCTTTGTAGCATAAAGCTTCATTTAAATCCATTGTCTATTCATATCTACATCTATCTAGAGTTCCTATCCTTTCTTTCTCATCATCCTCAATCTCTCTCTCTCTCTCTCTCTCTCTCTCTCTCTCTCTAGGAATTAAGCATAGATGTTGCACTTGTTCTTTGCCGTGGCCTTCTCTGCAGTCCCTTTGACCCTCTACGTCCCTCCTGTGAGGAGCTTCAACCTCTTTGTAGAAACAATGGAAGATATATGGAGGGAGTCAAGTGTGTACACCGGTAGGTTCTACCCACGTGTACGGTATGCCTGTTCTAGGATATTGAACTGTATGCTTTGTAACACCAGGTAGATATATATTATATATTATATATATATATATATATATTTATATTTATATATAGTCTTAGATTTGATTCTTTTTTGAATCAGATCTTGAACTTTGCTAGTTTGTTTCTTATATAAGTATATGGGTTTTCATTTCTTTCAGTTTGTAAATATACCCACCTCTCAGAAAATTCTGATTTTGATTTTCTTCTGTTTTTCCTTTTCTTTTGTATGTTCAAGTAATTTGCAATGAAGGGTAGTTGTTTTTTAATAGTTGTGGTGTTGGAGTTATGGGATTATGTTTATGTTTATGCAATTGATGCAAGTGAATACTATATATTATTTCAATGTAACATAACAGTGATTTTTATATGGTGGGATTGATAAATCTTGGTTTGTTGGTGATGTTTGTGTGTTTCTTGTGTGCCCTGTGTGTGTTAATGCTGCAAAGTTTCAGTTGAAAAGGACATTATTGTGTATGGCCACAGGGAAGATAGGGAAATTCAATTAGGCAAGATTAGTGCAGAAAAGTATCAAACATGTGGCATGCATATGACGGTGCCATTGGCCTTTACTTTTTACCATGCCTGATTAAAAGGGGTTAATTGAGAAAGTCACTTTTTTATTATTCAAGAATATGGGTTACAAATAGTTGTTAGTTTTGTCATTGTCTACTGTTTAGGCATGGGTCCAACATTGCCTCCTAATTGATTCTAAAGCTAAAAGAGCTTGGGAAAGAAGGGGGAGAAACTTCTGGGACAGTAGGCCTCTCCAGGACTGTTCTTGGTCCTGGAGAGAAGTTCTTCACAGCCATGTTTAGGTCTTGTATTTGGAATTTAGTTGTAGGTGGTACATCTACATCCTTATGGGTTGACTAGTGACTTCCAATAGTGCAGATCATTGGGAAAGGAGTTACTTATGATTTTGGATTGCTTATATGATCATCGTAGTTGTCGTCATCATCTCCCATATCAATGGAGTCGGCTGCATGAATTATCTTTTTTCATTATTTCCTATTATACACTACGTCTTCTCTTAGATTTAATATTTTAAAATCGTTTTTACTTACTTCATCCCAATTCCCATGTAAGTTTTAGCCGGCCTCTTTACCTAGACCGGCTTCTTTAAATATCATTCTAAGAGGAAATCAAATGGGTTTGGCAAGGTAACATGCCAAGGTTCATCAATTCTCAAACCTCATTGACAGCATTCCAAACCAAACCTCTAATGTTGCACCTAATTGTATTAGATGGATTCCTTCCACAATTTGGGCTTTTAGTATTCACTCTGCTTGGTCTGACCTTAGCAAAGTTGTCCCTTTGTATATCTTCTTGTTTTGTTCCCCAAAGTTGTCCTTAGGTACATCATCTTATGGCTAGCTGTTAGATGCAGACTGAGTACCAATGACAAGCTGTTGAGATATGGCTCTTTTTTTTCTTCCCTACCCCCAAAGAATTAGAATTCTTTGCACCCAAGAAAACTTGATCCTTAGACCTAATGCTACACACACCCACCCCCAAAGATTTTTTCATATATTAGTGGAATTGATGTCCCTTGAGAATGTCAATATTAACATAGTACATGCATTATACAAAACCTTCCTAGAATAAGTGTACTGAATCTTATCATTGTTCAAGCTCTTTCGTAGTTGATTGAATTTGTTGCACCTGAATATATATAAATATATAAATATCACCTTTGGTGCTTTCATTCTCCATTGCCTCTAGAAATTTCTCACAAAACCAAATAAATGAATTTTACTCTCATTTAAAAGAAATGCATAATCAAATAAAATATATTCTTCCCATGATGATCGACTCTTACAAATAAAGTGAAGATCATAATATATTTATTTGTTTGATAATTTTGAAGTGATTTATTATGCTTTATGCATCTTTACTTTTAATCAATTTTTTTTATAAAAAAAATTAATTAAATTACGAGTCTCTTTGAGTCAACCAACATTTTCAGATTTACCAACTTCTTTTTAAATATTTGAATATATTTTTGTCCCTCTTTTAGCTGCATCAACCATAGAATTATGACACTTGAAGGGGTAGGATTTATGTTTCTATTTATTCTTAGAAACTATAAATATTGTCACACATCCAGCTAAATAAAAAAAGAAAAATAAAATGTTGTCATTGCAGATCTCAGAATAATTGTAGTAAAAAAGCAATTAATTGTTTTTAAAAATAAGAATAGCTCTAATTTCTTAATTGTTTTAAACTTTAATAATCAAGACGTAGCTGATCAGTAGCCAATTTTTAAAACTTCTGCTAGGCTTCTGAGTTCAATGGATGGGATTTTGATCCGATAACTCAGATGTGGATTGAAGAATTATTCTGATAACTCGTTAAAGATCAGAATCTGACGATTCGTTAGCTAAACAAATCCGATATGAATTATGGTCAATTCAATCTGATCTTACATAATATATTATATAGTATGCCAAATATATAATATTTACATATTATAAAAATGTTTCTATATATTTATAGGGAAGCCATCATCTTATCAGATGAATTTCAGAGATTGAGAGTGTCACTCCTGCCAATCATCTTATCCCTGCTAATTATTTTAGATTTTTGATGACTTCAAAAGAATAGGAAATGACAGTGAGATAAGAGAAGTAATAGAAGTAAAACATCTCTATATGCTTTGAATTCTATCATTGTTCAGTACTATAAAACCCTAACATTATTTTTCTATTAAAAATGGACAAAAAGGAATTATATTTTGGCAATATGCTCTTTTTTGGAACCAAATGACTTCCATAAAAAATATATACAGGAATTCATTTTTAGGATTCCATTAGACAAAAATTATTTGAATTATTTCAATAATAGATTGTGGGGGTATTAACTCAATTTTGGATAAATTTTTTACTTCAAAATTTTTTTAACTTAAGCTTTTTAATTCTCATTCTTAAGGTAAGAGTAGTTATGTAATTTTGTCAAGTTGAATGATGGATTAGGGGTTATTTGCAATTTTTTTATGACTAGTGGAGTTTTTATAAGTTCAAGAGGACTTTCTCCTCTCTTTTTTGCACTATTATAATTTCTTTAAAAATATAAATTGCTTTTTGCTACATTTGTTAGTTTATCTGTAGTGACATGCATCTTTTCTATTTATTTTTGATATATAACAATATTTTTTAGTAACAATGTTTACTGTTACCATGATTTGGTGTTTTTGTAGCTAAGTAATCAAATGGCATCATTGAAAATGAAAGGGGTGAAGATTCTAATGAACTAAAAATTAGAATGAAAGACTTTTGACAAGACAAAGTTTATGATGCTGGTGTTTAGATTGGTAATTTTCAACATAGCAATGGTGAAGTTATTGGGTGTCGCGACACGTCTTGCACCGATACTGTTCGTTTTGCATGCTTTTTCTGTTCATAGTTTTTTTCAACACGCATCCTTTGCGTACTCTTTGTGGTCACAATTTTTTTTTAAATGCATTTACACAGTTAGAAATCATTCACATTCTACACATACAAGTCTCGACAACTTTTTCCTCTAGACAATATGAAACGTCACATTAGGTAACTTGAATATTTTTGTGCAAATGGAGAAAATTGTCGTGTAGTATTAGAAGGTTGGTGTGACGGACAAGTTGCAAGACTTTAGCTAGACTTACTTTTGCAAAATGAGATTTTGGAAGAAAGTCATATCAATGATGATCGCGATCATGATTTTATATAGAATAGTGATTTGGAGGCCGATCGGACTAATCCGATTTTATTTTTATGTGAATGGAGTGGTAGACCCTACCACATGATGTCATGGTGATGGAACCTACCACTCTATTCACATAAAACTATTCTTGGCCTAATCTGATTCGAACTCTCTATCATTACTCTTTTATATGTTACCAAGCTTTAGAATTACAAATTCTTCGGGAAATGTGGTTTATAATTTTAATTACTGCATCACAACAATTGGGTGTATTGGGGGTTCTCAATTTTACTAAAAACGTTTGCGTGTCAACATGTGATTGGCGGGGACCATGTAATAATTTCTCCACATTCCCAGATATCCTACTCTTTCCAAATATACCTTCAATACAGAGATGTAAGAATGGTGTTTCTGCACTTAAAATTGTCACTATGTTAATCTAAACAACTATTTGTTTTCCTGTGAAATAACACTAACACACTCATTTTTGCCCTACTAAGACTTGAACCGAAATTGAGGAAATACCAGTGAATTACACAGCATTGGTGTTACTCTACATAGTTGGCCTTCCTAATATTCAAAACATGGTATTTCAGCGTGTTCATCCAATTTCTTCTGAAGTCAAATGCATCACCTTGTCACTAATTAACAAGTAAAGCCTGGACTTTATTTAATTCCATAACCCTAGAGGGATAAGATCATTGCAGTAACTCCATTCCACTGAGCTTTGGAGGTACACTACAAATTTCAAAAAGGTACATTTGAACATTGGATAGAATTAAAGACTAAAAGAGGATGCACCTTGGTGCAATGGCAAGTGCCTTCGCCTAAAAACGATAGGTCTCAAGTTCAAAACTTGGAAGCAGCCTCTCTAAAAATGGGGGTAAGGCTAGCCGACATCTACCTCTCCCATGGGGGTAAGGCTAGCCGACATCTACCTCTCCCAGACCCCGCTCAAGCGGGAGTCTTGTGCACTGGATACATCTTTTTTTTTTTATAGAAGTAAAAACTAAAAGAAAATTGGGTATTTTCCAGCATCCCCTAACACAGGCAAATTAAACATCCATCATATTCACTTCTATAAAAGCTAAGATGGTTCTATTACAAGTAGAAACGTGTAAAAGATGAAATAAGGAACAACATCAGTCTTGAACTAGCTCTATGTATGAAAAAAAAAGGATATACGGGAAAAGAATCATAGACGGAAGAACGCACCGACTTTATCTCCTTATATTCACTGTTTCATGCTTTAATGCCTTGATTCCTCGCCAAAAACTTCAGTGTTGCAAACTGGACAGGACTGACAAAAGAGTAGGATCAGCTGTGAGAAGAATATAAATTCAGAATTCTGAAAATATAAGCTCTAGTGAAGGCATTGGTTCACCTTGTTGATGCTGAGCCATTTAGTGCCACACTCAGTGTGGTAAACATGCTTGCATGGCAAATTAATTTGTGAGTCCCCCCTTTTATATCTCATCAGGCAAATGACACATCTGGTTTGCAAACACGGGAAAATACTAGCAGCTTTCAAACTAAAAGGAAGTGTGCAAATAAATAAATAATTAAATTAAAGAATATCTGCATCTATCAACCAAGTTTTAGAAGTTGCAACATAACTTTTCACAAAAACTACGTAACAAACTTAAAAGAACCTATTGAAACCCATATATCAAAAAAGATAAAGGTTAGTTTGTCTTTGGAAACACTCCATTATTGTTCACATAGCTGGCCGGGAATTTTACAAGCAACGATTCTGAGGTTGCATTTGGAACCAAATATGCAGATAGTAACTCAATGACCACTAGAGTATGTTTGCAATTTGCTAGGAGCTCTTAAATGAGGTTCTTGGAGGAGAGTAGGTATCATATACCTAAGAGGCTAAGAGCTTCATTTAAGGGAAGATGAATAGCTTACCTCAGATGTCGAAGAAAAACTCTTAGCCTCACATTCCCACTTCCCAGTAACTACATGTTCACTTACACTAACTTCTTCACTGTCAAAAGATTTGGAAAATAAAAAAGAATTTACGAAAAGGATATTTACAACCTGCTTGGTTGAGTTTTTTGATAATAGCTTTATGTTCTCAAAGAATAAAAAAAGGGAAACAGCTAAAATTTTTGGTTGGTTAATGTCTTTCCCAAAAAAATTTCCTTGTGACGGTAAAATATATCCAATTTCAAAGAACACTCTTTTTGTTCTTCAAACCCAACTTTCTGTTTTCAAAGTTCTTGCAAAATGTTTTTAGATAACTTATTCTCTGTAATAGCATTTCTTTAGAGAAATTCTCAAAATACTTTATATAAGTTGGACTGAAATGTCTCACAATAGTGTGGCATGGTGTAGATGGTCCTAGAGAAGATTATAGAAAAAGTAACAAGAAAATCTATGTGACAACTAGGCATCAGGAATCTTCCCAGTGAGCAGTGACTATGATAAGTTACTCTTGAGTTCTTTCCAAAAAAACCCAAACTGAACTAGTGTATGATATTTGTGTAACATCTTTATTTACTTTTTGTTGACCATAACAACCCTCGTTATTAAACATTTAACAGAAGCCCCGAGAATAGGCATCATCAACACCAAAGGCTTTCACCTTCCAAAGTAGAAGGTCAAGGGTTCAACTCCCCCATAGGGACAAAGTGAGTGTGTGAGTTTCAATTTTCAAATAGGAAAAAAAATATTCATCATCAACAAAAACAGCAAGTCCTATATTAACCCATGCAGTTTTGCACTTCTGCTAAACAAGCTACTAGCCTGAACGACTTAAGGTTGCGTTTTTTTATGTAAAACTTTTTTCGGAATATATTTTCCTATTTTCTGGTGTTTGGTTGCACAAGGATTGGATTGAGACAGTTTTACTTATAAAATGATTTACTTTGTTTTTAGTAAAAATGACTTATCGATCCAAGAATGGTAAGTCATTTATGTTTCAATCTTCTGCCCCTCCCATAATCATTTCATTAATTCTGGTGAGAATATCCACTGAACAAATCTAACCAGCTGGGCTATCTCTTACATTCTAAGAGTATATATATATGTATATATATATGAGAGAGAGAGAGAGAGAGAGGGCAACTATCTTTTGACTACTGTGTTCACAAAATCAAGAGAGGAGAGAGTGAGAGTTACCTGTTCGAGAGGATTTGTGAAGTTCAAATAGTTTTGGATAGAAAAATGTTCAAAATTTTAGCCCAACACCAGAAAAGAATAGGAAAAAATTATTTTACATGTAAAAAAATTTACAAGAAAAATATTTTACGGTGAAAAAGTTTTACATCAAAACCAACGGAACCTAAAAGAAAATGAGACACACACACTGATCATAATGACATGTACTTTTTTAATGAGAATGACATCAGCATAATTTTGCATTACCACAGAGCAGCCACCGGACTTGCCACTGGTCAACAAGCAAATGATGACCCTCCAAAAAAAATAAAAAATAAAAAAATTATCCATCCCTTTTCCTTCACATTTCAAAATTCCTAATTATAGGTATCATTATTTCTATTATTTTCCCAACACCCATTATACAGTGCCAGAAATAAAAGCTAATTCCAGGATAATTTCTCTTTTGAACTTTATCACATCTAGGATCCCCACATTGAGGCAGGAAATCTAAAACCATTATCCACTAAGCGATAAAAATACAAAAAATAAAACAAAAACAAGGATAGGTCGGAATAAAAGGTTTAGATCTATGCTTGGGAAATGGAAGAAAATCTTAACCACCACCCCCCACCCAAAAAAAAAAATAAAAAGGAAAAGGAGTTTTAGCAAGAATTATACCTCTCTCTAGATTTTCTTCTTAAGAAGAAACCACCAGACTTGTACCTTGAGGTTGGAAGCAAATTAATGAATTCTTGGGAAAGACCTCGACTATGAGTTCCAACTGCCTCACCTAAATCAAGTAACTCCTACAGAAGTAAAAAGGAGTTAAAAGCAAATTTTAGCAAAATAACATCCAAGTAAATTAAATTTAAAATGTCACTTCATATACCAAGATGCCCCTTAATCTATAAAACCACTTAATTCTGAAATGGAATTGCTAACTCTCTTTTGAATATTTACCAAACATGTCACTCACACCCAACAACAGTTATTTTCAACTTTTAATTACTAATCAATAACCATACATCACTTGAGATACTTATGAGTAACCAAACTTGTATCACTGCACTTGTAACAGAAACATATAAAAAAATGAGGCATTCAGTTTATTCCTTTGTAATATTTCCATTTATAGACACACAACGGAGAGGATAATAGATTACAGTAAATATCGGCTTTGTAGTACAAGATATATTTCTTTTTTCCTGGCAAATAACTCCTACAATGCTCTTTGGGAGACTTGAACCTTTCACATTCCAGTTTGAAAGGAGAGAAATACCATAAGGCCACATGCCTTGGTGGTTTGTTGTACTATAAGATATGGGTACTGTTCTTTGTGTGTAGCAGATGCTTGCTCCTAGTTAAACAGGATTTTTTTCTTTTCTTTTTCTTTTCGTGTCAGATGCAATATGATTAGGCTAGTTATGGCCATTATGGGAAATACTAACACTAACAGCAAGACATCAATCTCTTAAATTCTGCACCAATCAATTGTGATTTTTCCTTGCCTCCAATGACCCTTTCAACTTCACACCACTATATGTTCATAGTTCATAAAGAAAACTGGCCTGATCATCGTTTTCTATTCAAGTTTTGTGAAATCATCTCCATCATCCTTGCCTTAATCCCATATGAATGGGGTCGGCCACATGAATTATCTCTCTCCAATCTTTTCTATTGCATGCAATTTCACCTACTATATTTACCTTTTTGTGAAATCACTAATGCTTAATTTAATGGATAAACTGAATTGCAATTTAGTAGAGAATAGTTTTTTTTTTTTTTTATCTAATAAATTATACAGCTTCAAAGACAAGATGCAATATTATTTTTGCCTCCATCTCTGACATCACATTGATTCACATCCATGTGCATGTGCATTACAAGTTTAATAATTCATCATAAGTGCAAGCTCTCACATTTAAATAATGGAGCGTGTACTCAAGAGTAAAGCATATATTTTGGTACTTAATAGTTCTCTGGTGAAAGAAAGTATTCTCTGCTTAAGATGTTTTACGTTATCCAATCCAGACCAACCTAACTAGGTTTGACAATTCATCGTCCAAATCCGTAGGCATATGCTTACTGTCACAAGGCAAGCCTTCACAGTTAAAACATTAAATGTGTGCGCAGGTTCACATCATATGTTGTGGTACTTACAATGTTTCTTTGGTTAAAAATAAGTATTCTCTACTAACACCAGATCTTTTTATTATCCAATCCAGGCAAACTCCAATAACTAGGACTCAGTATCTTTTGCTAAATTGATCCTAAACATGAAAGAGTTAATTGCCTCATGAAGAATGGCAAAACCACAGTTCTTTTTGCAAGAAAACAGCAAACTATGTATAAAAATCAGCAATAAACTATGCAGGGCAAACCTCATAGGTCATGTTGTCAGGATCAACATTGTCTTGCCAAATGGCCTGCAACAGTACATAGAGAGAAAGAAAGGCTTTATCATTATCTTCCATAAGTACATAGGATGTAGATCCTGCCTTCAAAACAACTTCAGTTCATCATGTATAAGCAAATGAGATCCCAAAAGGAAGCCAATAATAAAATATAAAAAAGAAAATCCTTAGAAACAAATAAATTTACTATTCAAAAGTGGTTTACAGGTAGAGATGTAATCTTGCCTCCGAAGACATAACCTGGAGCAGTTCAAATTGATAGAAACCAATATGTGCAAATGTAATAGATACTTTTTCAGAATTCAGATTACTTCATGCCAAACCATTTTAGTATCACAAAGTCCATTAGCCATGTTGGTCCTATTAAATCAGAGTGCTACAATGGGGTGAACTCAGTGCAGAGGCAAGTTCAGCATTACTTGCATAATTGCATAAAATGGCTGCCTCATATTGGAATATATTTTTTCACGTTGCCCAAACTTTACCACTAGGCAAAGGCCCCTCCAGTAGCAAGTGTTAAAATTGATCCGTTAAACTATAACTCAGATATCAATAATTAAAGATAGAATAATCCCATTCAAATATCATATTAGTTCACTTGGCCAGATCGGCGTCATACCTGTGAACTAGTAGGATTATGATGATTCGGAGTGCCTGCAAAGTTACAGGAGACAATATAAGAGTGCATAAAGATATAATCTAAACATATAGGAGTGATTCCGATTATGTAAGACAAAATTACAACTTCAAAATAAATAAATAAAAATGTAATGACTTATGGATATCACAAGTTGGCATGTCAGTTCTGACATGATAATTCTCATAACACATGATTTATGAGACAGTACTGCTGCCATGCTAAAAAGATTTTCTTTACAAAAATAAATAAATCAATATATTTTGAGTACCTTAAAGTGGCCAATAACTTATATAAATAAAGTCAAAAGGTAAGTAATGTGGCCAAAGTTACTGTTCTCATTATTGACAGGTTATAACTGGGTATTTAATAACAGAGCAGAACTGGAACTAACATTCTTCAGGGATAGCATGCATACTCGGGGCTGCATTCCCTCCAGACTGCATGTCTACGGCTGTAGGTTCTTCTTCCATATTCACCATTGAAGGGTATTCCCAATCCCTCCTGCTGACATCCATTCTTGGTAAATGATCATTTACCTCGTAAGGACCATAATAAGTAGTACTTCCTGGACTAGATAATCCGAATTTGTAAGAATTCAAATTCATTGACCAGTATGCAGTTTCCTGGACAGACAGCATAAAGAAATACTTTTATCATCTTACAATAATTTTATTCTAATTAGGATAGATCTAAGTAAATATCTAAGTGAGTATATATAATAAACGCAATGAAAGTAGAACTAAATAAATGGACTTACATCTTTTACCTGATGTACAACACTCGTTAGAATTACACGTCCTAATGCTAAAACATTCGGTAATGTCTATACATTTAAAATATGTCTAACATATCTTCAAAAATAGGCCTTTCCCTCATGCACTAACATCCTAAACACCCAGACAAGTAAGACCACCTTTATTTTCTAAATTTAATAGAAGGGTCACATTACAGTAGGGTGTTAGGTACACATGAGCTTGAGAATAAATTATCAAGCTCATTCCTAAACAACTAAGTTTCAGGACATTTGGTAGTCTAACATGGCATCAGAAGCTTTAAATCTGGAAGGTTTTGCTGCATTTGTTCCCTCTTTTGGAAGTTTGGACTTTCTTCTGTCTATTTGCCTGTCTATATGAGTAATACGGAGTTGCAAGTGGAGGGTATTAGCTTGATACACATTGTTTGGCCAATTCCTTAACCGCTTAAGCTTTTAGGACAATTGGTAATGTAATAGTACAAACCAAAACTTATGCATGAAATGAAAGCCTTTTGACTCGCATCTACAATTTGAGTTTGATAGTATGGGCTTTTACAATTGCACCAAACAAAAGTGAATCTCATCTTTCTAATTCAATAGAAGAAGGGGAAAAAGAAAAAAGCATCCCCCATCCCTCATTCATGATCAGCATGGATCTACCAACCTTAAATTTAATCAGCACCTAAAAAACACGAATTAATTATTGTAAAATTTTCTAAAGCATTTCTTGCTTATTATATACATTTTATCTAAAACAATATAAACTAGAAATTTTAATTACCTGATCGTGCATAGGTCCAGCATAAGCATAATGTGCAGGTGCATGTGTAAGACCTTCGAAGAAGTCCATAAAACTTTCAGTAACGGTGTAAGGAAAGCCTGTATTTATATAATGCACCTCCATTTGTCGACTGTCATTCATTTTGCACAACTATTCTACTCAAATATGCAAAACAAGCTGCAAAAGACAGATAAATTACCGTTATCAAATGCCCAAGTAATAAAACTTAAAAACAACAGAGATTAGTGTATATTCTGCGTAGGCTCAAAGCAGAGGTTTAAAGTATCAAACTATCAAAGGCAGGATAATAAGCAATGCTTTCAGCTCTTTCTAAGAAACAAAAAGAGTTCCATTGGAACGTATTTTACACAATTTATTGCATATTTTCTTATGTTGAGCATCATGAACCATTTCTTCCCATGAAATTATCAATATCTGAATCTGAATTTAGAATTGTTTTCTTGTTCATCTGAAAAACTAATAAAATATTTTTTCCCAGATAAACATACACATTCCACAACTTATTCCTTTGAATTTACCGGATAATCACTCATTTGAGTTCATTTGATACTAAAACAGATCTACATGTATTCATCGTCATCTTCTAACAATCATAAGATACATCACAGCCATTTAGCTACTAAGCATAAAGAATGTTCTAGTTACAGATTATCATGTAATTAGGAACCAAATATTTTAAAGTCACCTGGGCGATGATTGATAAAAACTAAACTCATGAAATTTATAGTGGCATTCCAAGTTCATCCAGTATAAGATTGTATAAGACCTTGAATTTTTCGTTGCAATGCCGCTAAAATACAGAAGAAGCAGAAAAAAAGAAAGAAAAAAAAGACGCATAAACTTCGAATTAGATTTTTAATTATGTAATTGTGACCTCCGGTAACAATATTTTCTCACTCAAACCTCCTGATTCAGCCATGTGGCTCAATCAAATTTTGTTTCCATTTCCTCAGAAACCAAATCCGCCTAGACAAGACACGCGAAAATCAAAATTCTATCTTTCCGTTTCCCACATTTTCTCAGCAACCAAACAGAGGATATGATAATTTTCTGCTACAATTTCTTTACAACAAAACACAACTAACACGCAGATACCTCCTTCAACAGGATCTCCTCTCATTCGCAAAAGCGATTAGAATCTGAACTATAAAAATCTTTATGTTTTGTATCAAAATGAACAATTCAATAACTCTTCAGCGTAAACTCATCAAACATAACTAAAAAAATTTAGGGCTAAAACGCTATTATTGTCCCGATTTGCATCTACATTTATAAAGTATCAATTCCTCGAAACAGAGAGAGAACTTGAATGAATCTCTTGATTGTTCTAGAATGGGAAAGAATAATAAGCAATCAAATAATGACATTAGGAAAATAATCAAAATGTAACAGAGAAAAGGAGATATATACAGAGAGAGTTTTGGAGAGAACAAAGAATGAACAGACATTGATGAGCTTTGAGCAGAGGAGTTAAGCTGAGAAACGGACAAGCAAAAGCTCTTCTGCGTGAAGAGCATGAAATCTTCTCTCTCTCTCTCTCTCCCTATATGTATATATATATATATATATATATACATATAAACACTTTCTCTATTCCATTTCTCTCACTATCCACTTTCTCTCTCTAGACCACCTCTCTTGTGGCCGGATTTCAGAGACGCCAACACGCCATCTAAAACAGACGAGAAACGGATTTAATCATCTCGCGATATAGATATAAACGGCGTCGTTCAGATGTGCTAAATTAAGCTTCAAACGTTACAAAGGCACCACAGACACCAAATACGGATACGGCAAAACGTCAAATTTCAAAAAAATAGGATACCGACACTGCAAAGATATGTCAAATAAATAAAAATATAATATTATACATAAAATATTAATTTTTATTCTTCAACCATACAATAAATATAGTTAAAGTAATTATACAAAATATAAGAAGTTAAAATTTAAAAATTCACTATATTTTCTAATATTCTTTACAATGACTCACTTACTTGTGGATTTTTAAAATATTTTCTAATTTATAAAGCTTTTAATATTACAATCTCAACCCCATTTTATAGAACAAAAAATTACAAATTTATCCAAAAAGTATCCTGGCGTATTCCTACGTATCCTAGTCGTATCCCCCGCGTATTCTAGCCGTATCCGATATTCAAAAAAAAATATCCTAGTCGTATCCTCCGCGTATCCTAGCCGTATCCGATATTCAAAAAAAAATTGGATACTTCTTAGCCGTATCGGACACATATCCTGCCGTATTCTGGCTGTATCCGTACTTTGTAGCAATTAGTTGAATCAACCGAATTGGAAATGACCCTTTTAATTTGATTCGGTTCTCTTGAATCTCAATTAAGTATCCGATGTGGAACAAAAATATCCTTCTAACTTTCTACCTTATCTGAATTCGCAATACACTTCATCCAATTGATACAACGCTCTCGTTGCGGTTAAACCTAGATTTCACCCGAATCGACGCTAGATGTTGTGCAAGATTAAAAATTAAATTTAACTCTGACATTAATTATAATGAATCAAACGCTTACCAATAACTTTAAAATTTAAGTCATTTATACTGATTTATTTTTTATTCGAATTTGACCTTGGACAAAAAGAACCCATCTGACAATAGCCATTGAAAACAAAACTTAAAATATAAAGTTATCGCAGTCACATGCCATGCTTATCTTGTGAGAGAGAGAGAGAGAAGTGGCATGGGAAGGTAAAGCCGTTTTCATAGCCGGTGAGATCTATATCTATTATCTACAATATATGGCAACGGCATTCCCAAGAATCTGACCGAATAGTACAGCTATAAAGTATTATTGGACCCCCAATAACAAAATGGTAGTGACTCAAATCCAAAAATGTTTGGTCTCCAAACATCAAACTCCAAGCTAATGAAGATCATCAAAGATAAGGTTAATTATTCAAGGCCAGACTTAAAAGGAGATCAACTACTCTGTCGTGTTCCTCTCTGTACTCTTCTCAACAAACCATCATGCATGGTTGTGTAATATATAGTTAAAATAATTAAGGTTTTGAAAATAAAAATATTTAAACTCACACATTCTAATTTTTTTTTTTTTTTTTTCTGTTTTTTAGAAGAAAAAGAAAAACAAAGTGAGATCATTGTTGCACTCTCACACTCCACATTAGTCCCAAAAAGTAATCTTATATATCGTATTGAAAACTAATTGGGAGAATTACGAATAATGTTTTTTCGAGTGCAAATTACAAATACATATAATCGAAATAAATGATTTTAAATTTAAATTATGTATTTGACCCAAAAGTTGAGATTGACATAAAAAAAATGTTGTTCGTTTCTCAAAATATCCTTTTAAACATTCTGTTGTGTTGACAACTTGATTTCTGCATCCATAAATAGTGATAGCCATATACAAATATAATATTTTATTGCACAAAACTAAACATGGACTAATTTTTTTTTAAAACTTTTTGATGTTATCTTTGTTCGAGTTTGAGTATGCATAAGAATAATGGATTGTAATAAACCAATAATTATATAACAAGTTCCGAAACAAAATCTTCTCCTTCGCCTTTTCTGCTGCTCATTCTTGAATAAAGTTTAGATAGTCACTTTTGTAGTTGCCCTAGCATTTCCTCTCTTTCAGCATTTTCATGTCATTTCTTTTCCTTTTACGTTTTGGAAATACATGATTAGAGGTGTACGAAGAATCGATGGAACCGAAATCGTAGTGAACAATTCCTAAAATTTGGAACCGGAATCATATTGAACAATTCGGGTTCCAAGTCAAGAAACATGAGCTGTTAGAAAAAAAATATATATATATATATATAATAATAGCTTCTAAGTTTTAGCTTTCTATATAAATATATATATAAAGTGTAAACTATATAATATATAAATAAATACTAATACATTCTAAATTCTAGTGTTCTATTTATATATAAAGTATAAAATATATAATATATAAATAAATACATTTAGCTTCTATGTTCTAGTATTCTATATATTTATATAATATAATATAAGATATATAAATAAATACTAATAACTTCTAATCTATTTTTTTAACTAGGGGTGCACAAGTATGAGTGTGTATCTTGCCAATGTTTAAAAAAAAAATTAACAAAAAACTATTGGAGAACCGGAAGTGTAAAGAACCGGAACTGAACTGAACTCAACGGTTTCGGTTCCAAAATTAAGCAACAGTTGGAAATGGTTCCACTAAGAACAGTAAAAAACCGTACCGTGTGCACCCATATACATGATGTTTTAATAAGATAACAAAGCGATATGTTCTTTGAGCTAAGACCAAATTATTTTTTATTTTGTCATACAAATGTTATATTATTATGTTTAATTGGTTCTCAAAAAGTTTTGAAGTTTTTTTTTGTCCAAGCACCATTTTTGTGTAATAAAATACTATATTTGTGCACTTGGGTATCACTTTTTGTGAACGCATGTACCAGTTTTTGTGTACACCATTTTAACGATGAGTGATTAAAAACAAAACTAATTTTTTATCACCGATTATCAACAGAATAATGGTTAAAAGGACAATTTGAAAAAGAAATAATATTTTTTCATGTTCATCTCAATTTTTGGATTAAATATATAATTTTAAAAATTACTGACTCTGATGCATGTATTTGTAATTGGCGTTACAAAAGCACATGTATTTGTAATTTTTCCTATCAACAATAATACCCATGCAATTTCAAAACTTAAAAATTTTCAAAACGACTTTACTTGATGTGTATTCAAAGTTTTTGTAACAACTCTATCAAAATCAACATTAATGATTACCAACTCTCACTAATAAAGTATAAACAGCTAATTATCTAAAACTAAATAAAAATTAAAAACACAAGTTCATGTCCCATCATTAGTGCCTTTGAAACAAAGAACTTTAGATTGACGGGATACAATCAACAATCTTTTACCACCAAGCTTGGTCCCATTAGTGCCTTTTAAACAAAAAAACAAAAACAAAAAAAGGGTAACAACCAGTAAGAACTAAGAACCTACTCTATTTACAAAAATGTTTGTAAATGGAGAACCATCAATCGTAGCCGTCCATTGAGAAGAATCAACGGTTATGATGAAAGAATATTTGTCACGCTATATAAAGTTCACTGCTCTTGATGTGCCACATAGAAGCTTTGATTGTACGCAGCGGGAAAGACTGAAATTTCAACCAGAAAAAGAAAAGAGTAATATGTAGCATATTCCCTTTGTCCATGCCATCCAATGTCTTCACTTATTTTTGGAAAATTCATTTTTGGAATAGTTGATAATTGGAGACTTGGAGTGGTGGTTCTTTCAATTATTCAAATGAAAAGATATTTATTTTTTATTTATAAATAAATACAAAACGAGGACCAAGTGATTAAAGAGTTTTCTGAAATAAAAAATAAATGAGTTTAACTCTCACATAATTCAAAAATTATCTCATTAAATGATGTGTGGTTCTTCTCGGTCACGCCGACTCAAGTTTTGGGCGATAAGAGTCCAAAAAACACACTTGAATTTAAATGATTCTTATGATTCTTCTTAGGCTCCGTTTAGAAAGAAAAAAATGCCTCCTTGTTCTTCTTTTTTTCCTCTAAGTAATATGTATTTTTTAATGTGAATCTTATTATAGGTTTTTTGATTTAATGTATAGTCTCTCCAATTTTTATCTAGATCAATTTAAACAAACATTATGTAATATTATATTAAACTACATATGTGATAAAATTTCAATAATAGAAAGATATAGTGTATGCTAGTCTCACATATTTTTTTCTATTCATGTAGGATCTTTCTTAGTTAATAACTAGAATTATGAATCTACCAACTTATTTGATTTGAAATATATTACGCAAATTTTCAAATTTAAGTTTTCATTTTAGGCACAAAAAAGAAAGGAAAAAATAAGTTGCAATTATCGGTATTCAAAAAATAATTAGTTCTTTCTCTCTCGTAAACTTTACTTGTTAGGAATTAATCCTCCCAAGATCGATCTCACACAACAAATATGCAATGGCAAGAAAGAAAAATATGTTGGAGATATAATTATTTATTTGTTTGTGTTGTCCTAGTCTACAGAGTTTGTTTTTTGTGTGAGTTAATAGTCCTAGTCTTTAGAGAGTATTGGAGTCAGTTATTACCAATTCTTTAGCTTATTTTGTTAATGCATGTTGTACTTCTTTCTAGGACTTAGTTGCTGAACTTTCCTATTATTATGTTTTAGTTGTTGGGAATTAGCTCTATATAAAGGGCATTACTTGTATGTTCTGTATGTAATTTTAGAAACAATAAAATTAAGTATTTCCTCTTTCATTTTTGATTTTACTTTTAGTATATGGGTTTTGCTTTATAACAGTGGTAATAGAGCAAAATATAAAGTGAGAGTGAGGTTTCTCGTAGTTTTTTACAGAGTGAAACTAGCAACAACTTTCTTTTTTTCATAGTGTAACAACAATATAAAATGGCCTTTGAAAGCTTTGTTCAACCTGCAATTCCACACTTTGATGGTCATTATGATCATTGGAGCATGCTAATGGAGAATTTATTGAGGTCTAAAGAGTATTGGCAGGTGGTTATTTCTGGAGTAGCAGAACTAGCAACCGATACCGTGTTGATGGAGACACAGAGGATAGAGTTGGAAGGACTGAAGCTGAAGGATTTGAAGGCAAAAAACTATTTTTTCCAAGTAATTGATCGTTCTATCTTGGAGACAATTCTTAGCAAAGAAACTTCTAAACAAATTTGGGATTCCATGAAAAAGAAGTACCAAGGATCAGCAAGGGCAAAGAGGCAACAGCTTCAAGCACTTCGTTCGGAGTTTGAAATGCTTCAAATGAAATCAAGAGAGTTAGTTGCAGATTATTTTTCACGGACGATGGCACTCGTCAACAAGATGCGAATCCATGGCGACAAAACGGAGGATGTCACCATCATTGAGAAGATTCTTCGATCCCTAACACCAAAATCCAATTTTGTTGTCTGTTCTATTGAGGAATCGAAGGATATTGATGAACTTTCAATTGATGAATTACAAGGTTCGTTGTTGGTTCGTAAGCAAAAAATTAACCAGCAGGAGAAAGAGGAGCAAGCATTGAAAGCCTCAACTCACCACCATTCTTCAGCACCAAATAGAGGAAGCATGGTTATGGTATTTTTGCTATGGGCATCTAAATTTTGGTGGATTAAAGACGCTACAACAGAAAATATGGTAATTGGCCTTCCCAAAATCTCAAGTCCTTCTCAAGTTTGTGAAGGGTGTGTTGTTAGCAAACAACATTATAATCCTTTACCGGAAGGAAAATCATGGAGAGCAAAGAAGGCATTGGAGCAGGTTCACTCCGACATTTGTGGGCCAATAAATCCAACATCTAATGGAGGTAAAAGGTATTTCATTACCTTCATTGATGATTATAGTCGAAAAATATGGGTTTATTTTTTACAAGAAAAATTGGAAGCTTTTTCAGCCTTTAAAATTTTCAAAGTACCGGTTGAAAAAGAAGTTGGCAACCACAAAAAGATTTTTCGCACCGATCGTGTAGATACTGATTTTTTTTCTTTTATTTATTTATTTTCTGAAATAGACTATAAATATATTTGCATATGTTTTAAATGTAATTTACATATGTGGAAACTTATTTAGAAGTTCAGAGAGTTTTATGAGTCATTTGACTCATTTTGAAATTTTAGGTCGTTGGGACCCGGGACAGGGGTCGGGTGCACCTGGGAATTCGGATATTTTTTTGAAAAATTTTATTTTTTTCTTATACACTAATGATAATATTATAAGATACATAGATTTGATTTCGAGGCCATAACCGCTTTCGGATTCAAAAACGGAGGTTGGGAAGGTATATTAAGTGAACTAGGGGCGTTTTGATCATTTTACACCCTAGAGCTTATAAATATCTAAAGCACAGATATTTACAACTACTTTCTCTCTATAAAAAGTTGTAAGTCTCTCTTCCCTTTTAAGCTCTCTAGCTTATCTCTAAGATTTGGAGCCCTTAAGGTGCCAAAGAAGAAAAGCTTGTTATACATGGTGAGGGCGTTGCTTTAAACTAAAAAAAAACTAGGTTTGGTCAACTTTGGTGTTGGTGAAATTGAGGTGTAGCTTGAGATTATATCTCTTGATGTACGGGGTGTGTGTTGTGTCTTTCAATACAAGTTAAATTTCATGTTACAGTTATAAAATTGATGTTTTCATATTATATATGAATTCATGAACTCTTGAGATGAAATTCTTGTTTAAATTGATATGTATATATTTTCTTGGATAGAAAATGATCAATGTGTGATATAGAATACATAAATTTCTAGTGTATGACTTATGTGAAGTATATTGCATATATGAGATTTTGGTGATTGTATTGGATCCTAGTTTCAATATGAAAATTTGTTGAAAATGTTAAATGTGTGTACTTGTCAATATAATTTCTTAAATGACATGCTAGAAATAAACATAGGACATGAAATGGGTGCAAAGTATCGAGACTTATATGTTTATGCAAAACGTGACATGTTTTGTTTGTGTGGAGGGTGTTATCTCGGAAGTGTCTCATGTACAACGTAGATGGGAAACATATTCTCTGATGTTGAAAGTCCTCAAAGTTGCGCAAGAGGGTTGGTTACCAGTGGGTTAGTAGTCCGAGAATAACTATGAACTTAGGGTATGAAACTTGGGCACGTATCCGGATTGGGTGTGTGAGTGTGAGTCCAATTCCAGGAGCGAGATGAGTCTTAAGTGTAACAATGTGAGTTATGTGAATTGAGTGAATTTTATATTCGATTTCATTTGTGTCATATGTTATAGATATGATTAAGTTGTGCATTGAAGTACGTTTTATTAAACATTGTGGTTGTCCGGTATATTAATGTATATATCATGTGAAATGAAAGTTATCACTTTTGACTAGAATGCTAGGAAACATGACATGTAGCTATTGCTATGCATGTTAAATTGCGTTATGTGTTTATATGAAATGTGAACTTGAGTGGATTGCATAACATATTACTTTGAGCAATTGAACTTGCTTATTCCCCTACACAAACAATTTCAGGACATGGCAAGGAGATTATTGATGGTGAGCAAACATGAGTAGGGCACAGGGATTAAAGTTCTCTTTTTGGTTATTTTGGTGTTATGCACGTCCGGGATGTGGACTTAGTACATCTAGAATTGTATAAGGAGATTTACCTTTTGAAACTGATAAAACATAAATCCACTCCTGACTTGGTCAAATGCCAGTCTTAAAAGGACAAACAAAAGGTAACTAGAAAGACACCGGCGTGGTGCCGGTCGATTACACTCCGACGCACAAGTCAAATATCAAAAAGACTTTTAAAGCTGTAAGGGCACTCAAAGGGTATTAGTTGCGTACATGGAATATGGATTGCCTCTGTAATTATAGTGATTAGATGGGAACATATCCTAGTAGGAGACTGGCTCTTCAGTTCCCCAGACTTATTTGGAGATAGAAAAATATTGGTCAAAGCATATCTCTTATCCACGTCATACAAATCATAATTGCTCATGTCATACGTCTTATAATTGGAGTCAAATACTTTATCAGAAGTGTTGTATATAAGCGTATGTGCTTTAAATTTTGGATTTGTATTCTAT
Source organism: Cornus controversa (assembly GCA_026545225.1). Classification (NCBI taxonomy): domain Eukaryota; kingdom Viridiplantae; phylum Streptophyta; class Magnoliopsida; order Cornales; family Cornaceae; genus Cornus; species Cornus controversa. The sequence continues at coordinate 44,145,487 of CM048848.1, forward strand.
ATATGATTTAAGCATGTTTTTGCACAAATGACGTTTTTATGAGTTAGTCAATGTTTATACATGTTATGGATGTCGTGGAGATGATAATTAAGTTTTAAGAATGCATGTTTATGATGTTTGGTGAGATTGGTTCAAAAGTAGACAAAATGTGTAGCTTATGAATACTTAGAGAATTCTGTAAAATTCTTAGTCGAGGGATTACGATGCATCGTAATCTTCATTACGATGGATCGTAATTCAATGATGCATCATAAGGCCCATAGTGATGGATCGTATAAATGTTGAGAAAAAAAAGTTAAAACTAGCATATTTCACAAGATGTAGCAATACATCTGCGATGCATCGTAGATTATGATGCATCATAATCATCTTCATTACGATGTATCGTAATCCATAGCTGGGTTGATGATTAAGGTATTGTTTGGACATGCATGTGTGGTCATGAGTGGGGCCCATTGGGATGACTTGATGTTGAGTTATACATATGTAAGAGCATATACATGATTAATTTTATACAATGATGAGAGTAGGGACGGTCCATTAGGACTTAATGAACAGACTCACCCTTGGGATTCGGGCTCGGAGACGGAGTCTCTGGTGACTCATATTTTGACAGGCGTGACAGAAATGGTATCAAGGTATGACAAAGGATACATCATGTTGATGTTCCGCATTCTCACCCTTGAGTTCTTATAATATTTTGGGTACAGGAATTTGGGGTGTGACAGATCGTGGAGGAGAATACATCTCACAAGAATTTGAAAATTTTTGTGAGATACAAAGTATCAAGAGGCAATTTACAGCAGCTTACACGCCTCAACAAAATGGTGTGTGCGAGAGAAAAAATTCCACAATTCTATACATGGTGCGAAGTCTTTTGAGAAGAAGCGACATTCCAAAAGCTTTTTGGCCTGAAGCAGTTAATTGGTGCATTTATATTTTGAATAGAAGTCCGACTCTTTCTATTCAAAATATGACATCGGAGGAAGTATGGAGCGGTCGCACACCCACAGTTGATTATTTCAGAATTTTTGGATGTATTGCATATGCCCACATTCCTGATACGAAAAGGAAAAAGTTGAATGAAAAAGGAGAAAAATACATTTTTCTTGGTGTTAGTGATCAATCAAAAGCGTATAAATTGTACAATCTGATAACCAAGAAAATTGTCATTAGTCGTTATGTTGCATTTGATGAAGACAAAACTTGATCTTGGAGCAACAATATTGTTGGATAGCAAAATCCAACAAATTTTGATGAAGAGGCAACATAACAACCCCAACAATAACAAGCTACAACAGTTCTTGGTCCTAAAAATCCTCAAAACGAAGTTCCTACAGCCTTTGAAACTTCACCAACAACACCATAATCTGACGAACAGCTTGATGATGTAACAACCAATTAAGTTACATCATGCATGCCTAATTTGTTCAAAGTTGGTAGAATGCGTTGACTCCTTTTTTCAGTCTCAAACAAAGTCATTATTTTTTTTGTTCCCAATTTAGGTCCACATAAGAAATAGATAATTAAATACTAGTATTAATTTAGATCTTCCAAATTACTAATGGTTTGTTGTATAGTAATAACAAATGGGCTATGTCTTTATCTTACTTGAATATTATTTACAATAGGTAGATTTAATTAGGTCACGTTTGGAATATAGCCAAATGCAATAACTAGATAGGATAACATATATCCGAATAAGATTGGAAACCATACCTGAGGGACGTGGCGTATCCTAATTTATTTTCTTTTACATTTTATTTTATATTATTAATTAATTATTGATGAAAGAGTTTGTGTTATCCGGATTGGTTGAGCCCCTCCAACAAAAGGAAAATGGTCGAATTAATTTGGCACCGATCTAGTAGGCTCCGATGAGCTAGAAAGCACGGACACTTCACCGAGGGTGTCGTACCCGTGTCAGACACTTCATAGAAGATTCTTGACATTTTTCGTTTTAGGACACTTCTCGGACACTTCTTAGGCATTTCTCGAATACATGTCGGACACTTCATAGCAGTGGTGTATATTCAAGTATTTGGAATGAAAGTTATATGCTACTAAGTTATGATTAAAAATCTAAGTTAAATATATGTAGAAGACTAAATAAGTCTGATTCTTTAATTTATTTTAATCTATTTGTCTATTTTTGCTTATAAGTTTGTTTGATTCTTAATTGTTTGATGATGAATTGAAATATTTCTATAACATATTATTTTTTTTATTGAATAATTAATATATATTAATATATTCTATTATTATTTTATAGTCGTATTTTCACTGTATTCGTATTTTTTCAAAAATTTTCATATTATTGTGTCTATATCGTGTCGTAATCATATTTCGTGTTCGTATTTGTGCTCCCTAGCCAACAAGTAAGCTAGAGATGAATTTCTAATGGAATTACAAAGAACATATGATTTTGTGTATTTGTGTCGTACCATAATTACCTCTTTTTATGGGAGATTCGACTGGTTGATATAATGAACATAACTAGGATTCCGCAGACTTATTTGATGAGATAGCTATCGGCTTACCTATATGACTGTTGGTTATCCAATATTTCTCACGTGGTAATCCGAATCCCAATCTGCTCTTTTCTTATTGGACCGTTGGGTTCAACGAAAATTGCTCTGTCAATAATAATAATAATATACATTTAGACGAGTATCAGAATAAGTCAAAATTCTATTAGATTTATTAGTATCTTCTCGTATCACTCAAATCTTTAATGAATCACTTTTTTGCTATAAAACTATCAAAAATATTTCATAAATATATTATTTTCTTAAAATACATATTTTTTTTATAAATTCTATATTTACTAGCAAATGTAATTCAGACCATGTTTTGAGTTTTGGCCAAAAATTTTCTTTATATCAATAATTATAGATAAAAGTGTATATTAAACTAAAAAAATGCTGCTAGCATGCATAATGCCAACGCAGGCTTTTAAATTGATGTTTAAAGGGAGTCGATATTTGCACTTTTCTTTTTTACATTTACACTCTCGTATTAAAAGGAATTATTATATTTTTTTAAATTACGCAACTACCCTTTCAGATATACTCTTCTTTGTCTCCCATCTTTAAAATTTTCAGTCTCTTTTAACAAAATTAAAAGTTCAAAAAAGTTATCTTTTTTGACAGACTCAAAAAAAAATTATCTATGTTGAATAAATTATCTCTTTTGACAGGACTCAAAAAAAAGTTATCTCCGCTGAATAAATTATCTTTTTTTAAAAGAACCGAAAGAGAAAAAAAATCCAAATAAAAGTTATCTCTATTGAATAAATTATCTCTTTTGACATGAACAAAAAAAAAATGTATAGTACGCAAAAAAAAAACCCCAAAAAAATTGTTATTTCTATTGAATAAATTATCTTTTTTTTTAACAGGATCCCAAAAAAAATATATATCTCTATGGAATAAAATATCTCATTTGACAGTATTGGAAGAAAAGTATGGTACACAAAAAAATAAAAAAATTACATCTGTTGAATAAATTCTCTTTTGACATGACAAAAAAAAATGTACCCAAAAAAAGTTACCTTTGTTGAATAAAGTAATATTTGTTGATTAAATTAGCTCTTCGAGCCCAAAAAAAAAAAGTACTAAAAAAAGGTTATCTCTATTGAATAAATTATATGTTTTGATAAGATAAAAATAAAAAATAAAAAAATAATGACCAAAAAAAAAAGTTACCCATAAAAAAGGTAAAAAGTGTTGAAGTTTATAGTATAAAGGGTAGATATGGTATTATCAAATAAGGGATGATATATTAATGAGTTTAGGACCTCCTTGCCATTTTATTTATATATATATAAAAAGAAAGACAAGTGGAGTGATTATGAGATTTTTCATTTATAGTTAAATGGTAGTAGAATATCTCAATCTCCCTTATCCTCAAAAGCAAGCACGGATAGTATTCTAGGGTTGTCATGCTGTCTCGAATACATATCTGACATGAATATGTGTCGAATAAGTAAAACAAAAAGGAGATATAATCTTAAATTGGTAGTGAAAAATAAATAGAGAAAAAAAAAAAAAGAGAGAGAATGAAGAAATTTTGGATTTTGTCTCATATAATTGACTGTTTATGAACACATTTGTGATTACATTTACATCCATAATGTCATGAAAAACTAATAATATATATATATATATTATTTTGACATATCCTTCCTGTATTCTATTTCTTTGAGATTTGTAGTATCCGTATTTTTTAAAAAGACTTGAAAATAGAAAGAGACATAGAGTACAACTTGACAACTTGTAATTCTCTTCTTCTTTTTTCACTAGTGAAAATTCTTTGTGATGTAAACTGTAAAAATTCTTATAAGTCTTCCATGAATATATGGGAGGAAATAGAGATTAAAGTTTTTCTTTGTTCTTCTAAAGTGATGGTAAAGTACATAGACAATGCAAGATTCTTAATACAACATTTTTTTAAAAAAAAATGGGGAATACAAAAATACATATCTATATACTACTATTAAAAATACATATCTATATACTACTATTAAAACTGTATAGATTTTTTATATAATTTTTATATCTATATTATTGTTAAAAGTATATAGATTTTATATTTTTAATAAGCTTTTTTTATAATTTGTTGATCAAATAATATCTTATATTTTTAATACAAGAAGTTCCAAATTACAATCTTACACCTCTTGTAATTGTCCAACGGTTACACTCTTATGACAACTGTTGAACTTCTACACGAGCACCAAACAAGTGTCTCCTTTAGGTGGTGCTCAAATATTGTTTTATAAAGCTGCATATATATAATATGTATATATACTAGTGTATGCCGTATCTACAACACTATCTATCATGCATTTGGAATCGTGATTGTTAGATATGATTATTTTTAAAGTAGATAAACAAAGACATTTTGACCCACATGATTGATTTTTTAACTTCTTTTGATCGTTAAATAGGTTTTTCTGTCTTATCATTCGAAGCTTAAGACTCCGTTTGGATTGAAGGATTTAGAAAAAATAAGGAGAGAAAGGAAATGAGAGGATTGGTCTTGTTGTGTTTGGATAATCTTCATTAAAAGAAAAGAAAAGATAAGGAGGGATAGCTATCCATCCTTATCCCATATATCATAGGGTAATGCTACTCAGGCAGAATTCATAGACAGAAACTTTTACATCAATTGGATGCATGTGGTAGGCCCCACCACATACATCCAATGGATGTAAAAGTTTCTGCCTACGAATTCTGTCTAAGTAGCATTATCCTATATCATATTCTCCCAAAAATTGAAAGATTTGGAGGAAATAATAGTGTTTAAGTAGTATTTTCATAATTTCGAAATTGTACTCAACAATTAAAAAGAGAAAATTGTTATTCTACCCATATTCCATAAATATAAAAGGATATGATAGTAATTGGTCATTATCCTTTCTCTCTTCTATCTTATTCCAATAAGAATACTATTATTTCTTTTCTTTTTTCTCCTATTTATCCAAACATGAATGGAGTTTATTACTATCCTCTCATTTTCTTTATTTTCTATTATTACTAATGTTATTCTCTTCTTTCTTTTCTCTCGTGTCTATCCAAACGGAGCATAAATGTAACATAGGTATACTAGTGTATGCCCGAGCCTACGGCACTATTATGCACTCTTAATCATGACCATTAAATAAGATTATTTTGAACCGTCGATAGGTAAAGACATTTTAATTCATATGATTGATTTTTTTAGCGAATGTTTAACCGTTAAATTGATTTTTTTTTTTGTCTTATAAAGTCTTTGCGACAACTATATAAGTTAACCCTGTTGAATTTAGTTTCATTGACTTTTCAATTTATATGAATTTACTGTTTGTCATAGTATTGGAAATGAATATATTACTGTTATCATTTTAATTTTTGTTCTTTTCCGGAGATTTTTGACATAATATAAATTATTTATTTATTTTTGTTTCACACTGTTAGATTATATATTTTCTATTATAGATTATATATCTTTTCCTAATAAGTTTCTTATGCCTTCTCCTAAACCATCTAGGACTAGAATTTCTTGTTTCCTAAACTTTCAAGATTATGTGCCTATAAATAGGCCTTTATGTATTCTTCATAATTAAAATCAATACAATTTTCCTATATTTCTAACATGGTATCAGAGCCAACCAATCCTTGGTAAATCTTTCTCAGTTCATCGTCGTCACCGTCGGGGATGGCACCACTAGCTTCATCCCTGGCGGACAATGGTCAATTGTAGAAAATAGCTTCCGCCTTATATTTTTTTTTATGCAGATGATAAAAGAAAAATATGACAGCCCAGTTCAAGTTCAATTCATCGGCTCCTACTAGCATCTGTGTGTCAAAGTTGTTGATTTCAACGAGCCTTCTTTTCTGATTTTCAAATCAGTTTTCACTCCAATGAGCAGTTTTCGGTCTTACCGTCGCTCCAACGAGTTTGCTCTTTTGCAACTTCTTTGTATGTGTTTCTCAGCCACTGTTGGTAACATCACCAGATTGTTTTCATGAGCCAGAACATCTGTGTGTCAAAGTCGCTGTTTTCAACGAGCTCCTTTTCTGATTTTCAAATCAGTTTTCGCTCCAATGAGTCACTTTCAGTCTTTCCGGCTCTTTTGCAGTTTTTTTGTATGTGTTCGCAACCACAGTTGGTTACATCACCAGATTGCTTTCGCGAGCCGCATTCAAGATTTTGTCTTCAAACTCAAGTTGGTTTCATATGACTCACCTTGAGTTTGCGGGGGGCTGTTAGATTATATATTTCCTATTATAGATTATATATCTTTTTCTAATAGGTTTCTTATGCCTTCTCCTAAACCATCTAGGACTAGGATTTCTTGTTTCCTAAACTTCCAAGATTATGTGCTTATAAATAGGCCTTTATGTATTCTTCATAATTAAATCAATACAATTCTCTTTCTTTATTTCTAACATGGTATCAGAGCTAACCAATCCTTGGAACCTTCTTGTATTCCCAGGCGAAGCAGTAAGAAATCTGGGATTGAGGAATTTAGATATTTTACGTAGCATAAATTATGGGAGAAATGGCGGTCTAAAGATTTCTTCTTGAGGCGTTGAATTGCTGCTTTAAGGATATGCATAACCACCGGAGACGAGTCACGGTGGACAGCAGCTTTTCGTGTTGTAGATAAAATAATTGAGTTTGTTTTAAAACCTTGATGATTTTATAGAGGTGGTTAAGGAGTTTTTTTTCCCTTTTTGTTTTTCTAGGTTCCTCGTGAGATCAAGGAGAGATTTCTTGCAATAAACAAGGACAATATCCGAATTTTTGTTTCTTTGAAGACACAATAACAGTTCAATGAATTATGAGAGATCCACTTCAAAAAAAAAAAAAAAAAAAAAAAAAAAAAAAAGATATATAATCTATAATAGGAAATATATAATCTAACACACACATTTCTTATGTCTAGGATTGAAAAATAATCATGTCATGGATTATTGTTCTATGATTGTATTACAATGGCGGTGATCGATCTCTAAGTGTTTTGTGTTATTTTTTAGATTATTTGTGGAGAGAACTTAAAGAAAAGAATGAAAGTAAATCGAATATTTTGTTTTTATGTTATTATTGTGTGAAAATTAAAAATCTTCACAAAATTGAGCTTACAATAGTAACACTCGTGTTCGTGCCCGAGTGGTACTTCCTAGCCTTTTATCGAAAAGGTCCAACTGTGAATTTGATGGGTTTGTTTTCTTGGATCCCAAAACTAAAAAGAACTCGAAAATTTGATTTTCGTATCTTGAAGTTCTTTTTTCTCAGCGACCAAAGGAAAATTTTGAGGAAATTGTATGCTTGTTTTGTACTATTTGTGCTCTTTTGATTGGCACTTTATCATGGCTTGGGCTCTACTTTCTTTTTATTTAACTGAAATAAGATGTAATGAAATCTCGGATTCTCATTGCAATTCACAGGTTTGAGTTTGAATTTTTGTTAACAAAGTCTTAGTTATGTAGTAGCAAATTGGTTTTTTTATATCCTTCAAAAAAAAAATAGTTTTTTTATTTAGGGTAAATTTTAGTGACACTCTATGCTGTTTGATGTATTGACATGTAACTATAATTTTGTGAATTTTTGTCACCAACACCCTGGCCAACTTTTTCATTTTTTTAGTATATGAAATGTCTTGATTGTCCTTGATTATTTAAATGTATTTTAATATAAAAATATCAGAATAGGAAAATGGTCACAATACTATTCATGATAATATGCATTGGCAACTAATTTTTTATTTTATGTTAATATTATTATTTATGAAAATAAATAATTATATATATTATAGTGTGTGTGTGTGTATATATATATATATATATATATATATATATATATAGAGAGAGAGAGAGAGAGAGAGAGAGAAAGGAAGAGAAATTTATTTACTTTTTTATTTTATGTTAACATTATTATTTATGAAAATAAATAATTATATATATAGGTTGTATATATTATAATTTACTATGTATATATATAGATAGATAGAAAAAACGAAAGAGAAATTTAATTAATTTTTTATTTTATGTTAACATTATTATTTATGGAAATAAATAATTATATATAGATTACATATATTATTGTGTGTGTGTGTGTATATATATATAGGTATATATAGGTATATTCAAAGGAGTATTTTGGTCCATTAGACAGGGTTAAATGGGTAAATTTAGTATTTAAATGGATTAAGTTAGAAGTCAAAGGACAACATGATCATTTTACCGTCAAAAAGTTCTCTAACACGATGTACTTTTGACAAGAGGAGGTGGATATGATATACGGCACAAATCACATGGAGTGTTTGTGTGGTGATGAAAATTCACAAATTTATAGTTGGTTGTCAATACATCAAACTTCAGATGATGTCAATGATATTTACCCTTTTATTGAATAGGTCAAATTGTACTAAACCTCCTTTACTATCAAAAAGTTACAAAATATCTCCTTTAATATATATATATATTTTTAACAACAAACACCCTTCAATTTGTTAAAAGTTATAAATTATCCCTCTGATTCTACTTTTCTTTTTCTAGTAAATTAGGCTTCAAAAAAATATTATTTTGTTGGTTTGAACAACATTTAAAGTGAAAAGAAAATAATTGCACTTATCAAAATTAACCTTATTTTGTAAAGTTGTGTAGAGTAGGTAGAAAACTCTCATCAATTGTTTGATGGCATATAAATATCATATATATTTTTTTAGAGGGTAAACTTGTAAAATATAGCAGTGACAGTTGATTGCCTTTATTAACTTTCAAATTACTCACAGCATAAAGAATATGGAAAAACAATGCGTCTAAGCAAAGAGAGAGAATTTATCATTACTACTGTCTTTTAGATTGAAGATGGGTTGTTTTGACGTTTTCAAATCCTCTGCATCAAATACAACAACTTTATAAGTTGATGTAGGTTTGTGAAAAAAATATAATGATGGAAACATGAATATAATAGTAATTTATAATATAACGCATTAGTTTCGGAAAACCAAAATTTTTAAATTTTTTTTTGTTGAAATTGTTTTGAAAAAAATTCACTACAGACCTCAAAATTAGCTTTTTGCTAGCCAAACTCAAAAAAACTTCAATTTTTTTTCTTCCTTTTTCTCTTCCACTAACCAAACGCAGCCTTATAGAAGGAGGAACAGTTAATAAAGCAAATTTCTACGTACCCAATTCATCCATCTATCTTCAATGCAGAAGTAAAAGCACTTTTGTTTGGGATATAAATGTTTCCAATTGGCAGAGAGAGTAAATGCAAGAGAAGATGAGATACAATATGGGACCAAAGAGGAGACCTTGTCTGCAAGCAAGGAATTCTATCTTTCTTCCCTCATTAATTATCTTTACCACATAAAGTGTTCTCTTTGCAGTAAAGCCTCTCTCTCATCACCTCTCTCTCTCTCTCATCATATTGAACCCCCTCTCTCTCCTCTCTCTCTCTCTCTCTCATCATATTAAACTTTTAAAAGATGGTCAAAAATTACAAAAAGATAGCTTATAATGGGTATCTCGGACAAGTCACTGATTATGAAATAGATGTTACAAAGAGATTTATTTTTTAATTTATTTTAAAACAAGCAAGCAAACCACACACACCCTATTGTGCCCTTTAGGCTTGAATCCTCGACCTCTTTTTGGAGAGATGAAGGTTATGCCAGTGACGCAATGTGCAAATTTGAACATGAAAAGAAATCTCGTATTTTTTGTGACTCGGTCTAATCTTATTTATTGAAAGACTAACTCCGTGTACCAATTCAATTATCTTTTAAATAAAACAACGAACCAAGTGTGTGCCACTTCATCAGAGGTAGTGATAGTTTTGGTCCTCTACTTTGGGAATGAAATTATAGCGGCCATCACGTGTTGTGCACGCATCATTGAAATTCATGTGGTGGTGCACCGGGTGAGCTGTAGTTCTTCTCTTACTTTGGTCAGTTGGTTCAACAACTATAGCATGACTCTTATCTTTGTTATGTGTTTTTCTATTGTATCGAGCATTAAAAAAAAAAAAATTTGATTCCCTTGCACAGTTTGGCCTTCCTGTGAACAATGGTTTTAAGGCTATTGTGTTGAACAAAAATAGAAAATCCCTAAGAAGTATGGACACGGGACACGGGTACGACACAACACGGACACGGCGACACGGCAAATTTCAAAAAAACAGGACACGACACGGTAGGGATACGGCTATGAAATAATATATTAATATATATTCAACAAGTTAACAAATATCCACAATATCATAAATCTAACAATAAAAAAATAATAAATCACACAAATACTTCAATTTATTATCAAGCAATTAATGTATTTTCAAAAATGATGTTCAATATATTCAAACCCACTACTAGAATCTTGCATATTACTCATTTTTCTAATAACAAACAAATAAATTTAAATACAAAATACCAAATAAACTAACATGATTTTATGTTAAATAAAGTTCTATTGGATTTTTTATTTTTTTGTTTCTAAATTTATTATTTAGGAATTTTATCTTACTATTTTTTATTTTTAAATTTTTTTATTTTAGAAAATACTATATTTATATAGAAAAGGGCATAATAGTCATATTAAATGGTATATATGTCATTATAGTTATTTCAAGGGGTCAAGATGTCAACTTTTAGAAGATGAGGGGCTGAAATGCTCAAAAAAATAGTTCAAATGGGTTTTTTTGTAACTTTAGAAAAGTTCAGGGGTTCTTTTGCACTTTTAAAAATTACAAAATGTACCCCGCCGTGTCCCCCACGTGTCCTTGCCGTGTCCCCCGCTGTGTCCTTGCCGTGTCCCCGCTGTGTCCTAAAAAAAAAAATTCCAGGACACTTCTAAGGAGTGTCCAACACGTGTCCGAGGAGTGTCCGAGTGTCTGAGGAGTGTCCGAGTGTCCGACACGAACACGGCACCCCTATAGGAAGTGTCCGTGCTTTCTAGGAAAATCCATTAAATAAGAGCACTATAGTATGTTTGGCTACAAGCAATCAGTAGTCTTTCTTCACTTAAAAAGTTACCATAGGTTGAAGGGGTTGGGCAGAATATTAGCTAATTTTTCTCTTTTTAAGTAAATATACTAGAGCACCTTTAAGTACGCATGTCAATGGATTGGATTTTGATTCGAATCCAAACCGATAATTAGAATATGAATTGAAACAATCAATCCGATAACTCGTTAATAATCCGAATTCGATAATTTGTTAACTAAACAAACCAGATATAAGTCCAGATCCCATATAATATATAATATACCATAAATGTATTATCTAATGCTATAATATATAATACTTACATATTACTAAAATATTTTTATCATTATGTTCTTCTTCTTCCCTCTTTCTATTTTGTCATTTTTTATGTAGTTTTGTATTATTCGGTACTCACTTTGAAAATCAATTAGATGTCTATATGATCCAAATTCAAGCCGGTAATTACTAATTAGAATATAAATTGAAACATTAAATCTAATAACTCGTTAGCAATTTAAATCCAATAATACATTAGCTAAACAAACTGGATCCGGTCTAAATCCAATTCATTTACAGACCTAACTTCGAGTGGTGCCATGGCTCTAATTCTTGTTACTGTTAGGTTAATTAACCGTGCATGTATTTTTCAATTACAGGCAATATTGTTATTTTGCACTCTTGTTAACGAGGGTAAGAAGATAAGATACAAATTTTTTTGTTTTTCAAATGGGAGAGTTATCTGCCAAAAACGTAGTTTATGGAGGTAATGTGCCACCAAAAAATAGTACGTGATAATTTTGTTTTTTTGTTTCCTAAAATATTATATTATTTCTAATTAACCTATAATATATTTTAAAATTATATTGAAATCACATTCTTTTAAAAATATAATTACAAAATTATCCCAACATGTTTGAGATAAACGTATTACTGTTCTGTCCAACCAAAAAAGAAAAGAATAAAAAAATTCTAAGATACTTTTAAGTTAGTCAGACAAAGTTATCTGTCCGGATGGTGTAGGAGAAGTCTCCGTGTCTCACATGATGTCCGAGTATCCAATACCACTCTTAGGAGAAGTCTCCGTGCTTCCCGAGACTCCAAGAATAAGAGGGGGGTGTCTCACATGACGTCCAAGTATCCAATACCACTCTTAGGAGAAGTCTCCGTGCTTCCGAGACTCCAAGAATAAGAGGGGGGGTGTCTCACATGACGTCCAAAGTATCCAATACCACTCTTAGGAGAAGTCTCCGTGCTTCCGAGACTCCAAGAATAAGAGGGGGCAACTTTCTCAAGCTTCCCACCCAATAAAATTAAAAATGAACAAGATCTTGCAATAAGTTTCAAGTTTTTTAGATCAGCAGCGGATTTACTGTATCTATGAGGAAAGATTTTTTCCCCAGGTTCATAAAATGAATGCCATATAAGATTCAAGAGAGCTATCTCATCCCAATAGCATATATCCAGAGCTCAATATGAAATCAATTTTTTTACCGAACCAGAATCGGAACCGGGAGGAGAAAAAACAACACTTGCAGCACAAATAATTAGAAATAAATCATTGGCTTTGCAACTCTATGAAAACGAAGGAAACACAAATTGGCTTGAACCTAATCATCGGGAACCCAAGTATAACTGATACATTTTCACCTGATACAAAAATTGTGATTCACCAACCGAAATCACTGGTTGACAAAAGGTAAGTAGAATAATAACCTAAAAGCATAGAGATAAATAAAAGTTTACTCATCTAAAATTCCAAAAGGATTCGGCAAGAGAAACCAATATGAATAAATAGGAATAACTGATAAAAAGCCATGGGAGGCATGGATACACATCTGCAATGATCATCACATATCTCTCATTTGGAAAAACCGAAAAAACAGAAACATGGAGATAAATAAATTAACGTCTCAAACCCACTTCACTGGAAACCCAATGAACTGCATTTTGCAATGCCAGCCGCTCTAGTATATCAGGTTTACAAAATCCGCAAAACAATTCTAATTGAAAATTAGGTTTGGGAGTGGCTCCCTCTAGAACTGAATTATTCGGAAAGCAAAAATTGCCAGAGGCAAATTCTTAAAAAACTAGAAAAGTTTTTCATCACCATCCAGTGACATAAAGGCCGCGGAAGATATACCTATATTTAACCACCACCAGATCCGTACTTCTTTCCGAAGACAATCACCTGCAGCTTATCGTAGCCAGCAAGCACACCAGCACCAGCAACGGCACGAAGAATGTTTGCACCAGCACCCTTGAAGAGGGACTTAGCCCCCTCATTCTTCAGGATCTGAGAGAAAGCATCCAGGGAGCTCTTGTATTTGACAGCTTCACCAGAGGTCATCATCATTCTTCTGCGAACAGTGTCGATTGGGTACGACGCAAGGCCAGCACCATTGGTGATGACCCAACCAAGGGCAAAGCTAGCAAAGAAACTATCCTGAAAGCACCAAAAACAGAAAGCATATGTGATGATGTTGCATTATAGCTTCCGAGTACCATTTATCTAGCAGTTTCAATGTGCACCGAGTAAAATATAATGTAAAGGTTCAACTGCTGACATATAACAAAACTCATTCTTGCACAACATAAAAAACATATAAAAAAAAACTGTTAGTCTTTAACAACGGAAGAGAGAAACCATCTTGATTGCCCTTGTTGACAGAAGTGATTGCATTATCCAACAATAGAGGCACATGCGATGCATGTATACTGCCTCATTTAACATGGAACGAAATTAGATCAAGAAGGTAATGATGATGATGAAAAATTAAATCAAGAAGAAAACGTTAGGAATGTCATCAGATGTAAATTAATAGAAACTAGATGCATGTATCATACCCAATAAAGGTAAACAGTGATCAACACATCATATTGTTACCATATAGTCAGAAAACAGAGAGAACAAACACAAGTAACTAACCTGCATCTTTCCAGTAAGGACCACTGGCTTCAGAGAATCATACATTCCAAAGTAGAGACCACGATAGACAATGATCCCAACACATGAAATATTAAATCCACGGTAAAGCCCAGCAATACCATCAGAAGCTAATGTCTTCTTGTAGACGTCAACCAAGCCATTAAATTGCCTCTCTCCTCCTTTCTTTGCAGCCTTTGCATCATTTGCCAAACGGGTACGAGCATAGTCCAGGGAATAAACAAAGAGCAGAGAAGAAGCACCAGCTGCACCTCCAGATCCAAGGTTCCCAGCAAACCATTTCCAGTAACCATCCCTGTCTTTCTTGAAATTGAAAAGCCTCTTGAAGTAATCTTTAAAGGCAAAATTCAAGGCCTGGTACAATTTTCCAAAATCTAATAAGCATATAGATCATAGAGCATATGAAAGAATCATTCTATGAAAAAAAGTATGAGGGAAGAAGGACAAGAAATGACTAGCCTGAGTTGGGAAATAACGAATGACATTAGCAGTGTTCCCTCTCCACAATGAAACAAAGCCTTCCTCCTTAATTGTTCGGCTGAAACACTCACCAATGCCCTTGTATGGTTGAGAGAGCCTACCAGTCTTAATCATCTCATCCTGGTTTTGAATCAAAAGCTTAACACGCTCAATCGGAGCAGCAGCTGTTTTGGACACAGCTGCAGAGACCCCACCCATGAGGAAATCAATGGCAAAGCCAGCAAGGCCTTTTTCCGATGGTGCTTGCACGAAAATAGGATTAGTAGTTGATGCAACCATGGATAGATCATGAGTTGCTCGACAAGGCTGCACCATAGGATACTGCAATGCAGCATTGGAGTAATTCCCATATTTAAATTGCCTCTGGTATATAGAAGGGCGTTGGAAACCAGTACCATGAGCTTGAAAATCGTGAGTTGGGTTTGATCCGAGAAGCAGCTTGCCAGCAACCTTTTGAGCAACAGATGGCTGTTGAGGTTGATCAATCATCATGTCTTCCTCTACAAATATGAAAATTTGCAGTCAAACTAAACTATTTTAACTAATAAATTTGAAATCACTATTTTGAACACATACAGAAGAAAAAAAAAATTTGTGGAATGAGTCGCAACGTATAAATAAATGAAACAGTTGGCTAAGCATGTAAAACATTGAAACATGTAGAAAAATTATATCTAAATGTACAAACTGTTGACAAGCCAAAATTGTAGGGGACAGATAACTCTGTCTGCGTTAAGGGAATGACACGGCAACATTTCAAGTTCCAGGTTCTACCTCCCTACCTACCCCAACTGCACCCCCACCCCTTCTTTGCTAAAATGTGATAAGAGTTCACACGACGACCTAAGATCATCAAGTTCAAGCCATAATCACCAGTTGATCATGGGTAACTGAAAATGGGATTCAGATCAACCAAATAATGAGGTAGTTATTCATAAAGCTGCATCTTCACTAATTCAACCAGGTCAACAGTCTGATAAGCAATAAATAAGTATGGAAGTGATGTACATCTCTTGGGATGTTAATATTCAATTTAGAAAATCAAACAATAACAATAACAACAACAAAAAAGGCAAAGGTGAAAAATGTATGGAATTTGAGGACCATTACATGGTTCAACCATTAAACATTCGATGAACATCAGTGTCATTCCTGCGAGTTTGAGTCTCAGAACAGCCATATTGTAAAAGAGCAATGGTTAGGTCTGCCTCCTCTCAAGTCCTTCCTCCCCAGGACCCTACTGTAGCATGACCATAACTGGTGATGTGCATTGTTATGTCCGTTTTATAAAACTAAGGAATTTCCATTTTTATGAATAGATATATTTTCCCCTTGCAATTGTTCCTTTTTAGTTACATATGCTGACAAATATTAGCAAGAAGACTTCAAAAGAGAACAGGACATAGCTGGAGGGAAAAACTGACAGAACACTCCCAAAATAGCATATTAGCTTTTACTTTATCAGAAAGCAGAAGACAAAAGGACAATGAGAACAACAGTTTAATGAACTGAATTGATAAAATAAAGTGATCATTAGATAAATGAGTGAAATCAAGACACCATCGATAACCAACTGGACCAAAACATAACACAGTTGAACACCTCTTAAAGACCAAGCTGAATATTTCAGATACTCTTTTCATTATGATCCAGACCAAATCCCTGAGGCAGCAACTAATAATCTATAAATGAACTAACAATAGTGTAACACGACGGCAATGCTCCTAACTGCATATAAAGCTCTAAGAAATAAGCATTTTCTCTAGGCAGCTACACAATACAGACAAGACACATAACATATAACCCAACAGAATCTCTGTCATTTGTAATCCTGATCCATCAATTGAAAAGGATAAAAGAGGTAGCAAATTTAAAAAGAAAGGAAAAAGAAAATGAGAGATAAACGAAGCCAGAACCAAATTGTTACAGCAACTGCATTCATACCTGATATGATTTTTAAAAAAAAATCAGATGAATAAGCCAGTCCAACACTAGACTGGAACCACAAATAGTACGACTATAGTAGATTTAATAAAAAAACGTAATACGAAAAATGTGACTATGGCTGTAATTAGGGAAATTCTCATTTACACCAACTGCAATAAATGCAGTGCTTACTTATCAAAAAATAAATAAATAAATAAATGCAGTGCTTGTACTAACAAAACGCAGTTCATAATAAAACCAGCTAAAGAAAAGAGAATCATAAATAAAGGTTTCAGATCACATAATAGGCTTGAAAAAATATTATATGACATTCAGACAACTAAAACCAGAAAACAAAACGAAATGGCTAAACGATTTAAAACAAATAGACTAAAAACCAATAATATAATAAAGATCTGTTCTTTGAGAAAAACATATAAATGAAAAGAAAAAAAACAAACAAACAAACAGCAAAAAAATCCAGATATTTTTTTATGTATAGATGAAATAGCTAACTCACCAAAAAAAATTGAAATAAATAAACTCAAAACCAATAGTATAATAAAGACCATGCTTCACGAAAATAGATCGTGCAAAATTTTGTACAAAATCCTAAGATTGACCATAGAAAGATAGAGCTGAATCAATCCACTTACACGCATCCCAATATATAGATATATATATATAATCACACACAGGTTTCGGTAGAAAAGTAGATCCGGAGAACTGAAAAGCAATTAATTAGACACATATAATGCAAAATCCAAACATTTCAGGTAAATGGAGAAAATCTAAACCTTAGCGTTCACACACACAAACAATGAACGAATCGCACAGATCTGGACAACGAAAAGGTCATTACGAAAGTTCGAATGCAATTGCCATGAAATATAAAAAAATTCGAAGATAGCAATATCAACAGCTAAATCAACACAAAAAACAATAAATCCAATATATATATATATATATATATATATATATATATATATATATATATGTAAAAGCAGAGATGATATCGGTTCACGGACGATCGACTTACCTTCAACTGACAGATCTACATATCAACAAATATCGATCAGAGAAATGTAAGAAGATTTTAGAGAGAGAGAGTTGTATGTTACCTTATGATCTTCGATGAATCTCTGCAGAAGTGTGTGAGGTTGGGATCAAGTCTCCGACTTTCTCTCTCCTGCCAAAATGTATGGAGAGAACCGAGGAGTGGCGGCCTATGTGTGAGAGAGAGAGAGAGAGGTTTTGAAGTAGTAGTGGGGTTTTTAATGGCTGTGAATGGCTGACCTTTGTGGGGGAACAAATGTTGCGCTGTATCGGAGCTACAGTACAAGACTTTGAACCCTTCAATGACTAATAGAAATATAGGGTGCAACCAACCCCAGCTGAATTCGAATTCGAATTCAAATTTAAATTTAAATTTTTTTCAACTCGAGTTGATTTTTTTTCATAATAATTGGATTGAAAATCAAGTTTATTAGTACATATTTGTCCGGGATTTAGTTATTTATATGCATAAAAATTCAAAAAAAATAATATTGAATGTGTACGTGTATAAATTTTCAACAGATTCTCGATATATATATATTTCAAAATATTAATATACAATAATCAAGGTATAAAGAAAAATAATTTAAAAAAATGGTTGACCACGGTTATAAATTTATAATATATTCAAAATGATAATATATATAAAAAAAATAGTTAAGATTGAGAGTCAGGTTGAGTTTGGGTTGCTGACTACTTAGCATGTCCAATTTTAATAAAGTTCAAGACTAATTTTTTTAGTCCAAGCTCAATGGTTGTAGCATGACTGTCGCTTAACACTCATCTTACGTGATTGGTTAAAAATAAATCATGCACGTGATATATTTAAATTTTTATATTTTTTAATTCATTCAAAAATGTCGAACTTGTTGTGTTTTTAAGACATCTTTTTATAAAAAATAACATAAATACCATAGTAAAACAATGAAGATAAGAAGGACAAATGAAACAATTTTGTCAGTAATTTTTTTTGTTATTTTGTATGAGAGGTTGTCTATTTCATATAGGAAACATATGTAACCTTATTAAAGTCAAAATCAATTAAAATTTTAAGACATCTTTTTATATAGAATAACAAGAATGTCATAAAATAATAATGACAGAAAAATAACAAACATAGATGAAATAATTTTACAAATGACATTGTTGTTATTTTGTACAAAATATTATCTAATATATATTAGAACCAACTATTACTTTTTTTTAGGGTAAATTACAATGACCTCCCCTGAGATTTAGTCAATATATACTGACATCCCCTCTTGTTTGTCATATTACACTAATCTCCCTTGATATTTGAATACAAAACAACACAAACTTTTCTTCTGTCAGTGGTCAACACAGTCAATGACGAAAAATTATGATTTCAGCAATTTGTATATTTTAAATTTCAATTCTAGAAAAACATGTAAAGATATAATTATCCCTATGAAATCTCATAAAATACTTGGATACATTTTTTAACTGAATAAAGTTGACAAAACTATCTCATTCGTCTTCTTATCATTTCAAAAAGCCAAGAATTGATATCCAGCGAAGGTTGCCGGCGATAATTTGTGATTGCAAGAAAGATAAGTGATAAAATATTTTTTTTTCTCTTCTTTGTTCTTTTCTTCTTTTTTCTTTTCATCATCACCCTCTCCCTACTTTCTCTTTCTTAACTTAATTCAATCAAGAGTTAAGATCTTAAAATTAGAGAGTTTAATTATGTGACTTGGCTTCAATGGAACATATATGTGGTTTCGAAATTGGGTTTAGAATAATTAGGGTTAAATTATTTGAATTGGAGATTCTAGATTCAGTTTATGTAATAAAATTTTCTTTTTTCTTTTTGATTCTTTTTTTATGTTTTTAAAAGTCATAGTACGAAAGTTCGTTGTTTTGATATTATATATATATACACACACACACACTAGTATACAAATTTACAAAGCCAAGTAGTCAACCCATATATAAAAGCTAGTAGCCAGCCAACTCATTTATTCTTTTCAATTTACGGCCACATTTCTAAAAAGTTACTGACCCATTTCAATTTATGCATTTGTTTGTTATATTTGTGAATAGCAGACTCTTCACTTATTTATTTAAACTACATTTGGGTTTAAGTTGTCAAAAATATTTTATTTTCATCAATTTTAAATTTTACTTTCTAAATGAACTGTTGAGCTCACTGATGTCGTTAATGGTGGTGGAGAAAAAGGAGAATGGTGAACAGACGTTATAATACAATTATATAATTTTGTCTTTTCTCTTTGCTTTGTTTATAAACTAAAATAATATTAATGAGGACAAAAAGGTAATTTTGTTACTTTTATTAACTTTATCTACCTAATAATTCTGACAATGGAGGTCAGTGTAATTTGACAAACAAGAGGGGAGATCAGTGTAATTTACCCTTTTTTTAAGAAAAAATCAAAATCAAACATGTGTGTGATTGGTTTTAACCAATCGCGTAGGGCGAGTGCTAAGCGACACTAGCACTTCTCATGATTGTAAAACGCATAAAAAATCAAAGGAAAAATTAGATTTTAGTGACCAAAATTGAAAAAAAAAAAAAAATTTGGTGACCTTAAACTATATAAAAGTTTGATAGTGACCAAAGTTAAAAACTAATTGCTAATGAGTGATCATTTAATTTTAATATCCAAAATACCCTTCATTTTCTCCATAAATTCCCATCCTTTCTTCAGTCTACTCCAACTCCCAAATATCATAAACTTCAAAGAATCCTATGACTTGTGTAGAACATATATACATTCTAAATAATATATATAAATGTATTCCTATATATTAACATCTCATTAACCAAAAAAACCAATTTGAGTGCAATTGATTACAAATCTCGCATTTAGTATTAATAACTAAACAAATAATTTTTTTCCCTCTTGAACACCCAAGATGGATTGAAAAACGTACTGTTCACTTTTTAAATTGAAATTAGGATTAAGTTGCTAAACCTGGACACACGGGCGATAAAAAGGATTAAAAAAAAAATTAGACATACATAGAACAAATTGAAAAAGGCACATGCATTAATTGTAAGACCAACATATATGTCTAAAATTATTTTATATCTTTTGAAGCTTTGATATTTGGGGGTGCGATTAGAGAAGACAAAAATGAATAAAAGAGAGGATATTTTAGACATTAAAGTTAAATGGTCACTCATTGGCAATTATTTTTCAAGATTGATCCCTATTTACTTTTTATTGAGTTTAAGGTCACTGTAAAGCAAAAGAATTTAAATTTGGTCATCAAAATCTAATTTTTCCAAAATCAAATTAGTCTCGGCTCGAGTTGGTCGGCCCAAGTTGTATTCCTAAGATGATCAACTGTTTTTTTTACCAAAATAAGGAATGAAATAAATGCAAAAATGATAGAAGAGGAAAGATAATTTAAACTTTTTTAAGATTGTTTTGTTGTCATTCTAAAAATGAGAAAAAAATGGAGGGAAGTGGTTACTCCTTTTGTCCCATTCTTTATAACAAGTAAATTAATGTTTCTCTTTGATAAGGTAGAATAATTATTTTCTTTTAACTGTATTTCCAAATAAAGGGTTACCGCAATTCTTTTATATATTATGGATAATGATTTTTCTCTTTATTTTCTTTCAACTGTCTTTCTAAATAAAGGGTTGCCACTATTCTTTTATATATTATGAAATTTTTTCTTTTAAATTATGTTGTTTCCAAATGTGTTATGAATGGATCGTAGGCTCCATCACATGACATCATGTGGTGGGATCTACCACCTTATTCATTAATCAATTTGGAAAACTGATCATATCGAAATCTGTATCATTATTTATTATTTTGAACTTCTTTTCTTTGTTTCTTATATAAAAAAATTTAAAACATAAGTGTAAAGACCTTAAAATTATAATCTCAAGAACTTCAAAAGATCACCTTTCCAAACATGAAAAAATCAATCACAATTCTATCATCTTCGGTTTGTGAATGTGATTCTAATGACAATTTATTTGAACACAGATGAATCTTACTGAATTATAATCAGGATTATTTCTAGTGCAGGGAATGGTTATGTGTAATTTAAATTTAATCCAACACATTACATTGAAGATGCAATACCGATGAAAACACACATGCAACACATTTATTTTTAGAATGCAACAACATATTACATTAAAATACAACATTGTAACACTATCAAATCGAGAATGATAATTTTATCATTGTTGCATCTTCTATTTAATGGTGTTGCGTGGTGTTGTATCTTTGATTTAATTGCATAGTAAAATATAGCACACAAATATATACCGAAAAGGATTCGGATACTTGACTCATTTATTTAGTATGAAGTATTTTCATACAAGTCACTAGTTAGCTGCTTCTACGGGTGCACACGATTCGATTCAGTTTGGTTCCAAAATAACTCAAACCATACGGATCAATTTTATTAAACCATGAAACCAAACCAAACAGTTTCAAATATAAAACTGAACCAAAGTTCTAACCACAGTTCTATCATCATTTTTTTATTTTGTTGTATAAAAAGGTAAAAAGATCTTTTAAAAAAACTGTTACTAGCTTGCTACTATAAAAATTATTGTGCCTAATATCAAAAGGCAACAAAATCATAGTTTAAAAAACTATTGGTTCCGATGAATACGAAACCGTAACCAAACTGAAAAATTACGAATTGAAGTTTTTAAAACCGCGTCTGAATCAAATCGTAAGAAACCAAACCATTTTGTCCAATTTGGTCTGATTCGGTCCGATTTTTTCGATTTGGGTGGATTTTTGTGCACCCCTAGGTGGTGCTTCATTGTTTAGGATAATGATTTATAGAGTGAAAAGTTATCAGCAAATGTGTAGTGAAGAGGGTGTCCATCCAGTGGATTGTGAAAGTGTGGGTCTCACTTGCATTATCTAAGAATGAGAGTGATTCAATTTCTCAATTCGGTGGTAACTTTCACTATGTCTATCATTACTCTATTGTTTGTTGTCCTCCGTTGCAGAAAAACAATGAATTGTGGTTATAATAATATTTCACTCACTAGCACTTTAATTTTGATATTATTTTGCTTTCAATCCATGAAAATTGATAATCAATTGTTAAGGGGCTGTTTGGTAACGCTGTCGGATTTCATTTTCTGATTCCTGAATGTTAGATTATATCTTTCCTATTATATCTACTGTTATATTATATATATTTTCCTAAATCATATAGGTTTCTTACACCTTCTCCTAAACCATTTAGGACTAGGATTTTTTGTCTCCTAAGTTTACTTAGCCTCCAAGATTTTGTGCCTATAAATAGGCCTTTATATATTGTTAATAAATATCAATTCAAATATATACAATTTTCTCATATTTCTAACATGGTATCAGAGCCTACCAATCTTTGGTAGTCTTCACATTCTGTTGCACCACTGTCGGGGATGGCACCATTGGCTTCATCTCCGGCTGTTAATCGTCAAAATAGCTTTCGTGTTATATATATATTTTTTATGTAAATAATAAAAGAAGAAAAATATGACAGTCCAACTCAAGTCCAATTCATCAGCTCTCACTAGCATCTGTGTGTCAAAGTAGCTGATTTCAATGAATCCTTTTTTTTATTTTCAAATCAATTTTCACTCCAACGAGCAATTTTTGGTCTTACCGTCACTCCAATGAGTTCGCTCTTTTGTAGTTTCTTTGTATGTGTTCGCAACCACTGTTGGTAATATCACCAGATTGCTTTTACGAGCCGTAGCATATGTGTGTCAAAGTCGCTAATTTCAACGAGCTTCTTTTCTGATTTTCAAATTAATTTTTGCTCCAACGAGTCATTTTCGGTCTTTCCGTCGCTCTAATGGTCTTTTCGTTGCTCCAATGAGCTGCATTTGTCTACTGAGCTGCTCTTTTGCAGCTTCTTTATATGTGTTCGCAGCCACAGTTGGTAACATCACCAGATTGCTTGCACGAGCCATATTCAAGATTTTGTCTCCAGACTCAAGTTAGTTTCATATAACTCACATTGAGTTTGTGGGAGGCTGTTAGATTATATATTTTCTATTATATCTTTTCCTAAATCATATATGTTTCTTACACCTTCTCCTAAATTATTTAGGACTAAGATTAATTTATTGTCTACTAATTTTACTTAGCCTCCAAGATTATGTGTATCTAAATAGACCTTTATGTATTGTTAATCAATATCAATACAAATATATACAATTCTCACAATATTTCTAACACTGAAAAATGGAATCTAGGAACCTGCTGTGTTGCCATTTTTGTCAAAAACGGAATCCATTCGATAATGTCATCTATTGTTGAAAATTTGAAAGCATAAATCTAAAAATATGTTTAGTAACCCAAAATTAATTTTCAGAAACAAAATAGTAGTTCATTTGACTAAAAATTGTGTTTGAGTAATATGGTTACAACTCATTTTAACCAACATAAATGTGATATTACATATTTTATATATATTATTTCCTCCAAAATTATATTTTTCAGGACTTTATTTTAGTTTATTTTAATTAATAAATTTATTTTTATGCATTTGCATGTTTTTTTTTTGTAATTGTCATAAATCCAAGCTATTTGCGGGTCTAATCTCAAAATTGTAGTATAAATTAGCATGTTTTTGGTTATTGTCATATATTATTATGTATACTCTTTTTATTTTCTTTTATATTTTTATATTCAATAAATTTGTATTTATATATAACTCTTATTTTATTGTATTTTCTTCTTATATATATCTTTATATTTATATATATTATTATTATATATATCCCTTATATATATATATTTATTGTATTTTATAAAAGTTTTTATTCTTATTTACTTATAATTTATATTTATTGTATTTTATTTATATTTTCTTCATGAACCAAATTTTTTTAAAAAATTCTAATTATAATTTTTTTATTTATTGTATTTTATTTTGTTATATTTATAATGTTTGAGCAATCAATTTTTTTATTTATTGTATTTTATATACTTTTTTAATTTATTGTATTTGTTTTATTATAATTATATTTTTGAGTAACCAAAATTTTCATGTATTGTATTTTATAAAAAAAATTAGAAATGAAAACTTGAAGTGAAAAATGAAAACTAACATTGAAAGCTTCGTTATGAAGTTTTCAATTTATGTCTAAGGATTGTCAAAATTTTGACATCACTTTCATTTTTTCATAAATGAAAATTGCATTACATAACGCGATTTCTTCTGTGACTTCCAAAAAAATGAAAATGAAAGTTAAAATTTGAAATCGAAAGTGTTACCAAATATGTTTTTCAAATAATGAACCATAACAGTTATTGTAATATTTCACTCACTAGCACTTTAATTTTATAGTACCATTGCTATCAATGCATGACAATTAATTGTTAAAAGGTTTTTCAAATGGGGGCTATCTGTTTGATATTTTTGTTTCCTGTTTTTTGCTGCGAAAACTTAATATGGATAAACAATCGCTCATTCGAGTTAAAATTATAGTTATAATTTTGTGGGCTTGCTTGCTGAATTTTGAAAGCGTCTAGACGATGCTTCTGTGTGTTGTGCTTTCATTTTAGTGGCATTGTTGTTCTACAGCGGCGTTATAAATTACAGGGTCTTCGGTAAAAAGTATGAATACTTCTTCTAGGGTGTTGTGGCAGTATCATATGTCTCGAATATGTGTTGGACACAAAGTGTCTTGAATTACAAATATTCTATTTTCTGGTTGGAGATGACATGAACAAGACAAAGACACGTTTTGAACACTTTCAG
Organism: Cornus controversa; assembly: GCA_026545225.1. Lineage (NCBI taxonomy): Eukaryota > Viridiplantae > Streptophyta > Magnoliopsida > Cornales > Cornaceae > Cornus > Cornus controversa. The sequence goes on from CM048848.1 coordinate 44,171,100, forward strand.
GTTACGGAAGGGTGGTTTTGTAATTATTTTTTTAGAAGAATGGGATTCAATGCAATTTAAACTATATTATGAATTAATTAAAATAATAATATAATATTTAAGTAAACAAAAATAACAAACATTTAGCTCATTGCTCCAATAATGATTTCATTTATGATTATATGAATAAAAAGACCAAAAAATATTATTTTTATATATATAATAATAATATATTATAGTATTAATTTTTTGAAGTATTTATGTCGTATCTTTGTTCTATTTTTTTTATATTTGCCTTATCGTCTTGTGTGTGTCGTACTCGCGTCCGTATTCGTGCTTCCTAGCTTAAAAGTTATAGACCAACCCTATTTTTCCATTATAGCCACTCACGCGTCACTTTCACTTTACACTTCTCACCTTATCATGTCATAATTTTTACTACAACACCTTAATGGGAGAATGTTCTAGAAGATATAAATGAAAATATGCTATGGGAAAAATTATACTTCTTATTCAACAAAATTTTAGCCGAATATAAAGAATATGGAGTTGTTGGCACCTATATCGCTAGTTAAACAATCCTCCCAAAGGGTGTCGCTCTCACGATCCGTGTGCAAACTAGTGTTGTGATAGTAAATTCTTTCTAATTTGCAAATTCAATTTTGTCAATTCTTGAATTTAATTTGCAAATTCTTGAATTTGTAACGATTTCTCAACTTTGACTAATAGACAACACATGTGATATTTATTATATACAACAATGAACCAAGGTCTACCTAGCACTGAATAAAATTGAAAAGTGTAAAATTAAGAATGAACCTATAATATTAAGAAAGGATAGAATAGTTATTAGGCCGGTAATATTGTATGGAGCGGAGTGTTGGGCGTTAAGAAAAACACAAATACATTGCATTCATGTATCGGAAATAATTAAGGATGATACGTTGGATTATAATGAACGTATGAGGGGAATATTAGGTATATCGCCTATAAATGAGAAAATTAGGAAAAGTAGACTTAAGTGGTATGATCATATTCAACGCAAACTGGAAGATGCATTTATAAAAAGGGTAAGAGTTATGTATTTAGAGGGTAAGTGATAAAGAAGCCGACCAAAACTTACGTGGATGAAGTAACTAAAAATGACTTTAAAAAATTTAAATATAAGAGAGGATGTGGTATATAATAGGAAATAATGAAAAAATAGAATTCATGTGACTGACCTCATCTATATGGGATAAAAGCAAGGATGAGGATGATAACAACAAATCATTGCCATGTTTTCACCCACTTCATATTGATATTTTTTGTGTTTGTTATTATTTACTTGATAAGTATCACAATTACAAGAGATATTCAAACAAGTTCTCTTAAAATAATATGGTAGTTTAATAATATTATGTGTATGTATGTGCAAATATACATATATTTTTGCAAATAAATCATATAAACACTTGTTAGTTTTACTTTATATAGTTAAGATCCTTAAAATAATCATTTAAGTGATGAAAATTTAAACAATATTTCTTTAAAAATTTTAAAAAATTGTATAGATTCACATTCCTTAAAATATAAAATATAATATGATAGGTCCCAAACACAAAGAATATAAACGCTAATTTTCTCTTTGAGTGAGAAACATACCACAATTTGAATGCAAATACTTTCTTATGCCCATTGATAAGTTTTGGGTTGCTTAAATGAGCAAAGTCACGTACAAGAATGTCGAATGTTAAGGGAAACTAATATGGAACTCAAACACGTAAAACTCTCAACTACGACGTAAAACTCTCAACTGCCAAAGACCTAATCCAATCCAACGATCTTCTCATTCTCTACTTGCCCATGACTGCAGCGGTCTTTATTCACGTCCACTTCATCCTAGATATTTGGGATTTGGCTTTAGGCCTCTTTCTGAACGACGTGGCCTAACAATACCTCCCCCATCAAGTGGATCCTTGTCCTCAAGGTCCATATTCGAAAATTACTTAAGCAATGACTGGGTTGTCTCCCACGTGGCCTTTTCGAGTGGTAGACGCTTCCATTGAACCAAGCTCTCTTCTTCAAATTGATTTCCTCGTTTGATCCAGCGAGTGTCCAATATTTGTTGAGGTTCCAGTATAATTATGCCTTCATCGGTCATTGGTGGCAATTTCGTAGAAGGCACCACTCTCCCACGAGTTTTTTAAGCAGTGAAACGTGGAAGACCAGGTGAATTCAAGCTCTTTTTTGCAGTTGAAACTTGTAAGCAACCGCTCCAATTTTCTGCACGATTGGATATGGCCTGTAAAATTGACTAGCAAGCTTCTGGTGGACTCGTTTTAAAATCGATTGCTACTGGTAGGGATGCAACTTGAGAAACACCATATCACCTACTGCGAATGTCCTCCCGCCTCCTTTGATCTGATGTCTGCTTCATGTGATTAATGGAAGTCTCCAAGTTCATCTTTAGTTGAGGCAACAACTCATCTCTGGACACGAAGCTCTGGTCCACCTCATGCATCGAAAAATTACCACTATGGTAATTGGGAGGGAGAAGAGGCAAACGACCATACAGTGCTTGGAATGGAGTCATTCCAGTAGATGCATGGTATGTCGTATTATACCATAGTTCAGCCTAGGTGCTCCACTTGCACCGCCATTGATGAACAAAACATCGAAGATATTGTTAGACACATCGATTGACCACTTTCGTCTATTCGTCAGTTTGTGGATGATAGGCAGAGCTGAGTTTTAATTGAGTACTTGACATTTGAAAGAATTCCTGCCAAAGTTGACTAATAAAGATTGGATCCCGATCGCTAACGATCGATTTAGAAGGCCATGCAACTTGATAACCCCTTCCACAAATTTTTCAGCCACGCTCTTAGCAGTAAATGGATGTGTTAAAGTTAAGAAATATGAAAATTTACTTAACTGTCAACAACTACTAATATTATATCCTTGTCGTTGGACGTCGGCAAACCTTCAACGAAGTTAAGAGTAATATCATCCTAAACTTGGCATGGAATTAGCAAAGGTTGTAGGAATCTAGCAGGGGAAAGTGTCTCGGACTTAATTTTTTGGCATACCTCACAGTGCTTGACATACTCTTGGACGGCTTGGTGCATTTTAGGCCAATAAAATTACATAGCTAGCCATTTGAATGTCCATAAGACACTTGAGTGCCCTCCAATTTTGGTGTTGTGTGCTTCGTGTAACAATTTAGTGCGCAACATCCCACACGAAGGAATGACCACCCTTCCTTTAAATATCCAAAGTCCTTGGCATTGTGAATATGGTCCTTTAGGTTGAGCCTTGGCCACCCAATCTACAGACTGAATATAGGAATCCCCTTCGTAAGCATCTTTAATCTCATTGCACAAGGTTACAATGGCTATGTGTAGATAATGAAGTGCTAGACTGTTTGGCTTGCGTGAGAGGGCGTCTGTAGCTGAGTTCTCGTGACCTGGACGGTAAATAATTTCATAGTCTCGTAGCCCATTAATTTGGCTACCAAGTTTTGCTGCTCTAACGTCGCCACACGTTGATCCAAAAAATACTTCAAGTTGTGCTGGTCAGTTTGGATGAAAATTTTCCTTCCAGTACATAAAGTCGCCACAGGCATATGGCCTCTACAATTGCAAGCATTTCCTTGGCGTAGGTTGACCACAATTTTTTAGTAACTCCAAGTGCAAGACTCATATAGGCAATGGGCTTGCCTTGCTAAGTTAAGACCGCGCCAATCCCCTCTCCTGAGGCATCAGTTTCAATGGTGAAAGAAGCATTGAAATTAGGCATAGCCAAAGTGGGAGTGGTGGTTATTACTTGCTTAAGAGCCGAGAAGGCTATTTTGGCCTTTTCATGCTATCCAAACTTCCCCTTCTTGAGTAGGTTGGTGAGGGGTCGAGCGATGATGCCGTAATTTTGAACGAACTTCCTCAGATGCTGCAATTCTTGCTGGCCGAAAACACACTTGCTTGCCTTAGCAAAAAAATTGTGCTATCTCAAAGTCTCCAAAGTTTGTGCAACGTGCATCACATGCTTATCCCAAGTAGAGTTATATATGAGAATATCGTTGAAGAAAACCAAAATGAACTTTCGAATGTGAGGTCAAAATATAGAGTTCATGATGGCCTAGAATGTAGAGGGTGCATTACAAAGGCCAAAAGGCATTACGAGGTATTCGTAATGGCCATTATGAGTACAAAAAGCAGTCTTAGAAATATAAGGAGGATTTACTCTTACTTGGTGATATCCGGCTCGTAGATCCAGGTTCGTAAAATATGAGGCGCCATATAATTCATCCAGCATGTCATCCACTGTTGGAATGGGGAAACGATCCTTGATGGTGGCGATATTAAGTGCGCAGTAGTCCGTGCAAAATCGCCAACTTCCATCTTTTTTTTTTATAAGTAGTACTGGCAACAAAAATGGATTGGTGCTAGCATGAATATGTACGGAATCTAGCATCTCCTGCACCTGCCTTTCGATTTCTTCTTTCTGGAAGTGGGCATATCTGTAGGGGCGTACATTAATCGGTTCGGTGCCCTCTTTAAGTGTAACGCAGTGATATACCTCACGCACATGTGGTACGCACGAGGGGTCTTGGAACGCGTCCTTGTACTTCTGTATTACTTGCTGCATGTCTTGATGCTTAACGCCATAAACTGCACCCTGTAAAATGTCCTCCGTGGTCGAAGGAAAGCATACTGTAAACAATGTCTGGCCTCGTCGGCAATCCTTTAAGATTTCTTTTAATGTAGCCTCCTGAATTGATTGCTGGCCCAGTCCTTACAACCTTCGAGCTTGATTATTCCAGATGGAGTCCATGGTTAATTGCTTCCAATTACAAACCACAAAACCCAACATTTCCAACCATTGGATGCCCAACACTAGATCAAGACCTGATTAGGGCAGAGAGAAAAGGGTGAGGTAAACTCAGTGCCTTGTAAATTCACCAATACCTTATCAAATTGCCCTTGACATTTTAGCCATTCATTATTCGTAACTCGAACAATGAATGGTTCCGTTGGTACTACTGGTAAACGCAACGTGTTTGCCAAGCGATCACTGATGAAGTTGTGCGTGGATCCACTGTTGATTAACACCATCACTTTGTGAGAGCCCATAGTTGCTGTCATACGCATTGTTCTCGGGGTAGTCCATCCCGTCAATACATGTAACGTGATTTTAGGCTCCAGTTCCGGTTCTTGCACCTCTCTCGTATCTCCCCTTTGGTCAAATCCCATTATTTGTTGATCAGTGACATCCTCACAGACCATATTACCATCACCTGCGTGATTTGAGGTTTTTGGCATCTATGCCTAGTTGTAAATCGCTCATTACAGTTAAAATAGAGGCCTTGCACTCTTCTCCTCTACATCTACTCCTATGATAAACGCCTGACTGAAGCAGCCACAGTAGCAGGAGCTACACGAGTGGGTTATGGAATAGCTAGAAGAGCTCTTGTAGGTGGTGGTCGCATGAATCGCCACTGTCATGCAAGTCGTTTGTCTCTCATCCGTGCTAAATTAATGGCCTCTTTGAGGGATTGCGGTTTAAACATTTGAATCTCATCAGAAATCTCAGTCTTTAAGCCGCCCATGAACGTCCCCACCAACGCCTTCTGTGTCCATCCACGCACCTTATTGCCGAGCTTCTCAAACTCACGTTGATAGTCTCTCAACGTTCCTAGCTGCTTGATCCTTAAGAGAGCAAGTCTTCACAGTCTGATGGTCCGAAGCGAGCCCATAATTCCTCTTGGATTTTTTCCCATGAAATCACATGTCCTTATTCCTGTAACGTCCTACAAAGCCACTGCCACCATTGGTTGGCCTCCCCTTTAAGGTGGTAAGCAGCCATTGGAACCTTTTGGTTTTCTGTAGTGCCTTGGTACTCAAAGAATTGTTCCACCTGATTAAACCACTCCGTTAGATCATCTCCAAAGAAGCGTGGAAATTCAAGCTTTGCCGTTTTAGAAGAAACAATTGACCGTCCTTGGTCATGATTATCATGAATGTGTTGCCATGGCTTGGAGACTCGTGATTTGCAAGCAACACATTTGAGAGGCGGTTAATTGTTTCCTCCAAATGGTGAAGTTTGTCAGTCACGCCAAGCTCGATTCGGTGCAACCCTTGCTCCACTGTGCCTAGCCCGGACTCCAAATGCTCGATGCATTCTTTGTTAGTTCCCATTAATAACCTGGCTCTAATACCAATGATAGGTCCCAAACACAGAGAATATAAATGCTAAGATAATAGTTTTCTTTTCAGGTGAGAAACGTACCACAATTTGAATGCAAATACTTTTTGATGCCCATTGATAAGTTTTGGGCTGCTTAAATAAGCAAAGTCACGTACAAGAATGTCAAAAATTAAGGGAAACTAAACTGGAACTCAAATACGTAAAAAAAGAGCACGCAAATACACGTAAAACTCTCAATTGCGACGTAAAACTCTCAACTGTCAAAAACCCTGTCCAATCTAGTGATTTTCTCGTTCTCTACTTTCCCATAACTGCAGCGGTCTTTATTCACGTCCACTTCATCCTAGATATTTGGGATTTGGCTTTAGGCCTCTTTCCGAACGACGTGGCTTAACATAATATAACATTGTATCTTAAATCATCATTAATATTTGCATTTTTTATAATTCTGGTAAAAAACTCACACACCCACGCAATCGTACGAGGACTTGAACTCTCAATCTTCTACTTTAGAATATAAGAAATTAGCAATGAGTTACAACTCTTGGTTAATATTTGTATCTCTTATCATTGAAGAAATCATGATTACTCATAATTCAAAGAGGGTCTCTCATTCTTATGAGCTTAATTTTATTTATTTTTTCACTAATTAATAACCTTTAGCATATGTGCATATATTAAAAATATGGCTGCCACATTCACACTCCACTAATGATCTGGTATTGAAGTTACATGTGGTATATATACACACACTATAAATATATAAAAAATATATTTTATAATAATTAAAAGTAAATTTAATCACATAATAATATAATTTTTAAAAGTTCATTTCTTAAATTAAACAATCTTTTTTGACTTGTTTATTGAACTATACAACAGAGTTTTTATTTAAGTAAAATTGAGTTTTCCTCACCCTTCAACAAAAAAAAAAAAAAACTAGATTTTCCTTTGATTTTCAAGTCAATTAAATATTACTCTGCATCGTAGAGATTGTTTTACTTTCAATTTAATGTTATAAATATATTTTATTCATTGATATAAAATTTATAACTACAAATTGTAGGGTAGAGACTCTTTTGTAATTTATTTTAAAGATTAAAGTAAGTGGAGCGCTTGAGGATATTGGTAGACTTGTCAATGGATCATATTTTGATCCGAATCCAAGCCAATAATTAGGATATGGATAGGACATTCAATTCGATAATTTGTTAACGATCTGAATTCGATAATTTGTTAGCTAAACAAATCGGATATGGATTATGGTTGATCCGTTCCGATAATAATTCGATCCAAAATAATTTAATATATAATTTATTTTAAATATATTATCTAATGTTATAACATATAATATTTACATACTATTTAAATATTTTTTATCATTATTTCCTTCCTATTCTTCTCTCTTTCTATTTTGTCTTTCTTTATATTTTTTTCTTTAATAAAAAGTCAAATACTTACTTTTCTACTACTTTTTTCTTTATATTTTATTTTTCTTCCCTATTTTTTTCTTACTCATTATTTGTTAATCTCTTTTGAAATTATTATTATTTTTAAAAAAAATTATATTTTTTTCCGATTGGGTTATCGGATCAGATATGCAATTAATAACAAATCAGATATGAATTTAATTATATATAATCCGTCAGGTTATCAGATCGGATCGAATCATATATATTTATTATTAGGTTCAAATCGAATCACCTATATTTCTTATTGGGTTCAGATCAAATCAAACCTGATCCGGTTCGAATTCGATCTGTTTACAGGTGTAGATATTGATGGAGCGCTAATTTCTCAAAAATATTTAGTGCTCCATCAATAGCTATATATATGTGTAAAATATTTTTGAGAAATTAGCGCTCCATCAATATCTACACTTATATATAATGTGTACAAGTGCTCTAAATTTTTTCCTTTCTCTGCCTTCTTAAGTCTTCCCTTTATCTTTTTTTTTTCCTTTTCCTGCATTCGTTGCTGGTCCCATCAATTTGTTCAAAAGTCATTTAAATCTTCAATTTGATCTTTGGCGATCAATTTAATACAATGAAAGAGTCATGAAATTTTTTTGAAGATGCACATCACAACATCACCCCACTATAAGTGAAGTCCGTCCCTTCATCCATAGATTTCCAATTCTGATAATTGAATTCATATACTAAAATTTAAATATATATATATAGATCAAATGATTAATCATTTCAAAATAATACCAAAATCGTAGAAACCTTACTCAAGTCAACCAAAATTCAATTGACACTGTTACATGTGATAAAATGAGGTCTAACCCACTAAAAATTTTCTTCATATATCATGAAAGTTCTTCAATGGAAGTCCATTTGACTTCATAAGTACACCACAGACACTTCAACCTCAATGCTTACAAAACTCACCTCCTACACTCTGCTATGTTGTTGCCTCAAATTAATGTACTCTGTGCTAACATGAATACAAAAATTTTCATCAACCCATTCAACAACAAGAAAAGAAATCTAAACTAAATTATACAGTTCTGTGTTTGCAATTTCAAATTGGAATTTTTTTTTTAAAAAGGAAGAAGGAAAAAAAAAAGAACAATTTAAAGTTTGAACTAATATATTCATGAGAAATGATAAAATTCATAATGTTATCACGATGGAGTAATGCTATCAAGAGAGTCCTCTCATGACATGAGCTTTTCATAATTAATCACCGAATTGAAATAATTTTTTTTTTTAAATCCGTGAAATGTCAAATGAAATATTAAAATATATATTTTAATTCATTAGTTAAATATAGACAACTCATCATCATCCGGAGAAATTATACAATACTCCGGAAGCTTATGGCTGATGAGTTGGCAGGCCAGTCTAATTTAAAAGCACAGAGAAATTACCAAAAAGTGAGTGAGAGAGAGAGAATGGATACATATTTAGCGTCATTGCTATATTGGTATGTTCCGCCAATGAAAATAAATTGTGAAAATGATCCTAGTTGTATATCAAAACTGCTCTCAATACATTGAAGTAGTGCATTTTCATTAATTGGACATACATGTATGCCTAACCAAATATGTACTGATTTGGGAAGGTTTTCCATTTGAGAAGAGGAATATAAGCTACAGAAATTGATTAGAAAAAAACTCTTGAAAAACCAAGCAATTAAACAATGACATTTTCTTCAATTCCAATGCTTGCCAAACACAATATTGCAGATCTCATTGTAAAATCAAAGACATGCCACTAGAGGCCCAAAAATATTATTAATTAGTACAATGTCAATCATATAATTTAATACCAAAGATCATCTTCTATATCTTTCAAAGTATAAAGCTGAGAGTAAATTGCGTGTGTGTACTACTTGAGAAAATAAAAAAAAAAACAATTACTGACTAAAATAAATCTATAACACAGCTCAAATTGAGTTCATATATATATATATATATATATAGTCCAAATGACAAAAGCTTTATAAATAAATACCTCTTATTGCTTTCTCTTCCCTCTATCAACAACAATACATGAACTAAAATGACCCAACTGTTTTAAAAGACTCATGAACATGCCTTAGCATATCTTCATCCCTATTCCATTCTGGTGTAGGTGCATTAACAAAATGAGCATAAAGCTTGTTGTTGGCACAAGTGACAGATATCAAACTATGAGCACCAACTCCATCAATCTCATACACATAATAAACCTGTCCCTTCTCGTCCTTCCTCTCTTCCGACGACACCTTATCGGCGCTGGCGATGAGGTCTTGGAGATAAACGTCCGACAAGGCCAGGTTGTTCAGCACCACGTCCTTCGGCGCCAGTTGCCGGAAGCCGGCGAGGTATGTCAGATACTCCTTCTCCGTCCTCTTCTTTGGGTTGTAGAACTCGGAGTCCGTTCCGTTGGTACCTTTTTCCACTTTTGACACCAGACGCTCCTTCCATCCGTCCGGGACGTCGTAGATGTACTCGGCGGAGTCTTTCTTGCTGGAGTTGCCTCCGTAGCCGCCGTAGTTGGCAGCGCTGGCGGCGGTGCCGTAGTAGACATTGTAGGGTGTGGGTGGGTCTGCAGCTAGGGAGGGAGGGAGAGGAGAGGTGGTTAGAATTGTGGCGGCAACGGCAGCGGCTGTTAGAGTGGTGGTTAAGTTAGTTAGGGGTGGTTTGGAGAGTGGGGTGGTGAGTTGGGGTTTGGGTAGGGGTGGTTGTTGTTTTGCAGGGGTGGTGGAGGAAGAAGAAAAGAGGGCTGAGGGTGAGAGAATAGTGGCCATTGATGTGTGGTGGTGGATGGGTTGGCCATGTGGTTCTTCAATGTTTTATCTTAGTTGGATTTGGAGCGAGAGATTTTCCTTATCCGATAGGGGGGTACAAGGCTTGTGTGTCTTCGAGTGATTGATAAGCACCAATCACAAGGGGGATGGTGCTGTGTCATTCATTTTTTATTATTTTTATTTATTTATTTTATGAAACTCATCTATTTTTTTTTTTTGAGTTAATTGCACTAAATCTTCCGGAATTATCAACATATTACAAGAAAATCTTTCTGAACTATAAATTGACTCTCCTGAACTATCACCAAATTGCAAAAAATCCCCCAAACTATAAGAAACACACTTAAAATAAGACATGTTGATTATGTTGATTGTAGAGGTTGAGATATAAGACATATTTATATATATAATAGGTTTAAGAGTTATAAAAGGTATTTTTGATATTCTAAATTTGGAGTTGGTCATGTGTGTCAACTAAGATTAGATTTTGGACAGTAATTTAACGATTTGGAATTTATTGCAAAGAGAGAAGATAATTCAAGGGGTTAAGTGTCTAAATGATAGTTCATGAGAATTTTTTGAGAGAGAGAAGATAGTTCAGGGGGTTAAGTGTCCAAATAATAGTTCAAGAGTTTTTTGAGAGAGTGAAAATAGTTGAAGGGGGTTTAATGCACTTAACCCTTTTTTTTTTTGAAGCGTTACTTAACACCACTAGAACCCTTGATGTGGTGCCATGTATCTTAAAAATGTAAAATCTTTTTTAATGAAAAGGAAAATGACCAGACATTACAAAAAAAAAAAATTGATATATGGACCAACCCTATAAAACGAAAAAAAATCCCCTCAACTAATCATTGTTAAATACACAATTTTCTTATAAGTCTTGTTTTTCTTTATCCAAAAAAAATTTCTTCAATATATCAGGTTGTGGGATTGGCTCTTTTGGGTCCTCTTCAAAATACATGATTTTCTCCTTGAGACCTGTTTTGTTTTGTCGATTTTTTTTTTATACTGTTCAACACTAAATTTGCTAAGCTCAGCGAATTAGAATCAGCGTTTGTGTGGGCATGTCAGAGTTGTTCAATCGGCTCAAGAGAGAATGAAACTTGGTCGAACACTGTATCTTTTTCGAAAAGAATGTAAAATCTAAATGAATTGCGAGACTGAGTAGTATAAAGGAGAGAGGTAGAAGGAGGGAGAGATAGACAGATGGACTGATAAGAAAAGAGATGGAGTAAGCAATATGAGGGAGAAGTAGAGTTAAAGAGAGATACAAAGCAATATGAGTGGAATATTACGAGAGAGATAAGTTGCAATTACAACAATGTTTGAATTGGATGTGGAGCCCCTAATATAGAGTTCTGTACAATTATTTATAGGAGTTACAAATCTAAGAAACAAGATATAAATAGAAAAAAAATAGAGAAAAAAAAACACAATACATATCCAAAGGTGCATGTCTTCACGTTTCTTTTGTTCCTTTACTTGAGAGTTTACAAATCTAATAAACAAGATATAAATAGAAAACAAATAGAGAAAAAAATATATACAATGCATATCCAAAGGTGCGTGTCTTCACGTGTCTTTTGTTCTTTTACTTTAGAGTTTTAATTCCACGCTTCCATTGAGAATTTTACTCCAAATATATATATATATATATATATATATATATATATAGAGAGAGAGAGAGAGAGAGAGAGAGAATAATGATCTATCGTTCATCAGTGAGTAAGACATTTTCTATACACCAAAATTACATTGTAAGGCTTGACTCCTCACGTGGGACTCCATTACCTATATCTTCTTTTTCTTTTCCTTTTTTTTTTTTTCCAAAGTGGCTACCATGTGGCACCACTTTTGGATGGTAACACATACATCAAGTTGTAGTATTGTTCATAATTTTTTTCCATATATAGGTGTAAATAAGGTGAGGGTTGCATAGATATGGGTTTGGATAGGCCGAGAAGAGATGATGATGGTGAAGGTTGATGATATGTATTTGGGAAAAAAAAGGATGATGTTGTGTTGAATGAGAGAGAAGTGATTGGTTGGTGAATGAAAGGATTCTGCAAATTTGAGGATAATTTTGTCATAAATTTTTTATGTTTTCATTGTCATACCAAAGTATCACTACCTTAATGCCACATCATTAATCGGTTTATGTTTAGATCTATCTCCTCGGTCCATCTAGCATTACCCTAATGATTTTTTTTTTAAATTTATAAACTTTATGAATAATTTTTTATTTTTATAGGTGTTAGTATATTAGTTGTAATATTCATATGTAACATATGTATATTGACTGTCCCACGATTGGATCCCACAATCAGCTTTTTGATTTGCTCTTGTATAAGCTATATATATTGGTCATTTTGTATAGTAGTCTAAAAACAGTAGTTGATATATATAAATAGACCTTTTGTATCTTTTATATCTCTCAAATTGCAACATGGTATCAAAGCCATAAACAATTCCTTCCGCCGTTATCCAGCCACTACTCACCATCTTATCATTGTCTAGCCACTACTTACCACCTCAGTGTGAGATATAATTTTGTAATTGGCACATTTCGGTGATCAAAACTTGTTGATCGAGTTGTAATTTTTATTCGATCTTGTGGGGATCATGGAAGCTGAAGAACAAGTGTCTCGATACCATAGATTCGATAAGAACATCACTTAGTACAGGTATGTGAGTGAGGACACTAGGTTTTGGAGTTTGGTGGGCTTAGGACATAGAAAATATGTTTTAAACTGAAAATATGATTTTTTTTCAAAGTTCCAGTGGTCCCCAATATTTAGGACCGATCCAACTTTTCTCGGCAGTTTTGTTTTTGCAGGTTTTTCACAAAGTCCCATCGGTCCTAATTTTTGAGCACCGGTCCTACTTAACCTGTTCCAAATAGGAAATTAACTTTGACGAAAATTTTGATTCCTATTGGGTTTGAAACTTTTAGGAAAGTCCTATATTATTTTTAACTTATTTTCCAAGCAGTATTAGGACTCCTATACCTATAAATATTACTCTATATTTTCTCTACAAGTGTACTTAAACAAATTATTATTTTTAGAGAGATAAAGCTTTTTGAGAGTATTTTTAGTGCAAAAAAAATCTCTTTGATTTTTCTGTTTATTTTTCTTTTGAGAGCACACATATATTCACTAAGTGTCTTAGGGTAGTGTTCTGAATTTGATCAAGAGTACGGAGATTACTATAGAGTTATCTCATTCGGTCAGACATCGAAACTTTTGGTTTATTCTACAATTGTTCGTTGGTGAAGAAGGAGAAGAAGATCATGCTACAAATGGGACAAAATATTTGCTGAGTGCTCGTGTTCTTCCAGTTACACTTTTGCAAGGATATTGACGTTAGTCAAGAATCTGCAATAATTGAAAGAGGTAGTCGCAATAGTAAGTCTGAGGTGTTCCGCATCAAGTTCTTGTTAGAGTGGAGTGGGTGTGAGTCTGGGACAGAGTTTGTTATACTTTGCTTCGACGATAGTGGATTTACTTCTCTCAGGCTATAAAGCCTCACCTGTGGTTTTTCCCAATCTGGGTTTTCCACGTATATCTTGTGCCATCTTTATTTTTCTTGCACTTTATTTTATTTACTTGTTTTACGTGTTTGATTAATTTTTAATTGGACTTAAAATTGGATTAATATGAAAATTAAGCAAACGAGCGAGTAAACCTAATCATCCCTTCTAGGTTTTAAATTACTTTCGCAACCACTTTTGCACCGCGCAACTCACACTTAGAACAACCAGAAACCACCGTGATAGGTGGTATATTTCAGTCAAGTCTTTCGATCCCACTGTAATCCTTGACTAGTGGCTCTTTCAGCTTCTCAACATCACCATTCGATTCATCTCCTTATTACGAATTGACCATCGCCAGGATCGTCGTCAGTCACCATCGGACGCGCCTTCACGTGCCACCTAGTTCTCTGCGAGTGGATCTGACGCGCCACTAAATCGCCCCGTTTCTGCACCGACCCAATCCACCGGATCCGTGTCATATCTGATCTGAGTCAAATCCAAACCACATCAGACCAGTTCAATCCAACCCAGTTAACCGAACCAGATCAGACCGGTTCAAAAAAAAATTAAAAAATAAAAAAAATCTGTTTCAAGGCCTTGCATCTATGGAACGCTCTGAGGTATCTAAACTTATTGCCACTATTCTTGATGGTCCCAGTTATTCTTCTTGGGTTCCAACTATGACAAGCTTCTTGAAAGGCCGTAAGCTTTGACATCTTATCAATGGTGTTATTACTGAACCCAAGAAAGAAGATTATGAAGCCAACATTAAATATGTAGAATGACTTGGTGATTGAGATAGCAAAAATCATCAAATTATCACGTGATTATATAATACCTCAACTTCATCTACTGGCCTTCAAGACAAAGTTTCCCCACCCAATAGCATTGAACAAATCATAGGTGTTCAAGTGGTGTTTAGCGTTGATGGTAGGGTGACCAATCTTACCTTTGGCCACGCTTTTGTTGATGAAATCATTTTCATACACAACTTTGATTTCGGGTGACTTAAATAACCTGAGATTGGTGTCACAAGAGGAGCTGAACTTTCATCTGGATCGTGTCTCTCTTTGGTGCTTCGTTTTTATGTTAAACGCACATTGGAGCTTTTCCTTGTAATGGGCGAGGAGGCGTAGTGAAATATTGGTGAGGAGAATAATAGGGATAGAGGATTTTGGGGTTTAAGAAAGAGATGAGATGATTTTAAGAGAAGAAGACAGGCAAATTTTGGGGCAAAAATATAGTTGCAGAGCTAGGGTTGAGTTATGCGCAAAATGAGGAGAAATAATCGAAGGACATATATAGGTTGACAGTTTCAGGCGGCTGAAAGTTGAGTTTTAAGTGACTGAAAGTTGTGTTTCAGGCGGCTGAAATATTCAGGCTACTGAAATGTGTTTTTAAGGCGACTAAACTTATTTTTTTAGTGAAGGACTGAGTCTTCATGTCTTTCAGTCAACTTAAAGGCAAATTTTGTGCAACTGAAAATGGTAGAAGTTAAATTCTAAAATATGAGATCAATTATGAATCACCTCATTCTCTTTGGCCTTTCTAATTTCTCTCCTTATTTTACATAAATGATCCTCTTGAAGAGGTTTTGTAAGAATATCGACCAATTGGTTTTCAGTATTTACGAAAATGAGCTCAATATCTCCCTTAGACACGTGATCTCTCAAGAAGTGGTGATTAATCTCAATATGTTTGGTCCTAGAGTGTTGAATAAGATTTTTGGAAATATATATCGCACTTGTATTATCACACTTAATAGGTATGTGATCAAATGTAAGTCCAAAATCCTCAAGTTGTTGTTTAATGTAGAGCGTTCATGCACAATAACTACCGGCGGCCACATATTCGGCTTCCGCCGTTGATAATGCCACATAATTTTATTTTTTACTAGACAATGACATAAGAAAGTGTCCTAAGAAATGACAAGTACCACTATTGCTTTTTCTATCGATTGTGCATTTGGCAAAATCGGCATCTGAATAACTTATGAGGTTAAACGGTGTGAACCTAAGAAACCAAAGTCCCAAATCAATTGTGTCACTCAAATATTTCAAGATTCATTTTACGGCACTCAAATGGGATTCTTGGGGACATGATTGGAATCTTACACATAAGCAAACAATAAACATGATATTCGATCTACTTGTCATCAAGAATAAAAGACTTCCATTATTCTTCTATATTTCTTGATACCATTTCTTTTTCTTTTTCATCCTTATCAAGTTTAGAGGCGTTACTCATAAGAGTTTTGGCATGTTTGGCGTCCTCCAAGCCAAATTTCTTTAGCAAATCCTTAACATATTTAGATTGGCAAATGAATATACCATCTAATGATTGTTTGATTTGCAATCCTAAGAAGAACTTAAGTTCACCCATCATGCTCATCTCAAACTCATTTTGTATTTTAGAGGCAAACTATTTGCATAAATTCTCATTTGTTGATCCAAAAATTATATCATCAACATAAATTTGAATAATCAATAAATTTTCATAAATAATTTTCGTAAAAAGTGTATTATCAATTTTTTCTCTAACAAAACCATTTTCTAGAAGAAAAGCACTAAGTCTCTCATACCAAGTTCTAGGAGCTTGTTTCAAGCCATACAAAACTTTTGATAATTTGAAAACAAGGCTTGGAAGGTCATGACTTTCAAATCCTGGGGGTCATTCTACATAGACCTCTTATTCTATGAAGTCATTCAAGAATGCACTTTTCACATCCATTTGATGTAACTTAAAATTCTTATGTGAAGCATAGGTAATGTTGTTTTAAAATTGTTAAATAACTCGCAAGTGTACGAATCTATTAAAGTATAGTTCGGCAAGAACGAGGTCGAACCCAAGGGAATGCTTTGAGAAGAAAAACTAATACAAATTAAAATTAATTTAAAACTAATCTAGTTTAAACACAAGTTTAGTTGATTTAAGAGAAATTAAACTAAAATAAAATAACACTATTGAAATCAAATAAAGAAAATAACTAAGGTTTTGGATTCCACCACCATTAAATCCATGAAATTTCTAATATTCATTTATTAATTCCCAAAGTTAGAGTAGCAATCAAGAAATCAATCTATTGCTTACTCAAGATTTAACAATAAAGCACTATGAAAAATATATTAAAAGGTAGATTTTCCTTCGCTTCACTTGTGTAAAATTCTAAGCATCCTATGTATCCAATTTAATGAAAAACATAAGATCAAAGATTATCACTTTTAAGAAATACAAACCCAAGCTTAGATTAATTATAATACTTTCTAACTACCACATATACATGATATAGATGGTGAAAGAATTATAAAATAATTAATCACAAGAAGCAAAAATCATAAGCAATTAAATCACACACATGAGAATTAATTAATGAACAAAAGAACTTCACTTCATTAATGGAGGTTTCCTCCTCAACCCTAGTTGAGGAGTTTAGTTACACATGATAGAAGAAGAAGATAACAAAATAATAAAAGACATAATGAATAAATAAAACCCGGATTGTCTCTGTCTTCTCTGCCTTGGCCTCCACTTCTTTTCCTCCCTCAAAACAGCCTCCCATTCACCTCTTTATACCCCAATAGAGTACATAAAGTCCTAATCCAATTAGGAGATAAAGTCCTAATCCAATTAGGAGAATATTAGGGTTTTCCCGCAGCCCAAAATAGGTAAATTTTTCTGCTGACTTTCGGCCCAAGTTTTGACCCAGTAGAAGTCCGATTCATGAAATTTACGTGAAATACAAAAGTGTGCAGAATCGAATTTCGTTCAACCCACGCGGGAATTAAGTCGAATTGATACTCGAAAATAAGCTTTTCAGTCCACTTTCCAAAACGGGATTAAAACTGGATTCAGTGTAGAATTGGGCTTTAGGCCCGTAATCCTCTTAAGCAGTTGTAATTCTCTTGAACCTCTTCCTTGGGCTGATTTGAGTTGAAATATGGAGTTGAATGGACCCATTAGATGTAGGCTTCATATAACCTTCTTGGATATCATCTTTAAAAGCCCAAAATCATGGTTTTATCTGAAATAATCATTAAGGCCCTGAAAAAGACAGAAAATACAAAAACAGAGTAAAATCACATATAACCTATCACTAAGAGAATAAAATATGCAAATTAAGAGGCTAGAATGCGTAACATTCAACGCCGATCAATAGGCAAGAAGCATTCTAATTACTTCTAACCTAGTTATAGATGAAAAGGTTTCCTCATAATCAATTCCTTTTTCTTGGTTAAAATCTTGGGCAACAAGTCTAACTTTATTTCTCACAATAATGCCCGATTCATCTTTCTTATTTCTATACACCCACTTAATGTCTATGACAGTTTGGTCCTTAGGTCTAGGAACTAACTTCCAAACTTGATTTCTTTCAAATTGACTAAGTTCTTCTTGCATAGCTAAGATCCAAGACTCATCATTTTTCGACCTCATGAAAGTTCTTTGGCTTTATTTGAGACACAAATGTCAAATGATTACACACATCTTTAAGTTGAGATCATGTACCAACACCCGTGGATGGATCACCTATAACTTGGTTAAGAGAATGATTATGAACTATTCTCCAATTTCTAGGGAAGGCATTATTTGGATCAATTTGAGTGATCTCATCATTGGCTTTCTTATTTTGAAGAGGACTTTGTGTAGGCTCATTGGGTTTCTCACTAATCTCTAGTCCATCAACACTTTTCTTAAGTTCATAAACTCTTCATCCACATCGGATTTAGCATTAAATTTTTCTAAGCTATCCTTGTCATTTAGCACAAAACATTTACACCCAAAAACTTTGAAGTACCCAATATTGAGTTTCTTACCATTCCATACCTCATAGGGTGTCTTATCAAACTTCTTTCAAATAATAACTCTATTTACAACATAGCAAGAAGTGTTAATGGCTTCGGCCCAAAAATATCTAGGTAAATTGTGCTCATTGAACATAGTCCTAGCCATTTCTTGAGGGGATCTATTCTTTCTTTCAATAACACTATTTTGTTGAGGAGTCCTAGGTGCTGAAAGATTATGATTAAAGTCATTTTCATCACAAAAAATTTCTAAGTCTTGATTTTCAAATTTTCTACCTCTATCTGTTAACACCGAAAAGTGGCGTGATACATGGCTGCCACTTTGGTGTTGACATGGACAGAAATCAGTATATACATGGAAAGAGAAAAACAGATTAACCAAGAGATATTAGTGGGATTGGACTCTATCAAGAGTCCATAAATGATTCTAAAGGCTGATAGGAATAGAATCATGGACGTTTTAGACTCTTGAAGCTTCATCATTGACTTTGGATATGTGTGGACTTTATATATATATGATCAGTTTACATTGAAGATGGATTCTTATAAGGGTATTATACATTAATGGGAATGTATCTGCTAAATTTTGAACTCCGTGAAGGCTGATAACTATAATAGGTTGTTATGTTAAGGCTGACTAGGAGTCCATCCCTAAGGAAACTCTAAAGGCTGAGGATTTTTAGCAGGTTGTTCTAAAGAATGGCTAACACCTATATAAATGCATATATGGTTACGTATAAGTGTGCATATATGATTATATAACTATTTTTTTGACTGAAAGCGAGGAATCCAATGTAAATTAGACTCCAGTGAGCTTAATATAAAGTGGAAGACTAGGGTAGATGCGTGAAAAGGGCTATGAAAGAGTTAAGCTTAAAATAGGACTCTGTGAAGGCTGACGATCGTGAATAATAGGTTGATTTGGTAAAATTGCTCATGGATAAGGATGTTTATAATCAAGTTACAACTATGAAGTCAGATATGCTGAAACTACGTATTCTATGGTTTATGTATATGCATTGGTTAGTTTGTGTTCAACAAGGACTCCTATGAATTTGGGCTACCTTATAAGACTTGGCTGAACATGGACTCTTACAAATGAAGGCTGTATTAAGGATGAAGTTGAGTGGGACTTGGACTCTAGAAAGGCTGATGTGATGAGCTACAACTAAGGGGACTTAAAGACACGGTGCCTTGGGATATATTTTATTTATTTCTTTTTATGCAATTTTTTATTTCATTATTATCTTGTAATTTAGGGTTAGATACAGTGATGTAATTTTATATTATAAATAAATGAATAGAGCTCTCTATTAGGGGTTCCAACAACCACAATCAAACAGTTGCATCACATGCAATCTCTCTCCTTCAATATTCTCCAGAATATTGCTCTATATCTCACTCGATCTACATCTCCCCCATTTTTTTGATCTCGGCCTCCTCTGATCAGTTCATTTATCTATTTCTCCATTAGTTTTTACCTCCCCCCTTGCTATCTCCCTCCCTCCTTGCTATGATTCAGTCTCGCAATTCTTTGGGTACAATTAAAGTCCTCTTAATTGAGGCAAGAAAAGAACTCAATAGGGAGTTTTGTATTCTCTCTCCTTAGTCAATCGCCTGATACAACACAACCTCTAACGGAAATACTTGTGTTTGACCAACTGTTTACATCGAGCTAATATCACGGCTCTAGCACGCCCGCAAACACCAATAGTTAATCGACCTACTTAGGCTGACTAATTAAGACATAACACTATCACTCCTAATGGTCTTAATTTTGTAGTCCTTTTCGTTTTGAACTTCTCTACAAAATTTGGCAAAGATTGCATAAGTCTCATTCTTGTGAGTGAGAAAGAAAACCAACAAAGTCTAGTATAATCTTCAACAATAACAAATGCATAAAATTTTTCACCTAGACTAGCTGCTCTCTCCAAACCAAATAAATCTATGTGAAGCAATTCTAAAGGTCTAGAGGCTGTGATGTCCTTTTTTTCTTTTAAAGGAGGATTTGACTTGTTTCTCTAATTGGAAAACATTACAAGTTTTTTCTTTTATGAACTTAGCCTTTGGGAGGCCTTTGACTAAATCAAATCCATGCTAGTATGACCTAATCTTTTATGCCACAACCAACTATTATCACTAGAGGATATAAAACAAGTAACATTTTGATAAAGCAATTCACAAAGAAGGATATTGTACAAGTTACCATTTCTATGAGCAATAAAAATTTGTATACCATCTTTTTCAACTATGCAACGTCCCAATTTAAAGATAACATCAAAGCCTTTATCACATAATTGACTAATGCTAAACAAGTTATACTTTAATCCTTCTACAAGAAAAATGACATCAATAGAGGAAGAATAAGATAGACCTATAGTGCCAATGCCCATAATTTTACCTTTTGAATTGTCTCCGAAGGTGACGTTGCCTCCATCATAGGGCTTGAGGGAGATGAATTTAGAACGATCTCTCATCAAATGCTTTGAACATCCACTATCAAGAAACCATTTGTCCTTGGAGACCGGAGAGGATTTCAAGCAAATCTACAAGACAAACTTAGGTGACTTCTTTTGGTACCCAAATCATTTTGGGTCTAATTGGGTTAGCAATCATAGAAAAATTTTCTTTTGGAACCCAAATCATTCTAGTCAATTTTCTTCTTCTAAATGGACAAGAAAAGATCTTATGTCCCATTTTTATACAAAGATTGCATACAAAGTTATTAAAGTTAAATTGAGAGCTTTTGACAAAGAAGTGATTCAATGGTTTGAACTTGTCATTATTGAAAAAAAGGCTTTTAATCAAAGATTTTTGTTTGTCATAAGGATTGTAGCCAATCCTTTGTTTGTCATAAACATCTTTTCATTGTTTAACAAAACATTTTCACTTTAAATTTTTGAAAAAGATGAAAACAAGCATTCTTTTTCCTTTATCAAAGAATTATTTTCATTTTGAGCATTTGAAATTTTTTGTGAAAGAGATGAGTTTTTTTTTTAAGAGTGAAATTCTTTAAAATCACTTTTTCTAGCTCTCTATGCAAATCCTCAAAAGCACATTACAATTCATCATATGAAATTAATGTAGAAATTTCAAGGTTAGAATTTACTACATCATCAATTGCCATAAGGCAAAGATTGACAACTTTATTGCTTATGTCGCACTCCAAATTGCTTGAGTTGGAATCATCCCATGTAACTTTTATTGCTACTTTTTTACTTTTATCTCTTCTAGGCTTGTGACAATCTTTTAGAAAATGTCTCAATTTGCCACAATTGTAGCAAATAGGAGGTTCCTTTTTGCTTGAATCTCCTTTTGACTCATCTTTCTTAAAGGGTCTTTTCTTAGAGAAGGCTCCCTTCTTAAGAACTTATTGAATTTGTTAGCAATGAATACCATGTCATCCTCATCATCACTAGGCCCACTTTTATCAATCTCTTTTGATTTTTGGAGAGATGATTTCAATGCTAAGGTATTCTTTGGATTGGGTTTTTCTTGACGACTACTAATTTGGATCTCATGAGTCATAAGTGATCCCATAAGGTCTTCAAGACTCAAAGTATCAAGATCCTTAGTTTCTTGAATAGTCGTTGCCTTTGCATCACAACTTGTAGGAAGAAAACAAAGTACCTTTCTAATATTGTCGGAGTTAAAATAAGTCCTACCAAGATAAGATAAGCTATTAATAATATTTGTAAATTGAGTAAACATCTTATTAATATATTCATTTGGAAGCATGCTAAAAAGCGCATATTCATGAATTAACTTACTAATTTTGGTGGTTCTAACTTGCTTAGTGCCTTTATAGGTCACTTCTAATTTGTCCCAAATTTCTTTGGCCATTTTACAAGCCAAAATTCTATTGAACTCAGATTTGCTTAAGGCATAATATAAATTAGTGATTGATTTAGCATTGATTTAAATTAGCTTTCTATCACCATCAATCCATTCTTCATCATCCTTAGGGACTTTCCTATTTTCAACCTTTTTTCATGAAAACTAAAGGCCATTTACAAACAACTTTCCAAACTTGATAATCAATGGATTGGAGAAATGTCATTCTAGGTTTTCAATAATTATAGTCGGTGCCATCAAACCGAGGTGGCCTATTATTTGATTGTCTTTCCATATGAGAGAAACCTTGTATGTTTATCATGATCGAATTCTAAGTTGGTTAGGTCAAAAACTAAAGCCCTTGCTCTGATACCAATTGTTACCCAAGTATTGACCTTAGAGGGGGGTGAATAGGGTCTTTGGCAAACAATGGAAATTAATTCAAAATTAATTGATATGCAATAAGATAAATGAAGCAATTGAAATGGGCAATTAAGATACTGATAGAATCAAACAAACATAATTTTAATGAGATAGGGATAGAGAAAATCAAATACTATCAACACAAGGATGTAGCATGGTTCAGATTCCCCTACTCCACGACTCAAGATCTCTCTTGAGATTTTCTCAAATTCACTATTGCTATTCCTTGTTGATGGAGAGCAAACCCTTACAATAGAACACACAAGCTCCTTCTTAGTAGGTAATTCCTTCACTTAATCTTCTAGGATTCAACAACCCTTTATAAATGATATAGAAGAATATTTGTAATACAATGGATATCTCTCAAAGAAAGAAACACAATTTAAATCTCTCAGTACTAGAGTTCAAATTGACTCACAAGTTTGAAACTCAAGTATATAGAATGATGGTAGATTACAATAAATATAGCTTAATGAATGCTCAAGTGTATTGGTGTATGCTCATAAATGTAGAACATATCAATATATAGAGAACCTTTAAGGAATATAGCTGACGGTAGGTAGTTAGATGCATTAAATGAGGATGGGATATAATTGATGGTTTATTGGTTGAGTTGTGCACGTTAAATATCATTTCCTTTGCAAACTTCTTATTATATGTTGTTATCTTTTTGAATGAAAGCATATCGATAGGAGGAGATTGATTATCTCCATATAAATCATGATCAATGTGTTTATCTTGAATTTCTATTTGAAGCATAACTTGTAAGCTTAAAATGCATATACCATGTAAAGCATAACTAATTGGAAAAGACATGTTATAATTTTCATTTCTACAATATTGTGTTCACATTGTGCATATTGATAGGGGGAGCATTTTTAAATGCAGCTCTATATTTGCTTAGAACATATCAATGGTTTGTCACCATAAAAAAGAGGGAGATTGTTGACCTAAAGGTTTTAACCTAAGGGCAATCTAGTAATTTTGATTATAACAAATCATTAATGATGTTAAATACTAAATCTAAATTAAGTGGTTGCTTAGGATGATTGTCATAAATAAGAAAAGCATTCACATTATGGAATAATCATGAAAATCGACAATGACATGAGAGAAACATTCGTTGAAGAAGAAGGAAGAACCTCAAAGCCTAAAGACACAGACAAACATGAAGAAATGGGGTAGTTATAGCTTGGTGAGAGATAGGACTTTATATGTCAAAGTTATTTTTGAATAATTTGTTTGAAGCTCATTTGGATATTAGGACCATGATGCATTTTCATACATATCATCTCTTGGTCATTTTTAAAAGTTTTAGGGACATTCTTTAAAGACCAAATCTTTTTACACTTTGTTGAAAATCCTTCAAAGACATGTCCAACTTTGAGCCTGCTGAAAACTCATTTTGAGCTTGTTGAAAACTTACTTTGAGCATGAAAGTTGACTTTGAGGCTGTTGAAAATGGTAGTAGGATACAGGTGTTTCTATAGCACTTCTTCAGCCAACTGAAACATTATTTTTAGCCTACTGATAAAAGTTAAATTTGAATACAATGGTTAGTTTAGTGCATTAATGCATCTAACTACCTACCAACAACTATATTCCTCAAAGGTTCTCTATATATTGACATGCTCTACATTTATGAACATACACCAATACACTTGAGCATTCATTGAGCTATATTCATTGTAATCTACCATCATTCAATATACTTAAGCTTCAAACCTGTGATTTAACTTTAACTCTAGTATTGAGGGCTTAAAATTGTGTTTCATTCTTTGAGAGATATCCATTGTATTACAAATATTCTTATATATCTTGTACTAGAAAACTAAGTAAAGGAATTCACCTAGCAAGAAAGAGCTTGTGTGCTCTATTGTAAGGGTTTGCTTTCCACCAACAAGGAAGAGCCATAGTGGATTTAGAAAACTCTTAAGAGGGATCTTGAGTCGTGGAGAAGGGGAATCCGAACAATGTTACATCCTTGTGTCGATATTGTTTGATTTTCTCTATCCCTATCTTATTAAAATTATGTTTGTTTTATTCTATCATTATCTCTATTGCTCATTTCAATTACTTCATTTATCTTATTGCATATCAATTAATTTTGAATTAATTTTCATGGTTTGCCAAATACCCTATTCATCGTCAATACTTGGATAACACTTTCTACTGAGTCATCATTCAGATCGAGTAAGAACCACACCAGGGTATCTTCGTGACTATCATTGCTTCTATACTATTTTATCTCATCTTGAACTTCAATTTTATCAAGAAGCTAGTTATAATCCTTATTGGTAACAAGTTATGACAGATGAAATACATGTTCTTGACCAAGCACATACATGGGACATGGTTGATCTACCTTCTAGGAAAGCTGTTGTTGGCTGTAAATGGATTTATAAAATTAAGACTCATTCTGATGCTTTTTTGGAACGATATAAGGCTCTTTTGGTTGCCAAATGTTATACACAAGAATATGGTATTGGCTATGAGGAAACTTTTGCTCCTGTCGTCCGATTGACTTCTGTTCGCAGTTTACTTGCCGTCGTTGTTGTTCATAAGTGGGATCTTTTCTAAATAGATGTTAAAAATGCATTTCTCAATGGAGATCTTGCAGAAAAAGTTTATATAAAACCTCCTCCTGGATATAATCATTCTCTTCATCAAGTCTACAAACTTGTCGTGCTCTCTACGGTATTAAACAAGCTCATCGGGCCTAGTTTGCAAAATTCAGTTATGTTATTACACACAACTCTTATGATTCTGGCTTATTCATTTGCAAGGCTGCGTTTGGTATTACTCTTCTACTTCTCTATGTTGATGATATGATAATTACCGTGGATGATTTTGATAACATTTCTACTCTCAAACAATCTCTTAGTTATCATTTTGAAATGAAAGATATTGGACACCTGAGTTATTTATGGGTCTTGAGATTCATTTTGATTCTAGTGGTTATTATCTCTCACAAGCCAAGTATGCCTCTGACATTCTTGCTCGAGCTGCTCTCACGGATTTTAAAACATCTTTTACTCCTCTGGAAACTAACATATGTCTCACTCCTCTAGATGGCACTTTTCTTAGTGATATAACATTATATCGGCAATTAGTCGACAGTCTTGTCTATCTTATAGTTACTCGTCTTGACATTGCTTATGCAGTTCACATTGTCAGTTAATTCCTATCAGCTCCAAGATATACCCATTATGATGTCGTTCTTTTCCTCTTTCGATACATCAAAGGTACTATGCTCCATGGGCTTCATTTTTTTCACTCATTATTCTCTTGTTATACGTGCCTACTCTAATGTTGACTGGGCCGAATATCTCATTGATTATCGCTCCATTACTGGTTATTTTTTTTTTTTTGGGTGATTCTCTTATTTCTTGGAGCAGCAAGAAACAATCTATCACTTCATGCTCTAATACAGAGGCTGAATATCGTGTCATTGCTGATACCACTCAAAAACTTCTCTGGCTTTGATGGTTACTTGAGGACATTGGTATTTCACATTCCATTGCCACAGCGCTCTGCTGTGATAATCAAAGTGTCATTCAGATTGCTCACAATGATGTCTTTCATGAACTTACCAAACATATTGAAATTGATTGTCATTTTATCCGTCAACATGTAATTCGTGGCACGATTTAATCTGTTCTCTGTAACTTCTGCTAATCAGACAGTCGATACTTTCACTAAAGCTCATCTGCCACGATGATTTCACGATTTGGTTTCTAAACTTAAGTTATTTTCTTCTTCACCAACTTAAGTTTGAGGGAGGATGTTAGTATATTAGCTGTAATATTCATATGTAACATGTGTATATTGATTGTCCCATGATTGGCTCCCACAATCAGCTCCTTGATTTGCTCTTTATATAAGCGATATATGATGGTCATCGTGTACAGTAGTCTAAAAATAGTAGCTGATATATATACAGATACATTTTCTATATTTTCTCTCTCTCAAATCATAACAATAGGGATAATTGCGACATCATATATGTGAGTGCAAGCGTGTAAGAATGCGAATGTAAATGTATATAGATAAGGCATGCATGTTATGTTTATACGTATATACATTTTCACCATGTGTGTGTATATAAAATTATAACTAAATATTTATAAGGGAGACGATACTCGCACTCCCCTTTTCTCCAATGGCACTCCATTTATCTTTTTCTTTTAAAAGAAATTACAAGAAAGTCCCTAAACTCATTAGTGAAACATCTCTTATTTTATAATACCGCAATCACCTATAAATTTTTAACTCTTTTTACCTTCTTTACTTCCTCAAGTACTTTTTTGTTTTGGGTCCTGATAACCTTTTTTCGTGGATAGTTTTTTTTTCTTATGTTAAAAGATATAATTTATTTAATAGAGATAACCTTTATTTTTGGTACTTTTTTTTTATTTTGTCAAAAGATATAAATTATTCAACAAGTATAGCCTTTTTTTCCCCCCTATCAAAAGAGATACTTAATTTTTTCAACATAGATAATTTTTTTGGGGTCATTTTATTTAATTTGTTTTGCGTAATGTTTTTTTATTTTGGACCTTATCAAAAGGAGATAATTTATTCAGTAAAGATAAATTTTTTTTGGGTCATGTGAAAAGAGATAATTTATTCAACATAGATAATGCTTTGTTTTATCCTGTCAAAATATATAACTTTTTTTAGATTTTTTTTTTTGGATTATGTCGAAAGAAACCGAAAATATTAAAGATGAGAGACAGAGGGGGATATGTGAAATGGTAGTCGTGTAATTGAAAAAAGTTTAATGATTGAGTTGTGAAATTAGGGTTAGAAGTGTCATTTCTTTTAAGATGGGGTGCAAACGTAGAAAAGGGGAGTGTGAATATCGCCTCCCTATTTATAAAGCATTTTACGATTAATTAAATACTTGAGAATAAAGACGTTCAAAGTTCAATTGATGACTACTGAGAGCGCTTCACGACAGGTTATCAATCTTGCTACACTTTTTAGTAAAAATACAACATGATAGGTGAGAAATAATTTGAAGTCTTTATTGGGTATTCATGATAAATGAGTAAAGGAAAAATATTTAGGAATTTTCTCAATTATTGGCAGAACAAAAAAGAAAAAAGAGTTGTTCGTAGGGGGTCCTGGTATCATAGGGGGGTTAGAGCATTGGCTTCGGTAGTAACATTTCTCATTTTTCCTTTTCGTTTTCCTTTATTCTCTCAAATTAGCACTAGTAGCTATTTGAAGCTAGTTTTCTTCTCATCAACATTTGGGGTTGCTATGCCATGGAAGATCTAACATATTTTTTATACCATAAATTGGATTAGATGGTTGTCTTAGTGGCTCGTATGATTCAGCCACATGAAGGCCTAAAGGTTCAATCAAAGGGTTCGACCACTCGTGGGGCTCAATCACATAAAAGGTTCAGTTTCAAAGTCAAAATTACCAGTGTGGTTTAAGTTACATGATGGAATTGAAAATGTACGTGGGACTAAAAATGATAAGTCAGCAGAAATAAATTTAGTTCATACATACAAGGTTCAACCAATCAGATGGTGACAAATTGACGTAAAACAGGAGATTGAAGAAGAGGATTTGTTTGGGCAGTTGAGAGTTTGAATTTGAACATATTACTTCTAGTGACTGCAAGTATAAATACTTGCAGAAGGGATTGAAACAAGGGTCCCAGAACCAACATAACAAGTATTCCATATTGTACTTGTACTTCAATTCTTATTGTATCGCACTTACTTTCCTTTGCAATTTCCTTATTGTATTACACTTCCTCTCCTAGATAAACACTTAGTCTAGTTAATATCAAACTCTTATACTTTGTACAAAATCTACTGCTTGCAGAATAAAGTGAATATTACGATGTATTATTTATGCTGTAACTTTATTTGCTTGTGTTCTTTCAATAAATGTTTGAATAGGAGTGAATATTGTGAGGCATTCTATATGTTCTATATTTTTCTTTGCTTTTATTCCCAAGTTATTGTCATTGAAATCATCCTTATCGAAGTATCGAAAAACCTAGCAAAATGGTTGATCCTTACCTTCTCACATTGCTTGATCATTATTATGACCAATTTGATCCTAATGACTGATCGTGTCATTTACTCAATGATAGTTTGGTTTTTCTCGAATTGAGTCAAGACTAACTATAGCACGCCTATGCAGTTAAATTTAAAGTGTAGACTAAACACATATCAACTCTAAGAGTTCACCTTTGCAAAAGAGGAAGACGACATCATTGAGCTAATTGAAAAAAACACCAGAGAGTGTGGGTTAAGAACTGTCAGTTTTCGGTAAGATTGTCACTGATAAACAAGTAAATTTAGGAGGGTTACACAGAGTACTCTCAGAAATTTGAAAATACTCTCTCAATGTTTTTCAATTAGCAAACAACAAGTTCCAATTTATTCTCCCTTCAGAAGATGAGGTTCAGAGGATAATCTTGAATGGTCCGTAGTTTTTTGGAAAATATCTTCTGATGTTGGTAAAATGGAGACCTCATTTACTAATAAATGACTCCATTTTCTCTAAAGCCATGATGTGGTTCCGTTTGATTCACTTCTTTATGGAATGTCTCACCATTGAGGTTGGATCGAAGATAGCTCAAAGTTTTAATAGCTACAACAGGGTTGAAATTCATGATAAGGGGGCGAAGGGTGAAAATACATTCATATAAGAGTGGTTGTGGATGTTACTCAACCTATTAGAAGAGGAATTCATCTGAAAGTGTCAAGTGAAGTGGTGCAGATAGGCTTTTGCTATGAAAGACTCCCAAAACTCTATTACTCTTTGGGGAATGATTGGCAACTCTCTCAAATTGTGCAAGAGTGAAGAAAGAACGGGATATAGAGATCACCCTTATGGGTTGTGGATGATGACTGAATCTTTCATAGATAAATTGATCCTCAGCTCTAAGATTCTAATAGTAGGTGAAAACTGACGGGCTCTACTTTGGTTAGCAGTAAGGAAAACCCTAGAATTGAGGAAGAGAGCACAAATCTTCCAGATGATCGGCACGTGGAAGATTCAATGATTATAAATCAAAATGTCAATTTCCACTCTAATGGGAGTCCAACATTATGCTTTGGAGTAAAAGAATGTACGAACTTTTCTTTGGCGAGAAGGTTTCCAAAATCCCAACGGTGTCATTCTCTAGTAATCTTTTTATGGACCCATTTATTTAGTCTGAATGCAACTTGAGCCAAAAGAATGGTGGGTCAAGCCCAATATATTCCAATTTTGAACTGAGATCTAATTCAATTCACTTCTTTTGTTCTTAAAAGAATGGAATAAACAACAATATGGTCCAGCCCCAAAAGAAAGAGTTAAAATGACCCACTTTAATGATGAAGCATTTTACTATTGCAGATTCCCAATTTGAATTTTCAAAGCTTCCAAATGAGCTGTTAGTCTCTGTTAAGGGTATCTCAGTGACTCGAACTTGAAAAAAAACAGCTCATACAATCTATATAGGCTCTCCCAATACTTCTACTGCTACATTTAAGAGTGACAATTCGTGTTCTCGTTTCGTGTTCGTGTCGTGTCGATCTATAAGTATTTTGCTAAACATCTCAACTCTAATCCGACCTATTTAATGATCGTATCAGAGACCATCAACACTAACCCAACCCGTTTATTAAACGTGTTACATGTGTCAACCCGTGTAACTCGTTTAGTAAGCATGTCTTATAATTGCACGACTCGTTTAATAACATTTTTAATCCGTTTAACTTATATGATATGAGTTTCTCAACTCCTAAAAATCTTTCTGAAGATCATATAAAAAAATAAAGTACATATCTGTACATAAACCCTAAAATCAAACTATATTATTTTTAATTTTTTTTAGGCCAAACTGCACTAAACCCCCAGTGCTTTTAAAAAATGGCAAAATACCCCCTTTGCTAATTTTGTCATCAAATAACCCTCTTGTCCTTTCAAAAGTTGCAAAAACCATTTGACCCTTTCCATTATTATAAAAATAAAAGAAAAATAGAGAGAAGATGTTCTTTTTTTATTAATTTTTTTTACCTTAATGAAAAAGAGGAGTTTTTTTTTATGAAAAACAAAAAAATTTTTAAATTTTATTTAGAAAAAACAAACTAGATAAGCACAATTACTTAATAATATTTTTTGGTTCTTTTTGTTTTCTAGAAATTGTTTCCAAATTTTTTTTTTTAGAAATTCCTCTCTTTTTAATGAACTTTTTTTCGGAAAACAAAAAAAAATTCCAAAAATTTTTGTTATATAATTGTGCTTATCTAGTTTTTTTTTTTTGCTGGAAATTGTTTCCAGATTTTTTTTTGTAATTTGGAAAAGCTATTTTTTTTATTAAGGTAAACAAAAATTAATAAAAAGATCCTCTTCTCTCTATTTTTATTTTATTTTTTATTGTCTTGGGAAGGATTAAATGGTTATACAAAAGGATTTTTTTTTTTTTTTGTAAAAAGAGTCTTTTGTAATTTTTGAAAGTATAAGAGGATTATTTTAGTAAAAAAAATCCTTTTCTCTCTATTTTTATTTTATTTTTTATTGTCTTGGAAAAGATAAAATAGTTATACAAAAGGAATTTTTTTTTGTGTAGGATTTTTTTTTTTTTTGTGTAAAAAGAGTCTTTTGTAATTTTTGAAAGTACAAGAGGATTACTTGGTTACAAAAAGAGGGAGAGAATATTTTGTTACTTTTTGAGAACATAGTGCAATTTGCCTATTTTTAAAAAATAATTTTATGTCTTAAAAATATGCTCTCTCGATCAGACAACTAAGTTCGGTACAAATAGCCCCACACTTTAGATGAATTTCAATAATGCCATGTGCTTTAACTGTATTTCACATATTCCGGAAGTTTAGAACTATGTAATTAATCTCAACATAAATAAACCTTTCTTTGAAAGAGGAGGTGAGAGTTGTTTTTAAAAAAAAAAAAAGAAAAAAGAAAAGAAAAACCCTTCAGGCAAGGAGAGGTATTTTCGCAAATACATCAAAATCCGATGGCCACTCTTTATTTGGCAATTCCAGTACACTTGCCATCATACCAACCGCCAAAACACGCAGATAGACCACGATTACATGTTTCCCATGTGCTGCGACACCGTTTGAACTTGGCTTGACTTTTTGGCATCCCATTGATCTCCGGCGTGAGTTTTTAGGGTTTCTATCTTCCGAAGAACCATGTCAAAGCGGTAATAGATATTCAATTCTTTTCAATATATGGCATTTCTTGCTTTCTTTGATTCAATTAGCTGATGAACTACACAGATTTTTTCTTTTTTGATATAGGGTTGTAATTTGCAATTGTCCATATATATATATATATATAATCGAAACCTGTACGGAATATCTGTTAGTTTTGTGTTATGTGATTCTTTGTATTCCAGTATTGTTACTTTGCTTTTGTCCTATATTGTTATGCATATATAGGAATTATTAATGTCTACATGTTTGAGAGGAATTCTTTGGAAATCAACCTTTTTTTTAAAATTTCTTTTCGAATCATGGATGGATTTGAGGCGTTAGTTTATTATGCATATCAATTTGGGATTTGTTCTTTAGATAGGGAAAACTTTGCGGCAGAAACTACATCAGGTATTCCTTTTCCAGGTTACTTTGTTATAGGCTCTGTGTTTTGGCTGAGAAATGTAGGGAAAAGAGAAAGAATCAGGATTTTGGATATTTTTTGTTTAGGATGTGAGGAAACAAAAAAATTAAACTTAATCAAGCTAATATTATTATTTAGGATAAATTACAGTGACCTCTCTTGAGGTTTGCCGCAATTATACAAACCTTTTCTACTTATCACGAAATAATAATAATAAGTTATATGAACCTTTAATATTGTTTGAAACATTAGATTGATCTCCCCAGACATGAGTAGTTTTGTAACTGACACTACTGACTCCCCCCTTTGTTAATAGTTAACATTGTTTTAATAATGATTTTGTTGACTTCAGTAATTTGGAATTTCAAAAGCCGAATTTTGCCCTTCAATGTCAATTTTATTATTAAAAAAATAGTAAAATGACAGGTTCCGTTAAACCCTTTTAACTGAAATTTTTGCTAGGGGAGGTTACTTTTAATTTTTTAAAATCGGGGGGGGGGGGGGGGGGCGGGGCGCTTGACACATCTCAAGGGGGAAAATGTAGTTACCCTATTATTTATCTTCGCTATTATTATTATTATTTTTGATTTTTTTGTAGGAACAAAAACATTACACCAATACGATGCTCATTTTTTATTTTAATTTCTTATCCTCCCATATTTCAGCAATGCAATTGGGTTGATGGTTAGTGTCTTATGTTTGTGCGTTTGGATGAAATGAGTTCATCAATAATGCCACAACAAGAAGTTCTATGCTTGTTGAGTTTGTATTGTGTCATCTCATTGATTTCAATATCATATGATGACATTTCCTCTGACATGGTGAGTGATACCTTTGTGGTGAAATCAATTGTTTGAAAGATATTGGATAACTTAAAGATAAAAGGGCAGCCCAATGCACGAGGCTTCTGCAAATGCGGGGTCTGGGGAGGGTCAAATTTATGCTGTTCATCTTACCTTTGCATGCGGGGATGCTATTTCTTGTTCGAACTCATGACCTCCAGGATGCAATGGAGCAAACTTAAAAAAATGATTGAAATATCAAATTTTGTGGACATAAATCTTCTATTTCACTGGATTTGGTTGATTGCTCTGCATGTCTATTTTTATTTTTTGTAAGTTTACCTATTAGGTGTGAGTGATTCTGTTGTATACATGGTGTTAGTCTGCTTGTGTTAAGTAGTCAAAATGCAAACCCTCAGTGTTTCTGATTTAAATAATTCCAATGGTCCTTAATGGACTTTTGATTGTGCTGAAGATTTGCTTGTCATCTCCATATCTCGGTTGACAATTTCTCTTATTAGTTCTATTCAGATATCACTCCTGAGTATTAAGATGGTTGGCCAGAGTGATGCTAACAATTAAATGTGACGAAATCAGTTTATAAAATATTGTCAACATCTCTTGGATGTCAAATATCTAAAAGGGTTTAGATCGATATGGGGTGTGTGTCTTTTCAACAATTTTCTTTCTGGAAATATTGTTCTCTCAAAAATTTTATACCAAAAAATCAATATTACGATACATCTTTCATTGTTTTAATTCATTTTGCCATTGGCATCTTCTGATACATCGAATGATATGTTCCCTATCAATGATAAATTGTCAGGTTAACTTGTCTACTGTCTTTAATGTTTTGTAATTGCAATCTCTTTCTTTTAACTTCTTCATATTACTCTCTTGTTGTGCCTTTTTTTATGTTATTTTCAGTCTTTCTCAATCAAAGTTCAGCTTTCCCTTTTTCCAGTTGCTTTTGTGTTCCTGTAAACTCCAGATTTTATTTGAGCTAGTTTTGTGCAAAACTATTAGATTTTGGATTAGCTTGCTTCATTTAAAAGCAATTATAATGCCTTAAACTTTATATCTGTGTGTATATCTATATATATATATATATTATTTTTATTTTTTGTTTGGGCATGCTAAGCATCTGTTGCTTTAATCTCTCTCACATGCATTTAGGTTACAGTAACATTTACGTTGTTCCATTGAATCTGAACCCATTCATTTGAAAAGGATAAAAATTTGGCAGTTCAGTTTCTCATTTTGGCCATTTAGAATTTGAAGTATTTTTTTGCAATTGATCAGCTGTCAAATGTCACAGCCTGCTTAATGCAATGTAATATAAATTTGGACCTTTTTCCCCCTCGGTAGGTAAGCTCATAAAATATATTATATAAAAATTAGATATACAGCATTAGCTTTCACAAGTTGAGAGCATAGGTGCCTAGCCAACAGAATTAAAAACACTGGCATAATAGAAAATAGGATTTGGAACCCAAATGCTTCCTAAGGTAATCCCAACCCCGAGTCAAACACAGCGGTAAATGTATGATATCTGGAAAAAGCAGAAACAAATTTCTCTTATCACCACGACCATATAATCAAGCAGGGGAGAACACTAATAGCTTCCATGCTGCTTCTTATGGTTGGTCATATGTCCACTCCTTTCAAAATTTGAAATTCAAACAGCCTGCCAAACAGACATTTATGCAAAACAGAACTAACATTCTTCAAGAGTTACGGTCGGTAATGAAGCCTGCTATAGTTCAAATCCCAGGCTTTTCTTGGCATGTGTGATAAACTGGCAGCAACTGCTACATGCAGCTGTACATGTCTGATTGAACAGGGAGCAGTCACCTGACCAAACGCTCCCTTACTGCACCCTTTTCTATGTTTGTATCCCAATCTTGCAAACAAGTGAGAGTATGTGACTCATTAGGGTGTAAAATTAATGATCATCTTCAATCCTCAACTCTTGCCATTGACGAACCAGTGGAAGGCTGACTCATCTGATTCAACACAAACCGGAGGATCGGGAAAATGTTGCAATCTCTCCTAGCAACTCTGATTAAACCATCGGTCTACTGGCCAGATCCAGTGCTATTTCAGGCATCAAGGCACAATATTTCAATTACAATTCTCCCATCCCCCTATAGACCCTTAGCTGTTTCTTTGACACCCTATAACTCCACACAAGTTAAGAGCCTTCACAAATAAGCTACCCAGAGAACTTGAAACTGGATCTATCAGTCCAATCCAACTGCACAGTACTTAGGAAAAAAAAAAAGAAATCCAACTGCATAGCATCTATCCTCCAATGAAGCCCCACATACAAAGTATAAATTGGTTTTTATGCTGCTATGAGATGGCCTGATTTGTCTTTCTACTGACGCAGTTTACATACATATCTATTCATATCCCCCAAACTGGTTCACCTTAGCTCTTTCATGGGCATTTCTTACATGAAATCCAGAATGAAGAATGGTGAGCATTCACATGAACCAGCTCAGAGAACCTAATCTGGTTAGACCAAAAGGGTAGGAGGACAGAGCAAAAGGTGAAAGAGGACAAATCCAATCTCCAGACCCAATCGAAACTATAATCGTGGCACAGTAGAATCTAACAAGAAGCACGACCAAGATATGGTGATACTAGCCACAACCAAGTACTTAAAGATTAAGAATGGTGAGAAAAGAGATTAATATTCTTGGGGAGATTTTTTTAGAATCTAGAAAGAGGAATTCCAGAGCACATATATTTTACACTTCTAGTAGTTGAGGTTCAAATAAGGTTTTGTTGAGTTGAGTGGATTCTAACCTTCTAGAAAGTTCTTATGATCTTCGATTTCATTCGTAAAATTTTTGTAACAAACAATTCAACTATAAATATTTCTATGACTTGGCAGTTATTATTGGCATTATTTTATTTCATATTCGATGTGCACTTCATTCGTTACATCCTAGGTATCCATGCAATTTTTCACACAATTATGACTATCATTTGTTTATTTTTTTTCTTCCAAGTTACATTGAAAGTTATCATTTTCTACTGTTAATTTCCAGATTTTGGTTACTTATAAAAAAAATAAAAAATAAAAAAATCCATAATTTGGTCCAGCAATTTCAATATTTGATATTTGATATTTTTGTCAATCAACTCCATATTTTGGAACACCGTTGTGATGATCAAGATCTCCATTTTAATCACTGCTTGTCACTTTTGAGAATGTGCTGGTTATACGTGTCCATTGGGGTTTTCCCATGGTTTTGATTAGGATAGATTGTGGGGTGAGATTGCATGTTGGTAGAGGACTCACTGCCTTTTGAGGTGTTGTGGTAATGGGAATGCTACATATCAGGAGCAATTTTTTAGGAGCATGTTGAATTTGGTAGATTTAAAAGGGGAATATGTTTTGAAATGGGCTAAAAAAGAAAATAAAAGAAAAGTTAAAACAGGTTTTATGAATGGACCTTTTAATCACATGCTGACATCACGTTGTTGTAGGCCATCACGGACTGTTGCAGGTTGTAGAGAAATCAATGTACCTGTAGTGGGCTGCTATGCATTTTTATTATCTCTCATTGCTATTGAGGCCCGCTACATGAAACTCTTTGATGTTTACGTAATAGAGTTGGTGAACTTTTCGGCTGATTTCAAAACGATAAAATATAGTAATGGTCCATTTTGTAGGAGGGAAGAGTTGGAGGAAGAAAAGGAGGAAAGGAAAAAGTAGGGATACATAGAGATCCATTTGTTTGGTGTGGATGAAGGAGGAGGAAAGGGAAAAGATGAGGAAATAATCCATTTTTTTTAAGGTTTATGCCAATAACCCTCCTTTAATATAAGGGGATGATAGACAAGCAACACCTGTTTCCTCCCTGTTGAATCAAACAAAGGGAGGAGATGGCAGCTTCCTTTTCCTGGGATATTTTTTTTCATCTCTCCCATTTCCTTTTTAAGTTTTTACATATGAAATGGAGCATCAAAGGTTGAAGGGCTTCTGAAATATTTAACTTGTGGCATTGTTTCTGAGTATTTGAAGAAGTGGGTTAGATGAATTTTAAGTGATGGTGACATCTGTGGTTAAAATTGGGGTTGCAAGTCGCCAAGTCGGTTTGGGTTCCTTCCCTAAGAGTAGACCAGACTAAGTTGGTTTAAAAAAATCACAGCCTAAAACTGGATCACTGCATTGTCAAATTGCTCCCGACAAAACTGAAAATGGGTTGGTTCAATTCTGGTTTTGGTTTGTAACAACTTTGGCATGCATTTTGTAATTGCACTTTCAAATCTTACAGCCTGCACGAATCAATACATGTTTTGTCTCTGTAATTCTAATTTGATGTAATGTAGCTATTTTAGTTACTGATGCCACACTACATAGATTATCTGGTTGAGTGAAGCCAGTCAAACTGCTTGTGAGAAACGAAGGAAAGAAATTCAGAGAACCCTTGGATTGAAATGTTATAATTTAATAAAATTGAAGAGACCTCTCAGATTGATGTATAAAGTTCATTCTCGCTGGTTATGTACAAAACTGTAGTGGTTTTTAGTTTTCATGAAGCATGCACTTGTATGGAATTCTATTTTAAGGTTTTTATATGTGGAAAGAGAAAATGCACCCAATTGTTACTTTATGAACTATACTCTGTGGTTTTTATATGTGGGGAAAAAAAATCAAGTTTTCATAATTATGATCCGCAAAGTTCTCACCGATAACCAAATTTCACAAGCTTACTTGGTCATCCTATTGGCAATATCCTAATAATTTCACCTTTTTTTTATTCCTCCAGGGTTCTTTGCAAGTTCTTTGCACATGGAGCATGTCTAAAAGGGGACCATTGTGAATTCTCACATGATTGGAAGGATCCATCAAATAATGTAAATTTTCTATTACTTGCTTTGATAGTTAATTAATTGATTTCATTGGCTTGTTTTCCAGCTTATAGCTTCTGCTTGGTCTGTCATTACAGATATGCACCTTCTATCAAAAAGGAGTTTGCTCTTATGGCAGTCGATGCAGATATGAGCACGTGAAAGCTTCGCGGTCACAGTATTCTGCTCCCTCATCATCTACGAATTCTTGCCAACATCAGGGTGTGGAGTCTGTATCTGTAGCTCATCCTTCTAGAACTGCATCAAGTGGGGTGACCATAACTCCAGTCCCAAGTGCTACTGCTGAGCTTTCAGCTTCAAGTAGACCTTTCTTTCCTCCCTCTAACCCTGGATGGAGTCAAAATTCTGAGCATCATGATCTGTTAGACAATGATGATGTTATTGAGTTGAGGGGGGTTAATCCAGCTGACCATTCAATCTGTTCGTTTGCTGCTGCTGGTAGTTGTCCACGTGGGGAAAAGTGCCCTCATATACATGGGGATTTATGTCCAACCTGTGGTAAACACTGCTTGCATCCTTTCAGACCTGAGGAGAGGGAGGAACACAAAAAAGCATGTGAGAAAAAGCAAAACTACCTGGAGGCATTAAAACTTAGCCAAGAAATAGAATGCAGTGTGTGCCTCGAACGTGTTCTTTCAAAGCCCACAGCAAGTGAACGAAAGTTTGGATTGTTATCAGAGTGTGATCATCCATTCTGTATATCGTGTATCAGGAATTGGCGTAGTAGCTCTCCATCTTCTGGAATGGATGTCAATTCTGCATTGAGGGCCTGCCCAATATGTCGAAAGCTTTCATACTTTGTCATTCCTAGTGTCATTTGGTATTCGACAAAAGAAGAAAAGCAGGAAATTGTTGAAAACTACAAAGCAAAACTTAGGTATTATAATTTGACTTCTGTTTCATCAACTCGTTACCTGGTTTTTACTTCAAAACAGAAGTTTTAACTCATTTTCAATTGGTTCTAACAGTAATTTTATGATATCCTTTTTGTTAGTTCATTTATTCAAGTTGGAAAAGTTGTTCAGTAGAATCATAGGATCTTGAGGATCCACTAGAGGCAGGTTTCCATTGTGAGGGCAATTATTTTTCCAGGACCAATGACTACATGAATTGTCTAACATGGTTTATAGGATATGGTTGTGTGTCAGTTCTGGACCTGTGTCCACACTTCCTGTTACCACCAGACTCTTGAAGATATATAATTCAAATATACAGCTGTCCAACTCTGTTTGTCTCGTGTCTCATCTCTTCATTGGGAGTATGTATATGTTATTGTTTTATAATTTTATTGCCAATTGTGGATGAATTTTCGTATTTATCTGCAACTGAAGGAATCAAGCAGGCTTTGACGAAAGAGTTTGTTATGTGGTTGGGTGATGTGATGCATGGTAACCCTAGATTTGTCTTGAAAATTACATGGTTGGAGCTAGAAATGGTGTTGTTTGTTGCTAAGAACTTGGATGTTACAGCTGATTAAAATTTATAGAAAGTTGATGAAGGATATGGCTAGAAATGGTGTTGTTTGTTGCTAAGAACTTGGATGTTACGCCTGATTAAAAGTTATAGGAAGTTGATGATGGACATGGAGAAAGAGTTGTAACTTTCATCAATTAAGGGGCAGGATTAAGTAATCTTTGTGTAGCAACGAAGTGGGGGGATTTTTTTTTTTTTGGGGAGGGGGTAGTTCATTATGGCTTAGAGGTTTTAGTGTTTCATGGCTTCATCTAAGCCCCCGAGCTCACTTGACACGCTTGTGTGCAATATTAATTATGCTTTACAGACTTGGTGTGGATAGTAAAGCTTTGACGTGTAACTGCGTCTTGATTAGAATAGAATATTTTGTAACCCATCCTGTAAGGACATAGTTAGGATCATGTAGTGTATTCTTCTGAAGCTTGTTGGAACAAGAAACAGCATGCCTTTGGGCATGGGGTGCAAAGATAGAAAGGGGTATGTCCAAGACAGTTTTGGATATATTGTTTTGTTTTGTGGTACAGATAAGATGGAGAACGGGGAGCGACCTACTGTGTGAAATCTACACAAATTTCATCCCCTGAAAGATATTGTCACTGTCTGATTGGCAGTTTCAGATATTGTCACGGTGAACTGATCTCATGTAACTAGACCATTGCAGTTTGGAGTGCAGTTCACTAGTTGAATGGGGAGCTTGTAAATCGCCTTTTGATCTACTGTTCGCTTTCATCTTCCTTATGATTAAGAGGTTCCTAGTAGATGTGTTATGGGCGATGCTAAGGTCTCTATGGAGTTAGTAGAGAGTTGGATTAGAAAAGCCAGGAAGAAAAGAGTTGGAGGTGAAAAGAAAATTTTGATGACAGAGGTGGGCTGCTTTGGCCTATGAACAGGAAAGCTATCCGTATAATTGTTTTTTGTTGTTTGTATGTAATGTTAAGGTGAGGGGCAGAACAAAACTAACATTGAGTTGAGATAGTAAAGAAAGATATGATAGGATGTGATTTGACTAAGATTGCGATCTTAGATAGAGCCAAATAGTGAAAAAGTATCCATGTAGTCAGCCTTAAATAGTTAGGAAAATGCTTTGTTTGGTTGAGTTGAGTTGAATATGTGCATACATTTTTTAAAGGGGTTTGTGTTGCAGCTTTTTATAGAGATAATAAACCTTATGATATGAGTTTCTTTTTTTCTTTTTGGCAAGTAACCTTTTGATAAGAGTTGTGTTTGTATATATATGAATATAGATAGATAGATAACTTTGTTTTTGTACATCTTGTGCTCATATGATTTTTGTAGGGGGTTAATGCACATGTTTTTGTATAACTAAAACAATCTTATGTACCCAAAAAAAAAAAAAACTCAATTTATATGTTTTCATGAAAGCATAGTGGATATAGCTAAAGAAATTAAAGAGTTCTTGAACTGTGTGGTATTTTTTAATTTAGAAGTTAACATCTTTTCCTGTTGCAGCTCTATTGATTGCAAGCACTTTGACTTTGGAAACGGGACTTGCCCATTTGGTACTAGTTGTTTTTACAAGGTATTTTTTTAAGATGCTCAGTTCTCTGTTATACGGGTTTCTGTTTTTCATTTTTCCCTTGCAATAGGTTATTATTCATTTGTCACTCTCTTTTGCTTAACTGTATGCCATAAACTAGTAATATCATCTCCTTATAGGTTCGGCTTCTGTTCCCCCCCAGAAGGATAGTAGAACTCTTTTTTTTCTTTTTTCTTTTGGTGGGTGGGTGGGTGTGGGGTTGGGGGGGGGGGGGGGGGGGTGGAAGAAAAAGAAGATTGTCAGGACTTTTTTAGAATGTTATCTGGTTATCTGTTACATTAAGCATTTATCCTTTATGTACTCTTGTCATCACCCAGGCCATATTCATGAAATCTGATATAAGACCCAATGGTCCTAGTTAAAGAAAATGGCCCTCAGCATCTACATTGCATGAGACAGCTATTTGGATCTCACATCTGTGGTAATCAAACCATCAAAAAAACTGTTAACAGCTTTGTCCATTGCAGTCATACGAAACTTATCTCGGATGGAAGGTGATTTCACTGTGAGCTCTTCCAGAATAGACATCACTGCCAACCACAAAAGGGCTGCATAGGTTCCTTGGTAGTTTAACTGAACCATATGATAGCACGTCCTGAACATTCTCTATAAACTGCTCAGTCTTTTGAATTCCCCTATACTGTGGGATTTTACACTCAACCTTTATTTGACTGGATCTATAAATAGTAATGTGTGAATATCATGGAAGTATTTTGTCCTCAACTTTCTAGAATGATTTGAAATCCAACCTCTATACATCCTCCTAATTTTACAAATCCCCATGTATTGGGGAAACCATACTATGTCATTCCATGATAAGATTATTAAGTAAGAAACTCTTTTGTCACCTTGATATGATCTTGTATGAGATGCCAAACATTTTTGAAATTAATGCCATAGATAATTTGTTAAGCTAAAATGGTACAACGGTCAATGAATTAAGTATCTTTCCATATCAATATTTTATACCATCAAACAAACATTGTACAATAATAGATACATAATCATCGGACTATAAAAGTCCTCCGCAAACACTTTTCATCAATGTCAAGGACATTAATGTTCGACCTAACAAACTACTGAAGTGACCAAATAAAATTAGGATGCATGGTATGCCATGTGTCGTTCAATGCGACACTATATGCCATGCACCTCCTCTATAAATAGGGGTGGGGTGGGAGTGAAGGGGAGGAAGAGAGAGAGGGAGATATGAAAAGTTCTGGGGACGTAGGATGGAGAAAAGAGAGAGGAAGAGGTTATAGCGTGCAGACACGATGTCGAAAGAGAGAATGGTTGGTATACGGAAACTCAATGGAAGGGAGGTAGGTACTCCATAACTTTTTTCCCTCAACTAATTCTAAAAGCTTAATTGTGTTGTGTTCGTCGGAGTTGTATGTGTGTTACATGCATCAGAATGAGTTTAATGTTGGATTATGCATAGGAACTGCAATGGGGTGGGCGCCCTTGTCCCCGTTTAGCATAGCTGCCCCCATCCCCGCCCAAAACTGTTTAGCAGAGAACCTCCATCCCCTATCGTTGTCCCTGTTTAAATTCCCCCCGCCCCGCCTCGCATTGCCTCACCTCACTCAAGTTGTGGCTTTAATAAATTATATGCTCACTGTTCTCTTCAACTTTTTTCCTTTAAAAATTATTTTCTTGTTCTCTTAAATTATTAATTTAGAGAAAATCCAACATGGGAAATTAATATAAGAGAATCAAGATATTCAATTAGTATATTTAATAAGAAACTCAAATAAAATATTTTTTTAGTAAAGTAATGGGTTATTATCGTAATTTTGCAGCATAAATGGTGCGGGACAGGCCTGGGGGACCTTCCCTTGTCCACGCAGGTTTTTAATCCCTCCTGCCATACCCCACCCAAACCCTATTAGGCATCCCTCAA
Source organism: Cornus controversa (assembly GCA_026545225.1). NCBI lineage: Eukaryota > Viridiplantae > Streptophyta > Magnoliopsida > Cornales > Cornaceae > Cornus > Cornus controversa. The sequence continues at coordinate 44,214,304 of CM048848.1, forward strand.
AACCTTCCCAAACGGAGTGAGGCAGGATGGGTCATTTTTTTATTCCTAATTATGCAAGAGTATTGTGGGATGATTGCATAGGTCAGTAGTTGTATGATTTTTGCTTTGAGGTTATAATGCTTGAATGATGAGATTATTATTTGACTTATAAAAAAAAATATATATATATGATGAGATGATTATTTGGAGTTATGGTCATTTTGAACTGATCGGTGTTGGGGAAATTTTTAAGAGAATTGATATGAATGATTAGTGGTCAGGAGTTTATTAAATTGATGGATTGGGGTTTAGATAAAATATTGATTTCGTGAGGTATTGTAAGGTTTGAGTTAGGTTTTCTGTAATGCATGTGATTCAAATTTTATGATGTGGTAGCATGTTTAATTGGCTTAGATGTTATAGAGATTATGTGTGATAATGATATGCGTGCACATACACTTTAGTATTTGTGGTGGATGCTGTGAATGGGTCGATGGTTGTAAAATTGTATAGTGTAGTGATGGTGTGAGTCTATGTTACATGGACTCTTCAAAAGTAGGTGAACTATCGTGCTAGTCACACAAAACTCGGACATGAGTTGGGACATGTGCCCTACACTCAGCTTTACATGCACCTAAAATGCATATTCAATTATTCAATTTTATTATACTATTATTTCAAAACAAGCGAAAGGCCTATATTACACTATTTTACACTTGAAAATAAAGTGAATACATTACATAATATATATATTTTGTTGTGTTCCTTTGTCTTTAGTTTGGGGATTTGACACGTCGGACACTTGTAGACATACCCGCACCCAAGACATGTACCTGAGTCCGTGGAATGTAGGTGTAAGTTGGGTCTTTGAGACTGTGTTGAGCATGACCATGTTGCTTTGTGGTGTGGATCTGGGTTCCTTCGGACCATGTTATATTGTGATGTGGACATGGGGTCCTTGGGACCGTGTGTGTGGTCTGGGTTCCAAGGGACCCAATTGTATGAAGTGGCTTGTGACGTGTAGGTTCTGCGAAGTGGCTTGTGATGGTGTGCAGGTGACTCGACCACTCAGGGGGTGGCAATCAAATTGTGACAGGATAGGTTTGAGCCCACAAGAATGCGGTTGCTCTCAATGTAAAGGAAAGATGGACCGGGGTGAGCCTTGACTTGACGAGAAAAGATATATGCACTTGGCAGTAAGACTCTCTGGGATGTCAACTCCTTCGTTGCAACTTCCTACTTTGGAATCATACAAGGGAAGAGATGTAGGCAGGGACCTCTTTTGACAATTCCCTAACATGAAGTGGTGACCCTCATTTCAAACGGGATAACTTTTGCGTGGAAGACGGCCTAGATGCGGTGACCCCGTGAGGGAAGAATCCTAGTGGATGACTATCTCATAGGAAACCTGTATCATTAATGATCTACGTGAACAGAGAAGCCAAAGTGGGTGATTTCTCCGAGGAAGATTAGGCATGCAAGGAGATTTCCTCATTGTGGAAAGGTCTTAGTGGGGGTGCTACGAGGGAGAGGAGGCCTACGGGAACATGATATAATTGGTGGACGAGATTAGAGCTCCCTTTGGGATGTCAACCCTTTGATGGAAGTTATTATGGTGACCATTGAAGGAGATTGGATCTAGGAAAAAAGTTGAGCTGTGTTGAATAAGTCCCACAACGTGTATTATGTTGTGTTGGGGAAGAGTATGTCCATGGTATAATTTGTTGAGAGGTGCTTGGTCCTGCTCAGTTATCATTACGTAGTTGGTATGATGCTGTGGAGGTCGTGGCTTTGGTCAGACCATTATGTTGCAGTGTTGTGGATCCCCAATCGAGTTGAAGGAAATGGTATGAACGGATTGTAATGGTTAATTGTGTTAGGAATGCTTGGTCTGGGAGTCGTGAATACATGCATGTGGATGTGTGTATTGGGTCAGTCATATTCTGTTGGGTACTCGGCGAGGTACAGTCAGGTACTTGCGTAGTGTGATAAGGTGCTGATAGAGATGAGATAAACTCAGTATCAAGCACTGTGCACTGCTGATTGAGTGAAGGTCTCCTGTTTGCGTGTGAACTAGAAAGGAGAAAAGAATGGATGCTGGGGCGTAGAGGTTATAATAAGCATACCGGTTAGGTTATGGAATACTTAGTGGACATTTGTGCGTTCACTATTTTATTTTTAGAGATAATCCAAAGGAAGGGATGCTGGGGTGTTGAGCACTAGAGGTTATAGTAAACATACCGGCTAGGTTATGGAATACCTACTGGGCTTTTCTATGCTCACTATTTTATTTTGAGATAAACCAGGCAGGAGGAAGATGGACTGCCTTACATCAGGAGTGGACCAGAGAAGCTGGAGAAGAGTGATCCAGGACCAGAGGACAGTATACCTGGGAAGGGATCCCTTCTGATGTAATGCAATTAACTTTATATATATATATGTATATATGTGTATATATATATATATAGACTCACACATACCCCTGCATAGAAGCATATGTGGAACGATGGGTGTAAAAATTGTGATGTATCTTGGAGAATTTAACATTACTCTCACTACATGCTTCTTGCTTTCTAGCAAATTGTCTAAATGTCTCTTGCTCTCTCGCTCTTTCTCTTGTGCTAGTTTTCTAGATGTCTATGTGGTTTCTTTTTGTTCTTGATCTCTGTATTCAAGGATTATGGTGCATCCTTCTTGTTTCTCTTGTCACTCTGGGTGAAATGATGTCGGAGTGTCCTTACTTATATACTCTCTAGAGTTATGCACAATTAGCATGTGATTCATTTACTTTAGTCTTGAGAGTTTATTAGCATTTTAACTTGTTTAGTGGATAGTATATGCTGTGTTGCAGCTCATTGTCAAGCCAGGCTCATTCCTATGAAACATTACTCTCATGAGTCATGCCTCATATATGCTGCTCCAGTGCTCTGTATATGGATGCATGGAGTACAGCTCCAATGTGGTGAAGATTATGCCATACTCGTTTTGTTTGATTTTTTGTAAAGGTGCACACAAGGAGTAGAAGAACTGGAGAGTTACAGTGCTGAGGATTTAAAATTGAATTATCTATAACAGAGGAGATGGATTTTTACTAGTGCTGCTGGATTTTGGTACGACTAACTTGTCAAGTCATGAGGAAATACATATCCCTTGTTTTTTATCCGGTTGTCAAGATGACTGGATCTTTGACAGCTCACAACACTTCGGATTTAGGGAAAAACATTGAAGCTTGTAGGTTTTTACATGTGCATATAATTTGCTATGTCAAGACACTAAGAAAATCAAATCTGGAGCTTATTTACCAAGGTTGAGGATTTTGTTCTCTACTGATAATAATCTAAATCATGCAATAGTTTTGGTAGATAGTAAATTATGAAAACTGAGAATTTTTTGTTTCACACTTGGTCTTTTTCTGTATGATAGATGTGTCAAAAACACATTTTTGGTGTGACGTTGATCCAGGTTTTCATGCCAACAAGCATAGGTAAGATTTCTACTTTAGAATCCGTCGTGTGTCTACTTGAATGGTTCATTTTGAACTTTTGTTTAGTTTGTTACTAGTAAGTTTTTATTTTCTGTACATGTAATAGTGGTTGCCAATGCAGAAAGGTCCACCACAGTGGACTTACTCACACATTGTGTCATAGCAAAACAAAAATAATGATGTCCAACTGATCTTCTTTATTCACTCTACCAGTTTTGAAGTCCAACTGATCTTCATTACATGTACATGCTAGATTCTTGCTTTTGCAATATGAAATTGTTTCTCTCTGCACTTGTTTATTTTCCTTATCATTTATTTGCTGTTTTTGAATGAGATTAGAGTCTCTTATGTTCATGTACATGGATGTTTCATTATAACAGCATGCATATCGCGATGGCCGGCTGGAAGAAGTAGTTTTGCGACATCTTGGGGCTGAAGATGGACATACAGTGATTGCTAAAAATATTAGGTCTTTTTTTGCCTTCTCTTTTCTTTCCTTTTTGCCTTTTTTTATTTAAAATTAATCATCAGTCATATATTTTCCTTCATTATCTGTTTATTTTGCTTGTTTTCCACTCACTCAAATTAGGGTATATGCAGGCTTTCGGACTTCCTCAGTACTTTGCACTTAAGGTGAACACAGTTTGTTCAGAGCTTTCAGTGTAAGTTATTGTCATGACTCTGCTTTTTAAGCTGAATCAGTTGATGATCTATGCGAACCAACAATTTGTTTGTCCAGTTCGAGATTAAATCTGTTAATATATGTCAGTCCTATATCATTCATGATCTCAACTTGTGCTGCTTGGTGGTACAATTAAGTTATTAGGCTTGATTTCTTTAGTTTAGGCTCCTCACTTATTCAGTTGTAAGGAGATTAAAGTTATGTGTCCTCTGATTTTTGGATGGATGATTGGGTAAAATTTTATCAGGAGATGAACCAAATCTTATACATCATTACATTTGAGGCCCTTAGGAAAGTTAGGATATTTTTACTTGTGATGTCATTCATTGTTGTGCACCCTGTCAGAGGCAAGTGGTTTGCCAGTGTTGATGGTTGTATATAATGGTATCATTAGTTGACTGACCGTTGAAAATGGTTTGTCAAGGTTAACAGGATCTATACTATTGAGATAACACTGGACATCTTAGTAATAAATGTGTCAATTCACTCGTTCTGCAGGGTATCTGGTGCGAGGAAATGTATTCCAACTTGAGAAGCCAAAATTCTTTTCAATTGCCAGTATTATGCTCCTGTTAGTCATAAGGTGAGGAGCTTATATCTTTCAGGTCTAATATTGAATGCCTTATTGTTTTTCTTTTTATACGTATATGTTTTTCCTCTTCTGGTTGTGTTGTTCACGGAGTTAATGTTATCTTGGATGAAACATTTGAAACCATTGTCTTCTTCACTTCCATTTGCGGCAATGCTTAAGATGTAGTTGTGGTAGTCTTTAGCCACTAGCACCCATAATATATTCATTTGGTTGTCCTTCGGATATATTTGTTAGATGTGACACCTGTGGTTTGTGGGCCTTTGGTGGGAGTAATTCTTCTGGGGATATTTGTTGTGCATCTCAATCACAGCCAATTCGACACACCTAATAGGGAAAGTTGATTGGGTGTCAAGTTGATCAAGCCTCATTCAAGTATTTGGTTGCTGTGTAAATGTGAATTTAGATGTTTTTCTCCCCTTCCAAAAAAGAAAGCATTTTTAAGACATCTTGCTGTTCTTTTGACGATCCCACTTTCTGAGTTTGTTAACTTTTATGCTAATGCTGTTCTTAATGTGATCCATATTTTCCTTCACTGTGCATTTGAATGCTAATTTGGTTCTGGTTCAGTTATGTTGTGCAAAGTATTAAATATTTGGTGAAATGATGAATGTTCCCATCCATACCCAGTTGTTGTTTGCCGTGATTATTAAGAACACATGACTAACATTTTTACAGAAGTCACTCGTAGCTTCCCATGGGTATGTTATGTCTTCTTTGAATCTTTGCCTTTCAGACTAACCTGATATTTGGTAAATCCTCATCTTGTCTACATCTATTCTTTATATATTTGCTAGCTTGTTGATTCTGTTGAATTTGTGTTGTTTTTCTTTTCTCTTAATCTATGCTCTCTTTTTGTATTTTTTTGGAAAAATTAGTGAACGTTTTAATTAGGGTGGCTTGCACAATAGGGTAGGCTTGCTGAATTCTTTAATGATATAGATCTTTTCCTCAAATTTCTTTTCACTTGTTCCTGTTTATAATGGAAAATTTTGGCATTTCACTCTTTATTTCCAAAATGGAGATGTAGATTCTCAAACTAATGCTTTTGGAGCATAATATGCTAGTGAAAATATTTGAGAATCGAGGTCATGTCGGTTTGAATTTTCATCCCTATTTTTTGTTTACTTTGGTACTCCAAAGTGTCTGATTTTTGCTATTATGTTTTCAGCGTCAGATGCAGAACTTCTTGCTGTTGTGGAGCCAACCACTGGATTGGAGGCGGGCGTATTCCTAATTATATGAATAAATTGCATCTAATATTTAAAGGAAAATGGAATTAGAAAACCGGATACCAGATGGATAAATTGAGTACTATGAAGTCAACAATTTCTGGGTTTTCCAAGGATAATTATCTGGAATAAAGAGGATGTATAAATAATGAAACTTAATATTGCCCGCCCGCCTGTCCCATCAGTGAGGTGAGAACTGTATATACTGTATAGTTTCCATAATCGGGTTTTGGTTCGACTCTTCACAATATTGTTTTGAGAACGAGATGTTGATTTATTCAGTGACTTGTGAATCTTCATTTGGGTGTATTGAGTGTGAATTTTCATTGACATATTCAGTGCACATGATACTTATATGATATAGTGTAGGATCATCTTCTGTGTTCTTGATAGATTTGAATTGCTACATTGAGCCATTTAACTTCTTTAGATCTACCTAGGTGAGTTAAATGTGAATTTTTTTTTTTTGCTTTAGAAGTAAAAGTTGATTATTGTTCCTCTAGCTTAGAAATTTTTTTCTTCTTTTATCTGCAGGTTGCTTACTATATATACACACACCCACGCATGCACTATTATTATTTTAATCTCTCTCTCTCTCTCTCTCTCTAGCATGCTCACATACACACAGAATCAAGGCTATGGAATCAATTAAATTTTAGGGCTTTGCTGGGATCCATAGCCAAAGACTTTATTAGATTCGGATTGATTCTTTATTAAATCTCATCTGCTAATTCCGAGATGCCATATATGGTGTCTTAGTGCTAAAGTTAAGATTTGGTCACCTAAATTGTTGGGTTCACTTGTTTAACTTTCTACAGGTTTTAGAGAGTATCTTAGGTTAAAAGTGTACTCTCTTTCTTCCCAGCACAATTAAACCAAACATACATTGTTTGATTTGGTATGGTTTTCCTTTGTATGTTAATGCTCTGTTTGGTTGGAGAGACGAAAAATTGGATGGAAGGGAGAGGAGGATGGATGGATGAGGCATCCTGGGGAAGAGAAGATGTCTGCCTCATTCTTTGTTTGGGAGAGTAGAAATGATGGATTGGGTGACATCTTTTATTTTTTTGTTGGAAAGAAGGGAAGAAGAGTTTATATATATTTTTACCAGTATACCCTCATGTGTGAGAATTTCAAGAGGGTTTAACAAAGTGATATTGTAAATAATTGATTGTATAAAGTGGTATTACATATTTATAGGGTAGTTCTTTCTTTCCCTCTTCTATTCGGTCTGAAATTGGATGGGTGAAAAAACATGGGTTAGGATTTGCTTTCTTCCTCTCTCCTTCCTTCCTTCCAACCAAACGAGAAGTTTCTTCCATCCTTTCCCTTCCATTTTTCCTCAATTTTTGGTCCCAAACAAACATAGCAAATGAGGTGCTTTTTGATAAAATTGAAAATTAAGTATTTAATAATAAAAATTTTAAGATTTGAATTTAAGCTCTGAAATTTGAAGTGTTGAATTTCTTAAGCTGGAAACCTGTTTTATGACGCCTTAATTTAATTGTCTGAATTAATTAAGATTGTTTGATAGATAAAAAGGCTGAATGTGTGAAAATTGTTCAAATTATATTGTTGTCCTCAATAACTTGTAATAATTACGTCAAAAGATACTATATATACATCATAGAAGCATCGAAAGAACAATCAATTTCTTTCGCCTAAAGAAATGTTATCAATTTAAGAACAGATGTTAATGAAAATAAATCAAGATGTACTCGTTAACATAACTTCAAAAATAAATGTCTCAAATTTGTCTTATTGAGCTAAATAAATAAAAAGTTAAACTCAATAAATAAATAGTCCATTTGCAATTTGGTTACACATTATAAACACTTTATCTGTACAATGGGATTATCTACAATTAATCCATTTATAAATTTTAAAGCTTGAAGATTAATTTCATATTTATTTTTTTTTCTTTTCAAGTATCTAATTTTTGATTATATGTAAAGTAGCATTTAAGATATAAAAAAATATAGGGTAAATCTATAAATTATAAAGGATTTAAAGGGCAACTCAGTAGTTTTGCTCGTAGAAAAATAATTTCAGTATTAAATAAATTTTTTTTTTTAACGGCCTGATAAGACTAACAACTTGGGCCTACCTGTAATTTTTACCAAATTTTAGGCTGACTACTATGTTGATCAAAGTTGAAAATGAGGATACAAACTGTCAAATCTCATCTCAGATAAAGAGTAATTTACTCTCTTTTTTTTCCTTCCAATCCCAAGTTCCCAACATCAGCCACTACAGGACCTGTAATTATATACATGCTACATCAGTCTGACAAGATCTGACAAAAAGTCGCTTCTCGAAAATATTATTAAATTATTTTGAACCGATCAATCATAACTGGGTACATAAGCAAAAAAATAATAATATAAAACTGACACATTTACTTATGTATTAAATTGTGATTGATTTCAGAATAATAAAATAATTTTTTTCTCTATACGTGCATTTCAAGCTGATACTACAATTAACTTGTTAAAAAAGAAAAGGCTCAACTTGCACCCCTACTAGTATGGTTGCAAATGGGTGCTTATAATTAGCGCATAGGAGACTTATCTCGTTTAAAACTTAATTCAAGCTCATTTTGTGAGTAATAAGTTAATTTCGAGCATAATTTGTAAGCTTTGTTCAATAAACAATGTATGAGTTTGGACAATTAAGTTCACTTAAACAAACTTGTTAAAGTTCTCTCATTAGTCGTTTATTAGAAAATATTTTCACTTTTACATTCATTATCATTTTCTTTTCTTATTAATTTTGGCCTCACCCTCGACTTTAAATTTAATTTCAAATTTTAATAAACGAACTAAACTTGAGCAATAATATAAGACTTGTTTGGTAACTTTTGTTGCGATTTGAATAGTACTGCGTTTGCTGCAAAAAAAAGAGGTCCAAATTGAAAACTACCAAATATATTTTTATATTTTTTACTTCCAAAAATCTTGAAACAAATTTTACTCTACCAAGTACCAACCAATCACTTTTGAATACACTCTATAATGTTTTTGTTTTGGGTGTTTTGAGTGAAAACAAAATGTAAAATAAAAAGGGGTGACACTTCGTGTTCTGTTTGTGTCATGTCGATTTATGAGTATTCTGCTAAATAGTTCAACCATAATCGGACGTATTTAATAATCGTATCATAGACCATTAACACTAATCCAACTCATTTATTAAATGTGTTACACGTATCTCTCGCGTAACCTGTGTAAAAAAACATGTCTGGTAATGAGTTTCTCAATCCCTAAAAATCTCTCTCAGATTATATGAAAAACAAAGTACACATCTATGCATAAACCTTAAAATCAAATTATATTATAAATTTTGTATCTATATATAAACTCCAAAAAATACTTAGATAATTCAATAACTAAAAAAATAACATAATAATTTCTTCTTGCATTTTTTTTATGCCTATATCAGTCTTGTAAATAAGCATATAGATTATAAACAACTATAATATCTATATATATATATATAAGTTTGAATAAAAGTAAAATATATAAATAATTTATATAGTTTAGACCTAAACTAAATACAAATTTTGTGTATCGCGTTCACATTCACCCATTTATGAAACATATTAAATTAACTGTTTATTAAACATATCAATTTACTTCAAATTTAAACCCGTTTTTAGTGGTGTCGCGGCGACGTGGTGTGCGACATTCCTAATTTCAACACGTATGTCGAAGATTTTTGAGTTTCACTCGTTAAAAATTGATTCCACATCAAGTGGACCCCGCAAAATTCAACAGTGGCAGAGGAGCATTGTGAATGAGCCAAATGAGAGCAGACACGTGTTTCGTAACAACCTCAAAAGACGGTGGAGAGTTAGGAGTGAGAGAAAGATGGAGTTAATGCATTGGACAATCACAGAGCGCCATGTGGCATGCTGGTACTTGACTGGTGTGCTGCACACGTGTACGTGACGGCGAAAAGAAGAATCAATCAGATGGGGCGGCACTAATGGGATGTTGTGAAATTCCAAACCTGTCCCTGAACCATATCAAATGTTCAAGTTACCCTATGTGTCTCGTCACTTTCATTCCCCCTATTTATTTATTTATTTTTTTAAATACAAGAAGATTTTCTTTTGTGTGAGTCAAAAATGACAACACTCGGAGATACTCCCTCTATCTCAAAATATATAGATACTTTAAAAATTATGACTTATAATTTTGTGAATCATAATTTCCGAAGTACTCAAAAATTTTGGAACGAAAAGAGTACAACACAAAACAATTCTGACGGTCATTTATTTCGAAAATATAACACTTTCGTAATTCTTAATAAAAAAATATTCATCCGTCCTATAATTTTAGTCTAATATTTTCTTTAAAAATATCTCAAAATACATATTTATTTTTTAAAATGGATATATTATCTTTTATATGATTCCTAAACTACTATTTTTAAACTTTATTATTTTAAAAGTTGGTACTACCATATAATAATAATATTAACCCTTATACAAGGACTAATGTGTAAATTCATTCATTATCTTATAAAAAGTTGGTCCCATTATAAAAAGTTGAATTCTCCAAACATTTCAAGAATTATGAGACGGAGAGAGTAACATTATAATAACTTTATTTCAATAATAGAACTTCTTAACGTCAAAATTTTACGTAATAATTGATTTTACATTCTCGAGACGTAATCTTCGTCATTATTGCTTTTAATTTTATATGAACGAGGTTGACCAAATAAATTCACACAATATAATTAGATTTCATTAACAAAATTTGACATAAATTTTATCAAGATAGTCTATTTATACCAACTTATTTTATTTTTGAGCAATGCTACACGTCTCGAATAAATATCACGAATTTGAACTCGAATCTATGTGGCAGGTGATATAGTTCATTATTTTAGGAAATAAAATTAAATGGTAAGTTATTATTGGTGGGATTCTTCCCATACATGGAATCCCTATGTTATTATCACCTGTCACGTAGATTCGAATCAAAATTCGTGAAATAAAATTGTGACATTTAGCATTTTTCTTGATTTTTATATCGAACTTTGAATAACAGTAATGAAAGAGTTAAGAATTGGAGCACAGGCACAGTAAAATCCAGTACAAAACAAGAGAAAATCAGGTTCCACTGTTTCGTAATATTATATCATCAAATGTGATGGTTGAGTAATTAACACGTCCTGTTAATCTACAACCACCACCATTATTCAACAAAAGTGAACACACTATTTTGTAATTTTTTTTTCCCTTTCACACACTATTTTGTATTTTGATATATATAACAATATACACCCTCTATCTATGCGGCCTATATTTCATGCACATTACATTACCCACCTCTGCAATCACTCTCTCTACAAATCCCAATTTTCTCTCTCTACATCGCACAAAAATGGCTCAGAGAACAGAGAAAGAAGAGGCCGAATTCAAGGTGGTTCCCGAAACAATAATCCTCTGCGTCAACAACTGCGGCCTCACCGCCAACCCTGCCACCAACAACATGTGCCAGAAATGCTCCGCCGCCGTCGCCGGCGTATTTGCCGGAGAAAAGAGTCCTAGATCGAGCTCCTCGGCTTCACCGGAGAGGTCTTCGAATCCCGCGGAGACCAGCCGGGTTCTGACGAAGCAGGATCAGACGGCGATAGCTGATCAGCCGCAGGAGGCCACGGCGAGGAGGGGGGTGAATCGGTGCTCCGGATGCCGGAGGAAGGTAGGGTTGACCGGATTCCGGTGCCGGTGCGGCGAGCTGTTCTGCTCGGAGCACCGGTACTCCGATCGACACGAGTGCAGCTACGACTACAAATCGGCCGGTCGCGAGGCGATCGCGAGAGAGAATCCGATGGTGAAAGCTGCGAAGATCATAAGAGTTTGAATCGAAAACTATGTATGAAATGGAATGAATTTGAAGAGATCGGACTCGATCTGTTGTTTCTCTCTCATAAATGATTTCTCTTTCTACAGAGAGAACGAGAAAGATGAGGAGAGATGTTTGAATGATTTGAACATATTGTATATGATAAAAATTCTCTCCTTTTTCTTGTTGGATCAATCTATTTTGTTTTTGCTTTGAAGCTGTGTGGTGTTAGATTGTGATCTTCTTCTATTTTCTTTCTCCTTTACCCTTGTTTGGTTGCCGAGAAAAATAAAATGGTAAAAAAAATGTTGTGAAGTTTGGAGTAAATTGTCAATTCATATTTTCTGGATGGAAAGTGAGAGATGATGACATTTTAAAAGCTGTGACTTGTGAGGGGCTCACCAAGTTGGCAAGTCACAAGTGGTTACAAATTACAGTCACTTCTATTTTATTTTTTATTTTTTATTTTTTTTCCATCAGTCACTTCTATTTAGTTCAGCCCAAAATTATACTGGGAATAGTTTTTTTTGCCTATTGAACAATTTAATACATTTCAAATGCAAAAATGACACTTTAAACAAATATTTTGCTGGGGAAAAGTGATTGTGGAAAACTCAATTATCAGACAAGATACAAAATCTGTGATCCGCGTCACAAACTTTGTATTTTATTTGATTTTTAAAAGTTATTATATGATTTTGAAATCATTTTTAATCAAAACATGTCACGTTGTTGTTGTGCGTTAGCTTTTTGTCAACTTTACTTGAATTTTTTTATTTGCATGTACATGCATTTTTATTTTTCCTATCATTAAATATAAAGGTAATAGAACGTAAAACTTTGACCGTCTTTTATAAATTCAATTTTTAATATTTTGGAGCTGATTTTTTTTGTGTGAAAAGATTTTAGTATTGGTTATGTGATGAAATTTTTTTTTGTATTCAAAAATATTTATTTTACGGAAGAGCTATAGAAAGAGCCATGATAACCCACTCTAGTAACAGAAATTATTGAATATCATGAGACTCCGTGATGGAAGGAAATTCCACCATTAGTAACTTAGCATCACTCTTTTAAATACGTAAAGAATGTTTATATAACTTTTTTTTTTTGATACATAAAAAATGTTTTTATAATTTTATTCAACTAAAAGAGAAGTTAGTGTAATTTACTTAAAATGAAAGGTGATGACTATAAGTCAAATTGTTTACATTTTTTTTCAGGATAATGTCAAATTGTTTGATAATATTATGGCAACTGATAAGTCATTGCCGACTATATATGGATTTGGCTAGCCAAAGCAAAACATAATTGGAACTCTTATGATAGTGACCTTATATAAACCCTACTAATGAGAGGAATTGAATGGTGGTTAAGAGAAGACAATAATACAAGTTTCAAATACAACTGGGCAATAATGAATTTCTCAACCGAGAAATAAAATTTAGGGTAAAAAAAAAATCAACTTTCATAATTTCGCAAATTATTCTTCTCAACTTTCATTTTTGCAAATTACCCCCTTAAAGTATTGAAAAATCTTACAAATCACCCTAAACTTTCATTTGTGCACATAACTTTCCTAAAGTATTAAGAAATTTTGTAGTTTACCCTAATTTTTTTTTATTTCTTCATGGACAAAATGAGATTGAATGTAAGTTCCAACTTTTAGATAATTGGAGGGGTTAGTTGGGTGGTTATTTGCAAATTTTTGAAAGTTGAGGGATATTTTTGCAATTTACTCTAAAGATATTTGTAATCTAATAAAAGCATGGACTCGGAATCTTAAAAGTACACATTCTCTGCAAGACTGCACACCTTATTACAAAAATATCATCTTTAAATAATGGAAATTATATGAATGAATTATGAATGCCTTTTTTGAGCAAACTTGATCTGTGACCTACCAACCCCACTAGCAATGTGACTAACCCTCTTGCACCAAAACGGCATAGAAACATTGTGCAACTTAAACCCATGTAAACACATAGGAGTGTTAAGGAATGTATCTATAATATACTCGATGTAAATATATCGAGTGAATTTGAATTGTACGTGTATAATATCCAGAGTAAATTTTATTGTGCGTGTACAACATACAAGATCAAGATTCACTATTGTAAATCTTCTCGATTGATTAAACATTACCACTGATGCCATCTAATTAAAATTTATTGGTCATTTTATTTTTCACTCGCAAATAATTTTTTTTTTAACATTTTTGCAATTATAATTTTTGTCCAAAAAAAATCAAGTTTTTTTAAAATGAACTTTTTTTTGGATTTAATTATTCAAACATGTTTAATATTTCGTAATTTATTATTATTATTATTATTTTATGTTTTAGACCATATTGGGAAGTTGAATATTTAATCTATTTAGAACTAATATGGAAACGTTTACAATAAAGAAAGAATTAATAGTTTCACTAAAAATCTCTAAAAAGTGTGACGGGTAATTTTTTTCTATATTTTCACTTTACAAAGGATCTTTTGTTTTGTTTTAATATAATATAAAACCATTGGATACTTTGGTGGGAAAATTTTCCACCAATGGAATTTTGACATTTGTAACCAGCAATACGAGGTATGGCAAGCAAACTTGCTGAGGTATATGTGACGACAATTCACACAAAATCAAAGAGTTCACTCATAAAGTTAAATCAAAATCTCACAAAATCAGCGAATAATCAACAACAAAAAAAATCACCAAATTAGTAGTTTTTTCTTGTATAAATATAGGAAAAACATACCGGGAAAGATATATGAAAAATTTCCGTGTATTTTTGGCGCTCAAGAGGCATAAATTAAACAATAAAAGTTACACATTGCAATTCTTGATTGTTTTTGGGTGTGATTATTGTGGACATTAAAAGACTATAACGTCTTCTCACAACACTATGAAATCACATTTTAGAAAATATTCATTCAATATTATTAGATAATTAATAAATTTAAACCATAATTAATGCACGACTTGGATATAATTCTGTAATTTATGTGATGATTGATTATTAGGGCAAAGGGAAGAAGAAATCAAGGGCATTAATTATTGCATAATTATATTAATTCGATGAACTTCTAATTATTATCACAATTGAGTGTACTTATAATCTTTTATATGCATATATGTATGTATATATATGTGTTGAGATGTTTTGGATTTTAGAGAAAGAAGGATGTGAGAGAAAAAAATTAGAACATGAAGAAATTTTGATCTTTAAAAATGGTTATTTTGATATTTTTAGATTTCATTCACTTCTCAAATAATTCTATCTATATACTATTTTTTACAATTTTTTAAAATATATATATATATATATATTCCCTTTCCATTAAATTAAACCCCTCTTTAATATAATAATGACTTCAACCAGCCATAAATATTAAGAATTCCAAAATTTCATCATCATAAAATTGTCAAATTGTAACCATTAAAAATTCCCTTCATATCACAACTAATGTCTCTTTAATATAATAATTACAACCCTTCATATCACAACTATAACTGCAAAAAGTGTATTAAAAGTTTTTTCCTTTATATTATTTAACGAATCCTAACATGTTTTCTCATTATGAATAATCTCATTTCTTTACCATTTCATTTCCTTAATCCATAAGAATCATAACCAAAAAACAGATTCAATAAAATCACAATTCACTAATTTAATATTATTTATCATCATCATCATTATATAAAAGTGTAAACCATTTTCATTTTTTCTATACATTTTTTACAAATATATATATATATATATATATATATATATATATTAATTCCCCTTCCATTAAATTAAACCCTCCTTAATATAATGATTTCAACCAGCCATAACTATTTAGAATTCCAAAAGTTCATCATCATCAAAAGTTCATCACCATTTTTTTTTTCTTGTCAGTTTTTTTTTGTCAACTTCTAAGGCCCTGTAAATGGATGGCAACCCCTTCTGTGTTAGGCCAGACAAGCCTCAAACACACTCTTCGAGTACCATTACAAAACCCTGAAACCATGTCGAGCCGGATAAGCCTCGAATACACTCTTCGAGCACCATTACAAAACCCTGACACCATGTTAGGTCAGACAAGCCTCGAATACACTTTTCGAGCACCATTACAAAGTCCTGATACCATGTCAGGCTAGACAAGCCTTGAACACACTCTTCGAGCACCATTACAAAGCCCTGACACCATGATAGGCCAAACAAGCCTCGAACACACTCTTCGAGCATCATCACAAATCCTTGACGCCATAACAGGTAAGGCAAGCCTCGAACACACTCTTCAAGTACTATCACAAAGCCCTGACATCAAGTCAAGCCAAATAAATCTCAAACACATTCTGCGAGCGCCATCACAAAGCACTAGCCTCACTTTGAGCACCAGTACGACATGTTAGGCTAAGGAAACTTCATGCACACTCCATCAAGGACCATTGCAAAAGATTGATATCTAGTTAGTATGGTAAAGTCTCGAGAACCCCCTTGAATGATACCTAAGAATTTAAAGATGCTTCGAAACACTACCAAACCTTAACGTGTGACAAGTGAAACTTGGTAGGCATTCCTTATCCTGATGTAACCAAAGCCTTCATGGGATACTTAGAGGGAATCTGGTTTGGAGGATGAGAAATAAAGAAAGCCTAACTTTCTCAATGGGCCTAGTTAACGGAGCAGTGAAAGAGTGCCACTACAGAGACCCTTATTGTCACCATTAATGCTTTAATAAGAGTTATTAATACTCTTAACTACCGTTGATGCAGTTCAGTTACATAGCAAGTTGAGAGATTTGACTAGTTAGGTGCCTAGGGCATCATAACCTAAGTGTTCTAGGTTGTTGATAATAACCAACCTGGTTTGAATCCAATGGGCATGACCCAAGGAGACCTATCATTAAAAATAAGGGACTTCAGTAAATACAAAGCAAGACGGTTTGGTGAAAAAAAGTTGTCCTACCTTCACAACGACCTCCATCAACTAGCTTGATTTCTTCTACCTCCTACAGAGAGCTTTCTCAGGATCTTTCACAATTGTATTGAATACGACCTTTGTTATTTTTATTATTGATCGATTTTAAGGAACCCCTACACTTGTCAAAGCCATAAACATCAGAGTATTCTAACTTAATGTTTCTTAATGAAGTTAAGAGAATTTAGTTGTAGAGTTTTAGATTTTAACTCTATTTTTCTTATTTTCAAGTTTGATCCTAATGGTTTAAAAATATATAAAAAAATTGGCATGTTATGAATTGTGAACAAATCTTTAATTTTTGGAAGAATAAATTAGACGATAAAGAGGAATCATCAACATTCACTTGCACAATATGTAGAGAAACCATGTTACCATCAACCAAGAAGTTCAAAAACAACAAGCGATGTGTTCATTCATTCTACAAGGATTGCATAGTCAAGTATATCAAAACGAGGATTGAAGATTTCAATATAGCCAATATCAGATGTCCTCCACTCTTTTGTGGTCAGTTGTTGGATCCTCTCGCATGCAGGGACATCATCCTGACAAAACTGTTTAACAAGTGGTGCGACATGCTCGGTATGTAAGGATCATGACCACTTTTGGCCGATTTTTTTTATTTATTATTTTCATGTAAAGGCACATCAATGATTTAAATTGTTATATATGTGTTTTAAATGAGAAATACATGTTTGGGGACCTTTATATAAGTTCAGAAAAATTTTGGTAGCGTTTAGTGGAATTTGAATTTTTTGGGTCAGGCGGGCTCGGGATGCGGGTCTTGTGGGCCCGAAAAATTTGAAAGTGTCAGAATGACACCAAAATTTGAGGATAAATTAAATAAAATATTTGATAAATTATGAAATCAATTTCGAGTCCATAAGAGTTTTCAAAATTGAAAACGGAGTTCGGGAATGTTTTGTAAGTGACTAGTGACATATTTTTAAATATGAGAGGCTAGGTCTATAAAAGAGAAGTAGGAGAATCCAACCTAATTCTCTCATTCTTCATCAGCCGTGAGAGAGCAATATATATATATCTTTACATCATCTTCTTTCTTCCCCATTGAAATTGAGGAGCTTGGAGCGTGAATTAGACAATACCGAAGAAGAAAGAATTGATCTATGCGACAAGGGCCCAAGGTTGATCCATTCAAAGTCAAATTCGGACAAGGTTGATTCCGAAGAGAATTGGGGCTTTTTGGATCTAGGGCTTGGAATTGAGGTATGGATGTTTGACTCTCTTGTTCTTTACTTTACAAATATTGTATGTGATTTAATGCTAGAAAAATCACACTTTATATTGAGAACAAACTGGGTAGCAATCTGCCACCTTAAAAACGTTTTAGTTTTCAAAAGTTATAGTGATCCAAATGCTACGAAATTTTACAATAATATATATATATATATATATATATATATATATATATGTTTTAAATTTATTTTGATGTATCACATGCCTCATTAGGATAAAAATTGAGTGAGTTATTAAATATTTCTCACGACTGCGCAGAATCTATGACACTTGCACTGTTTTGGTAATAACTCAACTTATGAGTTAATTCAAATTGGTTTTGACACATAGACTTGTTGTAGAATTAATTTGGAGAATTTCAGAGTAAAAGGTTGCGCATATGATTTATAGTGAATTTGTGAAGTAGCATGTTGTGAGAAACTGTTCGAACATAATTTTGGCTACATTTTTTTGTTGTTGTTAAAACTGAACTTTTGGGTTGATATACCTGCTCTTTTGATTATTTGAGATGATAGAAGAGTAAGTTAGATTTCAAATGACATTGAATTTATGTGATTTGAATTAGTATACTATTTTTAGTGAAATTTTGAAGAAAGTATGTATCTGCTGAAAATTTTGTTTTGTTTGGGCAGAAAGTTTGAATTCCTACGAAATTGGTTATAGATTGTGGTATTTTTCACAATTTAAGGTTTTAAAATTTTCACTCCAAATTGAGATAGGGATACCTAACCCATGAAATCCAGAATTTGTGTGTGTATATTGGTTGTCAATAGCAACCAATTGGCTATGTGGTATAATTAGTATTTTTATTTGGTTAAAGCATGCTAGATTATACTATCTTTTATGAATTCTCAATGTGAATTAATGTGGTTACATGCTTAATACGTGTTTAAAGTGATTATATGGCATGATGAAGGTGTTGTGTGAAGAGAATTATATATGTTCCATTTATGTATGGGAATATGAATATTATGTGTTTGTTAAATTGCCTTAAAGAGTATAATTACATGTAAATCATATCTTTATTATTGAAATAATTGCTTTAACATGAGATGAGGTGGACATAGGCATGAGAATTATAAAATTGTTCATGCATTGCATATACATTGGCATAAGAGTGTATGTGGTGAAAAAGAGGAACACCAGATGGACCAACAATGGAACCCGATAGCAACATCATCGGGTGGGCCGATTACACTATCACAATGGAGTTCGGATGTTCAAAAAGAAAAAGAAAAATAAATATTGAGTGGGCCGTCATTGGAGTTCGTATTCTAGGTTTTGTGTGTGTGTGTAGGACACTTGTGAGGAGCATGGCATTGTGCATTATGGTATGGATGTTTACATATAAAAATTATGCTTAACATGAAAATATGATTTGTGTGTTATGTGGTACTCACTCGGCTTGCGAAATCATGTTTTAGACATTTCTACTGAGTGTGTGGTTGCTTATCCTATGAGTTTTAACTCTTTTTCAGGAAACGGTAACGATATCGCAGAGCCTTCCGAACCATGAGTTGGCATGGGCAGTAGATAGTTTACTTTTGAGAACACTTTACGTTTTATATTAAAATGCATGTCTGACATGTGGACTATATGTGAATATTCATTGTGTATATGTTATTTAGTATTTTGGGAACATTTTATAATTGTGCTTTGTGGTTTTGGTTTTTATGCACAATTTGGAAAAAAAGGATGGATGTTAAATTTTTGAGTTAATGATTTTATGTATTATTTTATGACCTATTTATGTATATGAGACCATTGTAGAACTGATTGGGTTGAGGAATTGATATAATGGGTGAATAAGGCGTGGGAACGGACCTTTAATATTTTATACGGGAAAATGTCTGAGGGAATTCGATTATGAGAAACCTAGCTTTCGATCAATTGAAAAATCTTGATTAAGCGACCATCCATCGAAAAGTTTTGATGGGAGAGTAGTCCAATTCCAGTAGGTTTTTGATGGAACTTCGATACCACTTCGATCGTGTGAAGTTTTTGATCGTGCAAAACCTTCATTTCGCACAATCGTAATATAGGTCTCGATTAAGTGAAATGAGCATTTCGATAAATCGAAATGTACTTTGACTAGGCCTTTCACAGGGGACTTAGGGATGCATGTTCTTTGGTAGAAGATATACCTACTGGATTGTAAACACTTATGCATGCATGTACACACAATAGTTATGGTAATGATTAAACTTTCGCTGATTTAGGAGATAATGATCTAGATTGACGGGTCATGATGATGATATACCAAACAGGAACCGAGGGTGATAAAGGGTAGTTTATCATGGTTGTCCTGGTCGTGGGTTGACGATCGGGCAGTCATGATTCCTCACTACTCATAATTAGGGCTCGGACCGAGGGAGTCCCGACGTTCCAAATTTTAGGATGTGACATGGTACATGTTACTGTCCCTACTGGGATGTCCCGACTTTGGTTGTGATGTGAGAAGATTAGAGTGTCCCAATTGCAATAGACTGTTTTTCTTTCGGTGTTGTAAAGAGGGGGCAAAAAAAGAGGTTTTCACAAAAAACCAAAACATAAGATGTAAACAAACTATATGCAGGTAAGTCTTACCTGCGTAGATAACCATTAAGCAAGTAAATCTTCCCTGCATATGGGTAATTTGCGCGGGAAAGACTTACCTATGAAGATAAGTTGTACGGGGGTAAGACCTCTCTACGTAAATAATCCATACGCGGGGAAGGTTTACTCGCTTAAGGGTTATCTACAGTGGTAAGACTTACCTGCGTGCATTGCCTACCTAAAGCTACAGATGTGCAAGAAAGGAAGTAAGCAGAGGTGTTGGGGGTAACCTTTTCTGATGGGTATACTTTGGTAAATAGTTTGGAGATGCTTTCTTGGTACATCTCCTCTGTGGATGTGTTTTAAACACTTCTGTTGACCCAAAGGTTTTAACCTAAGGGTAATTCAGTAATTTTGATGATAACAAATCATTAATGATGTTAAACACTAACATCTAAATTGAGTGATTGCTTAGGAAAATTGTCATAAACAAAGGAAGCATTCACATAGTGGAATGATCATGAAAGGAGACAATGAAATGAGAAAAATATTCAGAGAAGAAGAAGGAAGTTCTCAAAGCTTCAAGACATTTCAAGCATGAAGAAATGGAGTAGTTATAGCTTGGTGAGAGATAGGATTTTATTTGTCAAAGTTACTTTTGAATAACTTGTTTGAAGCTCACTTGCATTACATGACCATGATGCATTCTCACATATATCATCTCTGGTCATTTGATCACTAAGAAACTCTTAAAGCATTAGGGATATTTTTTTTAAAGATCAAAAGTCTTTCCTTTGTTGAAAACCTTTTAAGACTTTTAAATTTCAGCTTACTGAAAGTCAATTTTCAGCCAGCTGAAAGTGTAGTTTCAGCCTGCTGAAAATGCACTTTCAGGCGACTGAAAGTGGTTTTTCAGGCGACTGAAAATGCACTTTCAGGCGACTGAAAGTGACAGAACACTTGGATGTTCATAGAGCACCTTTTCAGCTGACTGAAACTTTATTTTCAGCCGACTGAAAGTAGCTGAATTTGAATACAACGGCTAGTTCAGTGCATTTAATGCTCACAACTACCTTCCAACAGCTATATTTTGCAAAGGCTCTATATATATCAACATGCTCTGCATTTATGAATATAGAACAATTCTTTTGAGCATTTATTGAGAAACATATATAGCTATCTACCATCATTTAATACACTTGAGCTTCAAACTTGTGATTCAACTTTAACTATAGTATTGAGAGCTTGAAGTTGTGTTTTCTTCTTAAAGAGATATTCTTTGTATCAAAAATTCTGTTCTACATCAGTTGTAAAGGGTTGCTGAACCCTAGAAGACTAAGTGAAGAAGATCACTTAGCAAAAGGGAGCTTGTGTTCTCCATTGTAAGGGTTTGCTCTCCACTAACAAGGAAGAGCCATAATGGATTGGGGAAAATCTCAAGAGGGATCTTGAGTCGTGGAGTAGGAGTTTCCGAACCACGCTACATCCTTGTTTTGATTGTGTTTGAATATCTCTATCCCTAATCTCTTTTATTGTGCTTGTTTAAATTCCTTCATTATCTCTTTTTATAGCATATCATTTTCAATTCTGGGATTTAATTTTATTGTTTGCCTAAGACCCTATTCACCCCCCCCTCTAGGGTCATATCTTGAGTAACAATTGGTATCAGAGCAAGGGCTCTAGTTTTTGACCTAACCGTCTTAGAGTTCGATCATGGCAAACATGCAAGGTGCCTCTCATATGGAAGGACAATCAAACAATAGGCCACCTTGGTTTGATGGCACCGACTATAATTATTGGAAACCTAGAATGATATTCTTTCTCCAATCCATTGATTATCAAGTCTGGGAAGTTGTTTGTAAAGGGCCTTTAGTTCCTATGAAAAATGTTGATAATATGAAAGTTCCCAAGGATGAGGAAGAATGGACCGATGGTGATAGAAAGCTAATCCAAATCAATGCTAAAGCTATTACTAATTTGTTTTGTGCTTTAAGCAAATCCGAATTCAATAGAAGTGACCTATGAGGGCACTAAGCAAGTTAGAGCTACCAAAATTAGCTAATCCAAAGAAGACCTTAGCATTGAAATCATCTCTCCAAGATTCGAAAGAAATTGATAAAAGTGGGTCTAGTGATGATGAGGATGACATGGCATTCATTGCTCACAAGTTCAAGAAGTTTTTAAAAAGGGAACCTTTCCCCAAGAGAAGACCCTTCAAGAGAGATGAGCCAAAAGGAGATTCAAGTAAAAGGGAACCTCCTACTTGTTACAATTGTGGCAAATTGGGACACTTTCTCAAAGATTGTCGCAAGCCAAGAAAAGATAAAAGTAAGAACGTTGCTATGAAAGCCACATGGGATGATTCCGACTCAAGCGATTCGGAATGCGACACAAGCAATGAGGTTGCAAATCTTTGCCTTATGGCAATTGATGATGAGGTAAACTCTAACCTTGAAACTTCTCCATTAATTTCATATGATGAATTGCAATGTGCTTTTGAGGATTTGCATAGAGAGCTAGAAAAAGTAATTTTGAAGAACTCCACTCTTAAAGAAAAAAACTCATCTCTTTCTCAAAAATTTTTTTATGCTCAAAATGAAAATGATTCTTTGAGAAAAGAAAATGAATGTTTGTCTTCCTCTATTTCAGAAATTCAAAGTGAAAACGTTTTGTTAAAGAGTGAAAGAGAAAATTTTTCTTCAAACATATTTTCTTCAAATGATTCTCAATCCGAAATTGATAACTTGAAGAAAATTATTGAGGATCAAGTGGATGTTCTTGCAAAATTTACCAAAGGAAGAAAGAATTTAACTATTCTTCTTGGTAGACAAAGAGATGTTTATAACAAAGAAGGGATTGGATACAATCCTTACGACAAACAAAAATCCTTGATCAAAAGGCCTTCTTCCAAGAATGACAAGTTCAAACCATTGAATCACTTCTTTGTCAAAAGATCTCAATTTAGCTTTAATAACTTTGTATGCAATCTTTGTAGGAAATTGGGACATAAGATCTTTGCTTGTCCATTTAGAAGAAGAAAATTGACTAAGATGATTTGGGTTCCAAAAGGAACATTTCCTATGATTGCTAACCCAATAGGACCCAAAATGATTTGGGTACCAAAAGAAGTCACCTAAGTTTGTCTTGTAGGTTTGCTTAAAATATTCTTCAATCCCCAAAGACAAGTGGTTTCTTGATAGCGGATGTTCAAGGCATATGACAGGAGATCGCTCTAAATTCTTCTCCCTCAAACCCTATGATGGAGGCAATGTCACCTTTGGAGACAATTCAAAAGGTAAAATTGTGGGCGTTGGCACTATAGGTATATCCTCTTCCTCTTCTATTGATGATGTTTTTCTTGTTGAAGGATTAAAGCATAACTTGTTTAGCATTAGTCAATTGTGTGATAAAGGTTTTGATGTTATCTTTAAATCGGGATGTTGCATTGTTGAAAAAGATGGTTTACAAATTTTCATTGCTCATAGACATGGTAACTTGTACACTATCCTTCTTTGTGAATTGCTTGATCAAAATGTTACTTGCTTTATTTCCTCTAGTGATAATAGTTGGTTGTGGCATAGAAGACTAGGTCATGCTAGCATGGATTTGATTTCGAAATTGTCCAAGAAAGACTTAGTCAAAGGCCTCCCTAAGGCTAAGTTCATAAAAGACAAGACTTGTAGTGCTTGCCAATTAGGGAAGCAAGTCAAATCCTCTTTTAAAAGGAAAAAGGACATCACAACCTCTAGACCTTTAGAACTACTCCACATGGATTTATTTGGTCCGGAAAGAGTTGCTAGTCTAGGTGGAAAGCTCTATGCATTTGTGATTGTTGATGATTTCACTAGACTTTGTTGGGTTTTCTTTCTTACTCACAAGAATGAGACACACGCAACCTTTGCCAAATTTTGTAGAAAAGTTCAAAACGAAAAGGACTACAAAATTAAGTCCATTAGAAGTGATAGAGGTAGAGAATTTGAAAACCAAGACTTAGAAAGATTTTGTGATGAAAATGGATTTAATCACAATCTTTCGGCTCCTAGGACTCCTCAACAAAACGGGGTTGTTGAAAGAAAGAATAGATCTCTTCAAGAAATGGCTAGGACTATGCTCAATGAGCACAATTTGCCTAGATATTTTTGGGCCGAAGCCGTTAGTAGCTATGTCATAAATAGAGTAGTTATTCGAAAGAAGATTGATAAGACACCCTATGAGCTATGGAATGGTAAGAAACCCAATATTGGGTATTTTAAAGTGTTTGGGTGTAAATGCTTTGTGCTAAATGACAAAGATAACCTAGGAAAATTTGATGCTAAATCCGATGAAGGTGTTTTCCTAGGATATTCAACAAGAAGTAAAGCATTTAGAGTCTTCAACAAAAGGACTCTAGTAGTTGAGGAATCTATTCATGTAGTATTTGATGAATCTCTTCCATGTGCTCCTAAAAATAATGTGGATGATGAAATTGTTGATCTTGAGAAGAGTGTTGATGAACTAGAGATTAGTGACAAAATATGTGAGCCTTCACAAAGTCCTCAAAATAAGGAAGTCAATGATGAGATCATCCAAAGTGATCCCAATGATGCCTTCCCTAGAAGTTGGAGAATTGTCCACAATCATCCTCTTGATCAAGTTATAGGTGATCCATCCATGGGTGTAGGTACAAGATCTCAACTTAGAGATATGTGTAATCATTTGGCTTTTGTATCTCAAATAGAGCCGAAGAATTTTCTTGAGGCCGAAAATGATGAGTCTTGGATCTTAGCTATGCAAGAAGAACTTAGTCAATTTGAAAGAAATCAAGTTTGGAAGTTAGTTCCTAGACCTAAGGACCAAACCATCATAGGCACTAAGTGGGTGTATAGAAATAAGAAAGATGAATCGGGCATTATTGTGAGAAACAAAGCTAGACTTGTTGCCCAAGGTTTTAACCAAGAAGAAGGAATTGATTATGAGGAAACTTTTGCACCGGTAGCTAGATTAGAAGCAATTAGAATGCTCCTTGCCTATGCCTCACATAAGAACTTTAAGTTATATCAAATGGATGTGAAAAGTGCATTCTTGAACGGCCTCATTGAAGAAGAGGTCTATGTAGAACAACCTCCGGGATTTGAAAGTCATGATCTTCCGAGTCATGTTTTCAAATTATCAAGAGCCTTGTATGGATTGAAGCAAGCTCCTAGAGCTTGGTATGAAAGACTTAGTGGTTTTCTACTAGAAAATGGTTTTGTTAGAGGAAAAATTGACAATACACTTTTTACAAAAACCATTGATGAAAATTTGTTGATTATTCAAATTTATGTTGATGATATAATTTTTGGATCAACAAATGAGAAATTATGCAAAGAGTTTGCTTCTAAAATGCAAAATGAGTTTGAGATGAGCATGATGGGTGAACTTAACTTCTTCTTAGGATTGCAAATCAAACAATCATTGGATGGTATATTTATTTGCCAATCCAAATATGTTAAGGATTTGCTAAAGAAATTTGGCTTGGAGGATGCCAAACATGCAAAAACCCCTATGAGTAACACCTCTAAACTTGGTAAGGATGAGAAGGGAAAAGATGTTGATATCAAGAAATATAGAGGAATGATTGGAAGTCTTCTTTACTTGACAGCAAGTAGACCGGACATCATGTTTAGTGTTTTCTTATGTGCAAGGTTTCAATCATGTCCCAAGGAATCTCATCTAAGTGCCGTAAAACGAATCTTCAAGTATTTGAGTGGCACAATGGATTTGGGACTTTGGTTTCCTAGGTTTACATCCTTTAACCTCATAAGTTATTCGGATGCCGATTTTGCCGGATGCACAATAGATAGAAAAAGCACTAGTGGTACTTGTCACTTCCTAGGACACTCTCTTGTATCATGGTCTAGTAAGAAACAAAACTCTGTGGCATTATCAACTGCGGAAGCCGAATATGTGGCCGCCGGTAGTTGTTGTGCACAAACGCTCTACATTAAACAACAACTTGAGGACTTTGGACTTACATTTGATCACATACCTATCAGGTGTGACAATACAAGTGCGATATGTATTTCCAAAAATCCCATTCAGCACTCTAGGACCAAACACATTGAGATTAGACATCACTTTTTGAGAGATCATGTGTCTAAGGGTGATATTGAGCTCACGTTTGTAAGTACCGAAAACCAATTGGCCGATATTCTTACAAAACCTCTTCAAGAAGATCGTTTTTGTAAAATTAGGAGAGAAATTGGAATGGCAAAAGAGAATGAGGTAATTCATAATTGATCTCATATTTCAGCTTCATCCTCTGCCATTTTCAGCCGCCTGAAATTGACCTTTCAGCCGACTGAAACTCAACTTTCAGTCGCCTGAAAGTCAACTTTCAGCCGCCTGAAAGTGTCGGATCTATATATAGCTGCCTCACTCTCTTCTCATTTTACGAAAACCCAACCCTAGCCTTTGCAATTTCTTTTTCGCCCCAGAATTCGCATCCATCTTTTCTCTCTCTAACTGGTCTCATCCCCTCCATTTAACCTAATTTTTTTTTCCCAATCCTCTCCACTTCTCTATCTCACCATGCCTCCACGCTCATTCACAAGGAAACGCTCAACTGTGCGACTGACAGAAGAGAGACGTACCAAAGGAAGACATGATTCTGGCGAGAGTTCGACTCCTCTTGTGGCACCCAATCTCAGGCTATTTACATCTCCTGAAATCAAAGCCATATATGAAAAGGACTTCATCAACAAGCATGTGGCCAGAGGTAAGATTGTTAATCCTACCACTTGTGCTAAACATCATTTGAATACGTATGATTTGTTCAATGCCATTGGATGGGGAAAATTTGTTTCACTTCAAAAACTTGTTTATCCGAAGCTTGTTAGAATTTTTTATGCTCACTTGGAGGAAGACAAAGACTCTACAGGGTTAGTCTCATTTGCCAAAGGGAAGAAAATCTCCTTTTCAAAATCTGAACTAAGAACTTTTCTAAGAATTCCCAAAGGAGATTTTCAGTTTTTTCAAACACACAACTGGGCATATGTTCATGGTTTTGATCCACTCACTGCTGTCCGACAAATTTGCAATGATCAGTCGATCACAAATATAGGGAGAGTGTATGCGAATAGATTAACATTTGAGGCTAGACTTTTGCACAATATAATTTCATACACAATTTTGCCCAAGTCTGGTGGTCGTTCAGATGTCTCTTGCATGGAAGTGTTCATTATCTGGTGCTTGCTCAATGGGAAGAAACTGGATCTTGCCCATATTATCTATCATCACATGATAGAGAGCAAAACCAAGGCAACTCAGTGCTACTATGCCTTGCCCCTTACACGAATCTTCGAGGCACACCAAGTGGATCTTGCTGAGGAGGAATCTTGGACTGTTGGACAAAGAGATTTTCTAAATCACACTACCCTCCGTCTTATGAAAATGGAGCAAGACGCCAATGGATACTGGCATTGTCCAAGAGGTGAAGCTCCTGTCCATGGTGAAGATGAAGAAAATGAAGATGAAGAAGAAACTGATAATGATGAGGAAGAACAGGAAGAGGCTGAGCACTCTGTGCCTATGCCGGCGGATGTTCCACTTCTCATAGATGCTCACTCCTCAATGATGAGCCAACTTATATCCCGGATGGATGACCAGCTTGTCATCTCTCGTAGGACTGAAGAAAAAGTGGACACCTTGAGCAATGATCTTGTACAATTCAGGACTGAGTACCAAGAGGATTCGGAGACCACTAGGAAACAACTTCATGACATCACTGCCAGGCTAGCTGATATTCAGCATTTCTTCTCCATTCCTTCTCGCTCTTCGGCGCCATGACATCAGTTCTACCCCTTCTTTTTGATGTTGCCAAAGGGGGAGAAAAACATATGATGATGTGTTAGTTTAAGGATAGTTTATGGATGGGATTAGTTTAAGGTTTAGCCTTTATGATCATTGGCATTATCCTCTTGCTTGAACTTAGACATTTTATTTTGACTCTTGAATGAACTTATGGCATTTATTATGAATATGTTTTTAACATCCATGTTTTTAATGCCTTGATGCTATTTATGAAATTTCTCTCAATATTAGATCATGATTATGCTTATGCTTATTCTTGCGAATTCAATGATGATTGTGTGATGATTAATGCATACATGAGTTGCATTATGAATGCTATGAGAATTCAATGATATAACTTTTGATGATTGATGCTTAAAGGAGGATGGGATATGATTGATGGTTTATTGGTTGAGTTGTGAACTTAAAATATCTTTTCCTTCACAAAATTTTTTTCCTTTTAAATGAAAGCATATCGATAGGGGGAGATTGATTATCTCCATACATAGAAATCATGATCAATGTGTTTATCTTGAATTTACATTTGAAGCATGACTTATGAGCTTAACAAATGTATACCATGTAAAGACATGCTAGAATTGTCATCTCTTTAATATTGTGTTCAAATTGTGCATACTGTCAGGGGGAGCATTTTTTGATGCAACTCCATATTTGCTAAGAACACATCAATGATTTGTCACCATCAAAAAGGGGGAGATTGTTGACCCAAAGGTTTTAACCTAAGGGTAATTCAGTAATTTTGATGATAACAAATCATTAATGATGTTAAACACTAACATCTAAATTGAGTGATTGCTTAGGAAAATTGTCATAAACAAAGGAAGCATTCACATAGTGGAATGATCATGAAAGGAGACAATGAAATGAGAAAAATATTCAGAGAAGAAGAAGGAAGTTCTCAAAGCTTCAAGACATTTCAAGCATGAAGAAATGGAGTAGTTATAGCTTGGTGAGAGATAGGATTTTATTTGTCAAAGTTACTTTTGAATAACTTGTTTGAAGCTCACTTGCATTACATGACCATGATGCATTCTCACATATATCATCTCTGGTCATTTGATCACTAAGAAACTCTTAAAGCATTAGGGATATTTTTTTTAAAGATCAAAAGTCTTTCCTTTGTTGAAAACCTTTTAAGACTTTTAAATTTCAGCTTACTGAAAGTCAATTTTCAGCCAGCTGAAAGTGTAGTTTTAGCCTGCTGAAAATGCACTTTCAGGCGACTGAAAGTGGTTTTTCAGGCGACTGAAAATGCACTTTCAGGCGACTGAAAATGCACTTTCAGGCGACTGAAAGTGACAGAACACTTGGATGTTCATAGAGCACCTTTTCAGCTGACTGAAACTTTATTTTCAGCCGACTGAAAGTAGCTGAATTTGAATACAACGGCTAGTTCAGTGCATTTAATGCTCACAACTACCTTCCAACAGTTATATTTTGCAAAGGCTCTATATATATCAACATGCTCTGCATTTATGAATATAGAACAATTCTTTTGAGCATTTATTGAGAAACATATATAGCTATCTACCATCATTTAATACACTTGAGCTTCAAACTTGTGATTCAACTTTAACTATAGTATTGAGAGCTTGAAGTTGTGTTTTCTTCTTAAAGAGATATTCTTTGTATCAAAAATTCTGTTCTACATCAGTTGTAAAGGGTTGCTGAACCCTAGAAGACTAAGTGAAGAAGATCACTTAGCAAGAGGGAGCTTGTGTTCTCCATTGTAAGGGTTTGCTCTCCACTAACAAGGAAGAGCCATAATGGATTGGGGAAAATCTCAAGAGGGATCTTGAGTCGTGGAGTAGGAGTTTCCGAACCACGCTACATCCTTGTTTTGATTGTGTTTGAATATCTCTATCCCTAATCTCTTTTATTGTGCTTGTTTAAATTCCTTCATTATCTCTTTTTATAGCATATCATTTTCAATTCTGGGATTTAATTTTATTGTTTGCCTAAGACCCTATTCACCCCCCCCTCTAGGGTCATATCTTGAGTAACAACTTCAAAACTAAAATTACTATGGTATACTCTAGGGCTACGAGAACTCATAGATGAAGGGGCGATCACGTGGCTTTAAGCTCGTGACTCTGAGTGACTACACTTATAGAAGGAACTAAGTGGAATGCTACACGTTATTTTACTTTAAAATAGGAAGTAACTTGTCATGACGTTACTCCTTATTTTAAAAAATAAGAACATGTATAAAACTATTGTTGTTCTTGGGTCATCTTCAGCACATGTGCGCACTGTGATATGACCTAGGCAGATACGACATCATAATAGAGATTCATGTGGTTCGGCAAGTGTCTACATCCATGGGAGGCAGCAAATTTCACTATAGAGAAAATAGTTTACAAACTTAGTTTTCTCTCTGATTCTCATTCTCGTTGTCTTAGATATTTGCACTCTGTATTTTCTTTTTCTTTGCACACAATTACACAAAGATGAGGGGGGATTATATAGGTGAAGAAGGGAGAGACAAGCTCTTGACAGCTACGGGAAAACTGGCAAAAATAGCCTACTTGTGCTGATTTTTCCTTCACATGACACTGATCAACGTTCGGTAACTTTTGGTGCCATTCAATGCTAATGTCTCTTCACTATAATCAACAATCTCCACCTTGGCGAGAATCCACTAATCAACACAACCCCACTATAATCAACAATCTCCACCTTGGCGAGAATCCACTAATCAACACTACCTCCAATGCGCCCTTTGGTGCCACGAGCTCGAGAGATGTTGATTAAGTCCAAGTAAGTTGGTGCCACGAGCTCGAGAGAAATGGAATTCTCCCTCTGTCTGTCTACGACCACATTTTTTCATACCTTAGCAAAATCTTCATCATCAGAATACAACTCCTTCAAGAACTCAAACCCAATAATCTCTTGCTGCATAGTGATCAGTAAACTCGCGCGTCGACTTAATGCATCTGCCACCTTATTCAGAATCCCAGATTTGTGTTTCAGCACATAAGGAAACTTCTGCATATAGGTCGCCCATCGAGCATGCATATTGCTTAAACTCCTCTGACTGTTTAGATACTTTAAAGTTTGGTGATCAGTATAAAGAATAAATTCTCGCTGAATCAGATAGTGCTCCCAATGCTTCAGAGCACGGACAATAGTATAAAATTCTTGGTCATAGGTACTCCACTTTCAGCGTGCATCACTAAGTTTCTCACTGAAAAACGCCACTGGTCTCTTCTCTTGTGACAGAACTGCTCCAACCCCAATTCCACTAGCATCACACTCCACCTCGAATAGTTTCTCAAAACTGGGTAAAGCCAAAACAGGAGTAGTGCACAGTTTTTCTTTAATGACTGCAAAAGCTGTGTTGGCATCTTCACCCCACTGAAACTTACCCTTATTTAAGCACTCTGTAATAGGAGCCACAATACTGCTGAAGTCCCTAATAAATCGACGATAAAACGTCGCCAACCCATGGAAACTCCTCACCTCTCCTACTGTCTTTGGTGTAGGCCAATCACGAATGGTTCTCATCTTTTCATCATCAACCATTATTTCCTCCGAACTGACCACATACCCAAGGAATAACAATCTTTCTGTCAGCCAACTGTATTTTTTAAAGTTGATAAATAGCTTATTTTTGGACAACACCTCTAACACAGCCCGTAGATGCTCCATATGATCTTTCTCACTCTGACTGTAAATCAGTATGTCATCAAAATAGATGACCACATATTTTCCAATGAAAGGTCACAATACCTGGTTCATAAGTCGCATAAAAGTACTAGGCGCGTTGGACAATCCGAAAGGTATAACCAGCCACTCGTAGAGTCCATCTTTTGTTTTGAAAGCCGTCTTCCATTCGTCACCAGGTTTGACCCGAATTTGATGGTATCCACTTCGCAGGTCGATCTTTGAGAACAACTTCGAACCCTCCAACATATCTAGCATGTCATCCAATCTCGAAATTGGAAAGTTGTATCTGATAATTATCTTTTTGATTGCGCGACTATCAACACACATCCTCCAACTGCTATCTTTTTTTGGGACTAGTAATGCGGGAACAGCGCAAGGACTCATGCTCTCTCGAATGAACCCCTTCTGCAACAATTCTTCCACTTTAGCCTGTAAAATCTGATTCTCCTTGGGACTCATCCGATAATGTGGCAAATTTGGTAAGCTTGCTCCCGGAACTAAATCAATTTGGTGCTGAATATCTCTCAACGGTGGAAGATTATTTGGTAACTCTTTAGACACCAACTCACTGAATTCGGTCAATAAGGACTGCACCTCCTCGGGTAACATAACTTTCTGCTCTTCCTTGCCTTCTATCACTAGAGCTCGCACAACCACAACATATACCTCTTGTGCCTCCTTAACTTCAGATTCTAACTCAGTTACTGACGTGACTAAAGAGACTAAGGACTGCTCTTCTACCGTGGCCTTAGTTGAGCCACCACCGGAACTCTGCTTCGGAACCATTGCAATCTTCCTGCCATCCCAACTGAAAACACAAACATTGTCGCGTCCCCTGTAGGTGATATCCACATCATACTGCCATGGTCGTCCCAATAACACGTGACTAGCATCCATGTCGACTACATCGCAAACCACCTCATCTCGGTAATGTTGCCAGATTGAAATAGGAACTTTACACACCTCCGTCACGTTCGCTTTAGGCCCCTTCTGAATCCACCCAATCGCATACGGCTTTGGATGTTTTTCTTCTTGCAGCTTCAGATGTTCCACTAGTTTTCTGGACATAAAATTCTCACAACTTCCACTATCAACAATTAAATCACAAACTTTTCCCGGGACACTGCAGCAAGCCTTAAAAATATTATTTATTTGTAAGAAATCCTCTAGCTTCGTTGAACACATGACTCGCTGAATCACACAGTTGACATGCTCTCCCTGTTCCTTCGCAATTTCTGCACCATCCAGGAGTTCGTTAATGCCTACTCCTTCAACATCCTGATTGTACTCGTCGTTTTTCCCAATATCCACGAAATTCACTGGTTTTCTAGCTGGACATTCATTCGAACGATGGCCTGGTTGGCCGCACCTGTAGGACTTCAAATTGCCTATTTTAGCATATGGGTTTGGTGCCATCTTTGGGGCTTCCTTCGTAGCTGCTGCTGTCGAACGTGTCCCAGCATGGTTATTACTAGAAGACGAACCCCTTTGAGTCTGATCTGTAGCAGTTTTAGACTGATAATTCTGCCCATCACCTGGTGAAAATCTGCTCCTGTTTGCAATTGCATTGGACGTCCCAGCCATGTCCTTCTTGTAGTAGGAAAATTGATTAGATGCCTTCTCCATTAACTTTGCTTTCAAGGCCATGTTTTGCGCCTCATCCACTATCCAAACAACTTGCAGTCTAATTTTGTCTCGAATGGTAGACTTCAATCCTGCTAAGTATCTGAAAACCTGCTGTCCCTCAGTCTCATTCAGGTTATTACGAACCGCCAGCCTGGTCCACTCCTTAGTATAATCCGCAACAGTCCTATTATCCTGCACACAATTCTGGTAATTCTGGAAAATAAATTGCTCATAATCTGGGGGTAAAAATCTGCTCATCAAAAGTTGTTTCATTCTCCTCCAGGTTCGTATAGGAGCCTTGCCTTGTCGTCGCCTATCGTTTTGCAACTTCTCCCACCAAACAGCAGCCCCGCTTCTCAACTTATACGCCACCATCTTGACTTGTCGATCTTCCGTAACTTCAGTCATCTCGAAAAACCTCTCAACCTCAGAAATTTAGTCCAAAAATTCTTCAATCTGTAATTTACCATTGAATAGCGGTATGTCTGCGCGTATTTTATAATCAGGTTGATTTTGGTTTTGATTTTGTTGACGAATCCCTTGGTGACCCGTAACGTCCTCATCAGAGTCTTCATCACTCAAATCTTCGAACTGCTCGTGTCTCGCCGCTCTAGGCGGATGTCCACCTCCAGGGCGGCCAAGGGCAACTCCTTCGACTCTAACTCTGATGGCAGGGGCTTGAGCGTTACCAGTAGGGATGTCGGGATTAGGCTGCCGCTCCATCAGTTGTTGTAACGTGGTCGTTAACCTCTTCATCGTCTGTTGTTGCTCGTTAATCGCTGCCCATATATCTGCATCCCTACGACCAATGTCGCCAGGGTTAACTCCTCCGTCTTCATTTTTTACCATCGTACAAGGCAAATCCTTAGACTCTAATACCACTTGACGCAGAACGGAAGTATAAGGGGTTACCAGCGTAAACCCTAAGAACACAGAAACTGGAATCCACCAGAACAATTATTGTAAACCAAAGTAAAACTTTATTGATAAATTGATTGCCCTCTGCCCTATGGAAATACATATATTTATAATAGAGAAATCCTAATCCTAACAGTACTAGAAAACCTAAAAATAAAGAAAACTTGTAGAAATTCTAATCCTAACAGGAAAAGAAAATCTATTTCCAAAGGAAATGAAAAAGGAAAGAAAACACTAAAAAAATAAAGGAAACTTGTAGAAATTCTAATCCTAACAGGAAAAGAAAATCTATTTCCAAAGAAAAAGAAAAAGGAAAGAAAACACTAAAACAATAAAGGAAACTTATTATAATAGTTATTCTGACAACCGAGCGAAAAGTTATGCCCGTTTCTTCGGACCAGCATGTTTTGCCAATTTTTGATTAATCTTTTCTTCAAACTCCAAACCCAATTGTCCTACATCACCCACCCACTCGCAATAAAGGGAGAGTACCAAAAAGGCACTATGTGGATAGAAATTGATCACGTATCTAACCTTCACAGCCCACAATACACAACTTTAATTTAAAAAAAAATCCCTAATGAACTATTCATCATATCACTACAAATATATATATATATAGTGATATGATAAATAGTTCATTAGTGATATGATATGATGAATAGATTAATTCCTATCCACATAGTGCCTTTTTAGCTTGATGATTCTTTAATTTTTGATTTACTGTGCCTGTTATATATATATATATATATATATATTGTGCTACTTTTCCTTCACATGACACTAATCAACGTTCGGTGACTTTCGGTGCCATTCAATGCCAATATCTCTTCATTGTCTCATTCGAACCACTATAATTAACCGATAACCAAGCATATAACCCACCCACCTGCAATAAAGGGAGAGTACCTAAAAGACACTGTGGATAGAAATTGATCACGTATCTAACCTTCACAGCCCACAATACACAACTTTAATTTACAAAAAAAATCCCTAATGAACTATTCATCATATCACTACAAATCTATATATATATATATATATATATATATATATATATATAGTGATATGATGAATATTTTGTAGTGATATGATGAATAGTTCATTAGTGATATGATATGATATGATGAATAGATCAATTTCTATCCACATAGTGCCTTTTTAGCTCGATGATTCTTTAATTTATGATTTTATAGAAATTAAAGAATCATCGAGCTAATGCCTTACCGAAACCATAACAAATAATAAAAAAATAATAATAACATTCAAGATTGACAGCATTGAGTACATTTCTTTTAAATGTAGGATTTCTCCAATTTCTCAGAAAAAAATGAATTATATGTATACTCAAGATTCACCAAGCTAATGGCTTACACAAAATCATAACATATAAATAATCAAAAAATAAATTCAATATTGACAATATACAGTACATTTCTATTAAATGTAGGATTTCTCATAATAAAATAAAATAAAATAGTGTATACTCAATATTAATAAAAATTCAAATATTTTCAGCCGGCACTTGTTTGAATGTTAAAGGCCGGATGCAGTGCGACAAAGAAGAGGAGGGAGAGAGAGAGAGAAACAGGGCAGGGGGAGGAGAGAGACTGAAAAGGCAAAGAAAAGGAGAGGGAAACAGGGCAGAGGAAGGAGTCAATGGCTTATATCAGTCCTCATCTCTGAAATTGTTGTAATATCGGATGGCTCTACTTTTAACCTGTCTATCGTAGTTTAAAGGTCTGAGTAAAAAATAAAGGTAAAACAGTAATTCAATTATTATTATTTTTCTGAAAAAAGAACAAAATAGGTAATTATATATTCTAAGTATCTTTTCCTTTCAAATCTCAATTGATTTTTTACCCACTTTTTTTTCGTTTTTCTTTTTTTGAACAAACACAACAGAGTATCTCTCTCTCTCTCTCAAAATTTTTCTTTATTATTCAATCCTCTCAATCCAAAGAAACATACAAGTCCTGACTCAATTTTTTTTTGAGCTTAATTTTTTATTTTTCAATTTTTGGAGGTTAATGGTTGGTTATTAGTACAACCAAGAGTGGAAGGGCTCAAAAGAAGAGTGAGCCAAAAAGTTTTAAAAGCAAGACATGAGTTGTTGTCAAGCTAGACTCAATGACACCCTAAGAAGCACGGATACGGATATGGGATACGAGTACGACACGATACTAATACGGCAATATGATAAATCTAAAAAAAGTAAGATACGGATACGGCAAGAATACGCCAAATAAATAAATAAATAAAAATATAATATTATACATAAAATATTAAGTGTTATTCTTCAACCATAAAATAAATATACTTAAAACTAATTTTGTTTTATTATAAAATGATCCTTATTTTTTAATATATAAAGTTTTTAATATTACATCTCAACCTCATTTTATATAACAAAAAATTACAGATTTGTCCCGAAAAGTATCATAAACGTATCATTTTCGTATTTCAGCCGTATCCTAAACGTATCCTGACGTATCCCCTCGTATCCTAGCTGTATCCCTCCCGTATCTCAGCCGTATCCGATATTCAAAAAAATAATTTTAAAAAATTGAATACTTCTTAACCATATCGAACACATATCTTGTTGTATCCGGGCCATATCCGTATAGGATACGTGCCCGATACGGCCACGGCTCTTCTTTAGCCGTATCTGTGCTACTTAGATGACACCATTTTATAGAAAGAAAATTATATAAAAATATTAAAAAAGAATTTTCCTCATTTCTTGGAAATCAAACCATTAGCTAATTAATATTCTATTTGGAAAACCACTTATTTGTATAAAAATAAAAATAAAAGTGATAAATTTTGAAGAAGAAAAAAACAATAATAACAACAGGGTTTTAAAATGGATTTAGGGTTTCAATAAATTAACATTCACCACATGCTATGATTTCGAAATATTGAGGATGATCCAATTAAAATCCAACATGACCTGTAAATTCTTCCAACATAACCCATTCACCAGAAGAATATACATACCTAGATTAACCTGAAATACGAAAACACAAAAACCTAACCAAATATATAATTAACAGTTATAAATACAGAGTCTATGTAATGAAGTACCATCAGCATGATATTTAGAACTAATTAGTTAATTATATATTTCTGGTTTATCTATAAATATTTTTTTGGTGAATAGATTATGTTCCAAGAATATACAATGCAATAGCGATGCCGTATCGTATTGTATTTTTTTTCTTTTTTGAGGCAAATTTAAAAATCATGACCGTTGAGGGATCCTGTTCCGGCAACTCTGGAGCATGGAACTTTGCCCTACATTCAAATAAGTCCGATGGACGTGGTGGTGGACAGAGAATGCAAGAAGGAAAGTTGGAAAGTTCTCACTCGCTGATGATACGTCTTGCAACGGGAGAGTCAGTGAATGAGAATGACATTAATTTTAATATGAGAATCAATAGTCATTAGCAGGAGTAAGTATTCGTTGCGCTGGACGCATTCTAGCTGTTCGTGCACCGCACGCACAGTGGATCTCATCGCGTGTGTACTACACGAACGACTAGAATTTGCCCGAAACATGTGCACTGCATTCAAGATCTACACTATTAGCAGAATTATGTTCCAAAAGAGTGATTTTTCTTTGAAGAACCCTCCGATTTCTCTCACGCCAAACATTATACACATGAGCAATGAAAGATGGATTGATGTGATAGGCACAACGTGTTTGGAAGAATGACCAAATGACATTTGACAAAAGAGCATTGGAAGAACAAGTGATCATGGATTCATATTCAAGACACCGTACAAAGTGTGCATTTGTTTGGGGGAGTTCAAACAAATGCTCATTTGTTTTGTTGAAGTGGGCCTCTATAGCCACATGTTATCTTCTTGGTGATACGTTGTGAAAAAATTAGTGTCTAAAATTGCGAAGAGTGCTCATCTTCTTTAGGATAAAAGCTGATACTTTAGGATTGGGCTTCACTTTATATTTTCAATTGGAACATCACACGTGGGTAAAAAATTTCTCAATTAAAGTTTCCTTCACCCACTTGGAGCCAAATTACTTTTATATGGTTAAGGATAGCTGTCATAGTTAACCCTCACATATGGGTTTCGTTTCAAACATTATTATTATTATTATTATTATTATTAGAAAAAATTACACTGACCTCCCCTTTAAATAGGCGAAATAACAGATATTCCTGTTATTTTAAAAATAACACTGACCTCTCCTGTCAGAGTTGTCAGACCCCCAAAATGGTAAAATGACAAATATGCTCATGTACGATTTAATATTTTTTTTGTAATATTAAATTACCAAACTAACCTTATCACATTAAGCCACTGTTCATCATCTCCATCTCTTATAACAGACACACACACATATATATATATACACACACAAAACCAAAAAAAATATGCCGAACTAAGTCAAAAACCACCCAAATCTAATTACAGTCAATTGACAAGACCTAAATATGCCTTCCCAACAACAATTAATCAAAATCCAGAATCATTTCAAACCCACATGACCCAAATTAGTAGCTGAAAAAAGCTGATAGTTTTGCACTCAACCTAGAAACTTAATCTATGTCCATCAATCTGAAAACAAGCAAGCCTCCATTATCTCTACTATTATAGAAAAAAAAAAAAAACAAAAGATCTCCTTGTAATCTGAACCTTTGATGTATCTAGATTAATCACTAATGTAATACTTAAACATTTAATAATCAACGCACCAGGACCAACATCGCAAGCGATGGTACCGGTGACGACAAAGATTCTGGCATCGATTGAAGCGTCGACTTGGAGGAGATGGCAGAGGTGGTGGTAGATCCGGAGGGGTAGTAGATGGGGTTGGGTCACCGGAGAAGGAACAACAGGTGGTAGATCTGGAGGTGGAGGAGATGGCGGAGGCGGTGGTAGATCCGGAGGGGTAGTCGATGGGGTTGGGCCGCCAGAGAAGGACCTGTAGGTGGTGGATCCGGAGGTGGAGGGGTAGTCGATGGGGTTGGGCCGCCGGAGAAGGAATTGCAGGTGGTAGATCCGGAGGTGGAGGGGTAGTTGATGGGGTTGGGCCGTCGGAGAAGCTTGGTGGTTTGATTCCGGTGCTGGCTCTTTTTGCTATTTGGTTTTGGGTTCAAGGTCTTTCTCTCTCTGTGTATATATATGTATGTATGTACAGATACATACATACATACATATATATATATATAAAATTAAATACAAATAATTACAATTTGATGCAGAAGCCCCAAACTATTTCTGTGTGTGTGTATATATATATATACAGTGCTGTCTTTTGTTGAGGAAGAAGATGATGAATAGTGGGGGCAAAATTGTCCACAAATAATATGTTAAATAAGGGTATTTCAGTCATTTCATACATTTTAGGGGTATTTTGGAATTTTCAGCTCAAATATACAATGACGTCATTAATTTTTGTACATGCACCACTGACAGGGGAGGTCAGTGTTACAAAAGGTACACTGACAGGGAAGGTCAGTGTTATTTTTGAAACTATAGAGGAGGTATCTGTTATTTCGCCTATTTGCAGGAAACGTCAGTGTAATTCTTCCTTATTATTATTATTATTATTATTTATTAGAATATATATCATTAATCTTCTTTATCCACAGCCTCTTACTGTACATCCTATTTTTAAAAATCAGTAACACTCCCCACACCCCCCCCCCCCCCCCCCCCCTGTTTTTTTTGTACCAATCCTTAAATACACTCACCAAATGCTATGATTGACCGCAAAGAGAAATATAAACTGATTTTTATTTCCAAAAATTCATTTTCAATCCTTAAATATAGTCTGTTTTTCAAGAGATTAACACTCACCAAATGCTATGATTGACCGCAAAGAGAAATATAAACTGATTTTTTTTTATTTCCAAAAATTCATTTTAAAGCCCTGTTTTTTTTTTCTTCCTCCAAAATTTGTGACTCTTTATTTTAATTTTTTTTTTATTTACAAATAAGTGGTTTTCCACCCATCAAAAGTCAGTTGCAAAATCGTGTCCTTGAGTGGTTTTCTACGTGTTTTTTTTTCCTTTTTTATATTTGTATCTAATTTTTTTTTTATAAAATGATGTCCTCGAGTCTAGCTGAAAACAACTCATGTCTTGCTTTTAAACTTTTTGGCTTTCTTATTTTGAGCACTTTCACTTTTGGTTGTACTGGCAACCATCCATGGCATACTTTATCTACTTAGACTGCTAAAAGAAAATTAGAGTGGAGAGAAAAAAAAAAAAAAAATGATAAAGTTCACGATTATACAAAATTGAGAAAAAGGCGACATTTACGTGGTAATATTCTAATCGTACTCTCCAAATCTCCCATTACATATTAAATACACTAATTTTTTTCTAGACAAGAGTATCATTTCACCCATTTTCTTTACCCCTCTCTCCAGGGGCGGAGCCAGGGGGGGGGGGCTAGCAGGGGCCATGGCCCCCCCAAAAATTTGAAATTTTTTTTACTAGTATGCCTGTTTTTCAAAATTAATACATGTATATGCACTACTTGGCCCCTCCAAATTCAATTCTTCATTAGATATTGGGCCTTCAGAAACTCAATACTAATAAATTTCACCAAACCCAATTCTTCATTGGCCATTGGACCTTTAGAAACTTAATACTAATAAACCCCCCAAACCCAATTCCTCATTGGCTATTGGGCCTTTAGAAACTTAATACTAATAAACCCCCCCAAACTCAATTCTTCATTGGCCCTTTAGAAACTCAAGACTTATATATTAGTATATTATGTCAATGTTGTATCCAAAATCTCAATAGTAGATACATAGCATGAATATAAACACACCCTCACACTAATCCCTTTTATATCAATTCAGTTCCTAATTTAATTTCAATCTTGTTCCTTGGATTGGGAAATAATTTTTTATATGGGTTTCGAAAAAAATAAAAAGAAGCGGTTGTACTTTATTTAATAGATAAATACTTATCAAACTAAGCTTATTTTTTTTAGTGTAGTGATTAGAGACATATGGTATAAAGGACTATTGAATTAGAAGTATTATTTTTGAATTATTCTATTAGTACGATTATACTATTAATTGATAATTAAAAATAATGATAGATTGATAGTTGATATGTTAATATGTATGACGTGTTCCAGATTTTGCTTAATTATTAATTTCTGATATTACTACATGAATTTTGTATTTGTTTATAAGTTAAAAGTCTAATTGTTTAATTGAAAGCTTTTTCAATTTTAGCTTAATCTTTTTCTATCCTGTTAAAAAAGTTTGATAAGAAAATTTATTTAAATAACTAATTGATAAAATTTTAGGTTAATTGATTACTTTGGAAGCATAGGCCTAAGTCTAGTCAGGCCACTAAAAACTATTGACGCTTTATATATTGTATATATACATTTACTCTTATACATTTATATAATACATATATATTATATATATTTTTGTACATAATTATAAAACTATTATTAAACTAATGTAAAAAAAAAAAAATTTGGCCCCCCCAACACCAGAATCCTGGCTCCGCCCCTGCCTCTCTCTATATTATTAATAACTTGAAAGAAGGAGATTCTCAATCTATGGTAGTTTGTCCCTTGTTTTGTATTGTAAAAGAAACTTTTTGCTGCCACCTAAAAGACTGTTGCATTTGAGTGAATGAATTTTTTTTCCTCTCTATTGTCTTCAACTAATATTATACTTATATATATATATATATGGTTAATATGACTTCAAGAAGAGAGAATATTTTGAAAGTGGGTTATATAACAGTAAATTTTAAAGAGTTAAATTTAGGATAGAAAGATTCAATTGAATTTAAGAGAAGTAAATAAAAGAAATAAGGATGCACTAATAATAGGAGAGAAAACTGGTGACTTTCATATATAATTGATGGGTTTGTATGAATAAGGTTGCACTCAAAGACGAGGATGTGTTTGGATGTGGTGAGGGTTGTTCTGAGGATAGATTTGGATAGAAAGAGAAAGATGATCAATGACAGAGAGAGTGGTACTAATTGGTTGGAAAAACAGAAAGAGACGACATATTCTAAAAATTTGAAGATATTTTAGTCCAATTTTTTTTATATTTTCAATATCCTACAAAAACTGAGTCACTTTAATGCTACATCATGAGTCGGTTAAGTGTCGGGTTAAAAAATTCATAACATTACTCAAAGGATAATGCTACTCAGGCAGAATTTTTAGACAGAATTCGTAGGCAGAAACATTTACATCCATTAGATGTATGTGGTAGGTCCCACCACATACACTCACCACATGCATTTAATGAATGTAAATATTTCTGCTTACGAATTCTGCCTAAGAATTTTACCTGAGTAGCATTACCCTAACGAGTCAAATGGTCGAGGACAATTCAATTTGACTTCAGGAGTTGAGGGAATGTTAAGAGTCAAATGTTACCGAAGAGTGTGTTAGGAGTCCGGACATGTACCTTGTTTGGATTGAAAGGATTGTTAATAAAGAAATGAGAAATGAGGGAGAGAAATAGTTATCTTGTGTTTGTTTCCATCGAAAGAGGAAAACAAAAATAAAAAGAGAGAGAAAGATGTGGAAAGGAACAATATGGGCTATTTATTTTAGTATCTGTAGTCTTATTTGCTACATGTTGATTGAGAAGCTGAAATGTTTATTTTTTTTGTGCATGTATATTTTTGACTACCGGATTCATTGATTGTGTTAATATACATGCTTTGGGATATAGTCCTGCACAATGGTATTAAGATTATTCCTTCTTATTTATTGATTTCATATATATTGATTTTTTTGAAAATTTATTTCTTGATGGGAAAACGTGAAGTACAATAATATTTCATATATAAGTATTCCTATAAAAAAAAATATTATGTTTGTTAAGTATAAAATTCCATTTATGAATTTATTTTGGGCAATTATATTTATACGTTTTCCTAAAAAAAAAATAGAAATGTGAAAATTTTTATGAGACTATTTTGGGCATAAAGTACAGCAGTTCAAAATTACTAAAATTCACAAAAAAAAAAAAAATCATTTTTATTAAATTGTGTTTGATAATTTCCTAAAAAGACTTGGAAAGATGATAATAAGACATTTTCTAGCTTAAATAATCTTATTTGATTTGTTAATGAAAGTAATCTGATAATAGTTCAT
Source organism: Cornus controversa (assembly GCA_026545225.1). Lineage (NCBI taxonomy): Eukaryota > Viridiplantae > Streptophyta > Magnoliopsida > Cornales > Cornaceae > Cornus > Cornus controversa. The sequence goes on from CM048848.1 coordinate 44,258,049, forward strand.
GTTGATGATTAGAATGGTGAAGGTGGGAATCACCCTCTAACCCTATTGTCTCATCACTTGAGCTTGCCAAAAAGTTCAGTGGAGCTATCTGCCATGGACAACTTGTTGCAGTTCCAAGATTATGAACCTTATAAGATTCAACTATTTCTTCTGATTTCAATGATTATGTTTTGTATTTCGGCTACAATTTTTTCACACTGGCTACAAACATGGCATTGAAATGTCTATTTGGATTTTGTAGTGATAAATTGATGAAGTCTGATGCAAAACTTGTTCTAGTAGGGTAAATAGATTGGTAGAGGTTTGGGATTTTGAATTCTTAACTCTGTATTATGATTTGTTCTATATTATTATTTTTAGGAGTGCGCTATTTAGACAAAATTTTGCATCCTATGATAGTAAAAGTTTCTGCCTAGCTCTTCGTCTTAACTGTCATTTTTTATTTTTGTTCTATTTCATTCATTCTTACATGTTGTTGAGCTTGGTTTTTGATGACTATCCATGCACTTTAGAGAGAAATGTCAACCTCTATTAATTTTCTTTTCATAATAATTTTAGATGCACGCCATCTATTTGATGAAAGATATGAAACCAGGAAGAAGAGTGAGTTGTCCTTGTTTTGACTTGTGAAGACAATTGAATGTGAAATTATTTTCACAATTTTACCAAACATCAAAAAATAAGATGAGAAAGTTATATTACTTATAATTTTTTTTTACGTATAATCTTTTTATCATGAAAAATGTTTTACTTCAAAACAGACGGAGCCTAATTTTCCAAATCATTCGAAGAACTTCTAATGCCACATCTAGTTACAGAAAACACAATGGAAAAGAAAACTCAAATTGTAATGGTTAGATTTTTATGATGGGTTCAATAATAAAAAAGCTTCAACAAATATTCTACCAAACAGACAAAAATAACTTTTTGATATTAAAAACTCTTATAAAATCCAGTTCCAAACATTAACTTATAAGCCAAATAGAAGTGAGCTATAACTTGTTATTGTGACGTCCCACCTCACCTAGGAGGAGAACTTTTATGTGTGGGCATCCCCTAACAATAATTTCGAGAAAAATTGTGAGCACGAAAGAAGAGAGTGAAAAGCATAATACACGGTGTATCAAAGCCAAATCCCAATTGTATTTAAAGTTGTGATGGTCGATGGGTTAATGGGCGTGAACCCATTAGAAATTCACAGTTAAGCTAGCTTACGCGTTTTAAAGTATCTATTTCGGGAAATTAAAAAGCCAACAACAAACAAGTGACCCTCATCTTCAACGATGTTCTATAAAATCTTTCTAAATTTAATTTCAGAGCACCATCTATGGTCACAATAAAATTTACAGCACCATGTGACATATCCCACAAAATATCATTGACAATCTGATTGGTTACATATGAATAAAGAGGCATTTTGGAATAAGGGAGAAGACACTCTCTCTTCCTCCTTCCCTCCCCCCCAACACCCTCCACTGACCATTCCTAAACCTTTTTCAGTTGCATCACCTAGCCACCCAACCACCCATCTTCCTCCTATTGCACCTCTCCCTTCCCCTCCCTCTCCACCATCCTCTTTTCTTCCTCATCTTCTTCTTCAAGTCCATCACCCACCATTGCCACCATTACTCCATAGACCTCCTAACCACTTCCCTCTATCAACATCCCAACCACTACATATATTACCAAGAAGAACCTCGTCAATACCAAAAAAGTCAAAATTACAAAACTCTCCAGCCAAGCATCGTACCAACAATAAGAAGTTGAAGAACCTCACCCATAACCTCAAAACTCCAATCCTTGCCCGTAACCACAAACCTCTACTTCCTCCACCACCACCACAAACTACTTCTTGTCCCGCAAAGCCACCACTGGCCTCATCTCAGACCACTACCTTCACGAACTGTAAATCTGACAACATTGCAAAAAATCACAGGTTGGATGAAAGATCTAAAGAGTCAATTGAACTTCTCACTTCAAGTCAAGTAGAGGTCAGATATCTTTCAGATGGCCTTGATGTTTCCGATATGGACATATCTAAGGCTGACCTCATTGAATGGGTGGGATGGCTTAATGATCTTCTTGGTAAAGCTAACAAGAGGCAAGAAGTAATGCAACTCACCATTTCTAAGCTTTAAGCTAGACTTGCTGCCTACAACTCAGGTGAGGTATTCGAGGACTCACCCACTATGGTACAGTACTCTCTACAGTCCCATCTCTAGGACACTGTATAAGAACCAAATTCAAATTTCAATGTGAACATTTGTTCACCCCATGGTTTGTCCCCTCAGAACTTTCCACCAACTTCTCTACCATCACCTATTGTCTTTCACCACTCTGGCAACTGCACTATTCCCCATGTACTTACTTCTGAAACCTATCCTAATCCTACTACTTTTTTAGGCCATCCTCTTATAAAAAAATAGCCCAACCACTCCATTGACCATACCCACCAATTAACAAACCTGACAACTTCTCATATGACTTTTTATCTCCTATCACCACTACCATCCAAGACCCTATCGATCATGAACAACCCTTTGCCAACAGTTCTGAGCCTACCAAAACCATCCTAAATAAGAAACGTTGGTCAACTATTGAAAAACCTCTGATGGCATGGAGGAGCCATTCATTGATCCTCCTCTTGAGGTTGTGGAGGAAGGTTGGGAGCTTATGAAGTCTTGCATTGTGGGTTTCTTTGCCAACAAAAGACTCCCATTTGGGTTGGTTAAGTCTGTGGCTACTAAACTTTGATTGAGATGGCTAGCACCCCTAAATAAGAAACATTGGTCAACTATTGTAAAACCTCTGATGGCATGGAGGAGCCATTCATTGATCCTCCTCCTGAGGTTGTGGAGGAAGGTTGGGAGCTTATGAAGTCTTGCATTGTGGGTTTCTTTGCCAATAAAAGACTCCCATTTGGGTTGGTTAAATCTGTGGCTACTAAACTTTGATTGAGATGGCTAGCACTGAAAAATAATTTTTCCACTTCTTTTTCTCCTATCCTTCCGAATGTGCTACTGTGTTTGTTGGTGGTCCTTGGGTTCTTGTTGGGAAGCCCATTACTTTAAGGCATTGGGAACCTAACATTATGATGCATGTTCCTCGTTGCATCCCTGTGTGTGTTAAGTTTCACAATGTTCCTATGCAATTTTGGACTAGTAAAGGCCTAAGCCACATTGCAAGCAAAATAGGGAAGCCCCTCTACGCTGATGTTGCTACTGAGAATAGGAGAAAAAATAAATTTGTAAGGCTTTGTGTTGAAATTTATTTACAATCCACCATTCCTGAAACCATAAGGCTGAAGCTTAGCAGTAGACAAATTGTTAAAATTATAGTTGAATACCAATGGTGCCCTCAAATGTGCAAGACTTGCCGATGCTTTGGCCACGCCACCTCTGCTTACAAAAAATCTATTCTTCACAAACCTTATGCTTCCTATTCTAAATGGAAAATGGTTACATCTTCCAAGCACAGGCCTGAACCATTATCATCTATTCCCCCTCAACCTTCTAACATTCTCTCTAACCACTCACCATCCCATGGATCACAGGATCAACCTTCGAATCATTCCAATGAACAGGCTCCCTTGTCACCTATAACCTCTCATTTCCATCGATTAGATGAGCAACCTATAATCCAACCCAATGAACAGGTTCCCCTGTCATGTGTAGCCGCTCCAATCCATTCTATCATCCAAAATAAAATAGTCACCCACTTTTTTGGAGATAATGATTAGCTGGTGGTGGATCTATTACCCTATCTCAGCAAATTGACTCCCTCAGCCTCCTCTCCACATTCCAGAAGCCCCATTGGTTCAAACACCAATAGGTTTGAATCTCTTTCTGAGGGTGATGATAACATAGAGGAGGGGAATGATATCACCTCCAGAAGATTTGAAATTGAGTTCACCAACAGCCTTCCTATAAATTTTGAAGCATGCTACAAAACAAAAAAGCCATGGAAAAAGAAGAGGCAAATCACTCTAGAGCATGTTACTAAGGGTATTATGCTACCTAGGGGTAAGTTCTTTAACTCCCTTAGATGTTATCAATAGCTTTTTAGAATATTAGGGGGCTCAATGGTCCCTTAAAATAGATAGAAATGAGGAAGATCATCAGTGATCATCAACTGGACATCATGTCCACTAATGAAACTAGATTGAACAGTGGTAATGTTGACACCATCCACAAAAATGTTGCTCGAACTTGGAACCTTTTTCACAACTATCATTACTCTGTTTTAGGCAAAATATGGGTGCTCTGAACCCTTTTTTCTGTGAAGCTTCAAGTCATCCATGAAAGTAGGCAGGCAATTCACTTCTCTGAAACCATTCTTAAATGTAGAACTCATTTTGTCATAACTTTTGTTTATGGTACAAATTTTACTCTTGAGAGACAGGCATTATGGACTGACATTAAGCAACATTCATCACTTTTTGCTTCTTCCCCATGGATTCTAACTGGGGACTTTAATGCTATTAAGTCTCCTTCTGAGTCCTATGGTGGTACTAACAGAGTCACCCAATCAACATCAGACTTCAGAGCATGTTTAGAGTAATCAGGATTAAAGGACCTCAAATTTTTAGGAGTTTATTTCTCTTGAAGTAACCAATGCCTTGGAGTGGTGAACATTTCAAGGAAGTTAGACAGAACTATCATTAATGACCAATGGAATACTATATTTCCTATGTCTCAGTGTTTATGTCTCCCTCAAGGGGTGGCTGGCCACAGCCCTATGGTCAACAGCCTTGGCTCTAGTAAACCTAGAAAAAAGATTCCTTTTAGATTTTTCAACTGCTGGAGCAGCCATGATTAGTTAATGCCTATTGTTGACAATGCATGGAAAGCTCATATCAGTGGCATTCTGATGTTTCAAGTGGTCACCAAATTAAAGTCTTTGAATTAACCAATTAGAAGTACCTATTCAAAGGAACTTAATAATATTTCTGCCAAAGCTCAAGACAGCAACCCCACTGATTCTGCTCTCAGATTGAAAGAAAGAAAGCTCCTATTAACATACATTTACTTATGTAATGTTGAAGAAATAGAAGTCTAGAATCTCATGGCTGAAAGATGGTGACTCCAACACTGCTGTCTTTTTTAAATCTGTCACTTCCAGGCACAATCGAAACAAAATTGTTGCACTTACTGCTTGCTCTGGTGAATAGTTGACCACTGATGATGCTATTAAGCTTAAAATCCTCTATTTTTTCCAAAATTTGCTAGGCCCCAATCTTACCCTGGGATTGACTCTCTTGTCCCTCTCATACATCACTTTATCCTTAATCATTTCTCCCCCTCCTTGTCTTCTATCCCTTTTTTGGAGCAAATTAGTTCTTGCATGCTTTCTTTGCCACGTGACAAAGCATATGGACCTAATGGGTTCAATGTTTTTTTCCTTAGAGAGATAAACTCATCCTATATCTCTCTAGTTCCTAAGGTTGCCATTCCCATCTCCATCCACCAATTTAGACCCATTTCATGCTGTTCAACTGTGTACAAATGTATATTATAGCAAAATTTATTACTAACATGTTTAAGCCAACTTTTCCTCATTTGGTTAGTTCTTCTCAATCTGCCTTTGTAGGTGGGAGAAAGATTGATGATAACATTCTCCTTGCACATGAGCTCATGCATGGATACCATAAACATTCAAATAGCCCTAGGTGTGCCATGAAAATAGATTTAGAAAAGCGTTTGACTCCATATCTTGGAGCTTTTTTATTAATGCTCTCATTTTTTTCGAATTTCCACTACCTTTTATAGCTTGGGTCAGATCTTACATCACTTCCATCTCATTTATAATTTCTATAAACAGGGAATTTCATGGTTTTTTTCATGGGGACAAGGGCTTGAGGCAAGGTGATCCTCTACCACCTTTCGTATTTATGCTTGTTATGCAAGTCTTTACCTTCATTCTTGACAAACACATCATTGCTAATCCATCTTTTAAATTCTATTGGTGATGCAAAAAACTCTCCCTTTCTCACTTAATTTTTGCTGATGACCTTCTACTTTTTTGTTATGGAAGCCTCAACTTTGTCCAACTTCTTAAGGCTGCCCTTGATGAATTTTCGTCCCTTTTAATTTCTCTATTAATCTCTTGAAAAGCAACATCTTATTCTCAGGTGTTAGCCACAAGTTGAGTCCAACATCTTATCTCTGATGGGGTTTGAAAAGGGGATGTTTCCTATTCAATATTTGGGCATACCTCTCGTTACTACCCGACTTAAAACTACTAACTGCAGGTCCCTTATTGACAAGATAACCCCTCCAATTAGCCATTAGTCTAATAGAGCTCTTTCATTTGATGAATGTTTACAATTAATCAAGACTGTTTTATTCAATGTATAACTTTTTTGGGCCACAAAATTCATTTTATCTGAGAGCATTATCTCTGATCTTAATGGTGTTTTCAGATCCTTCCTCTATACAGGTCCTAAACTTAAAAAAGGGTTGCGTGAAAGCTACATGGAACAATGTTTGCACTCCCAAGGCTGCAGGTGGCCTTGGTTTACCTTGTTATGAAACATCTTTAGAGTATTATAAAAAATGATGAAAATCATCTTTGGACTCGATGGGTGAACACGTACCTTATCAGAGACAGATCTATTTGGCAGATCAACCCTCCCCAGTAATGCTTTTGGTCATGGCACAAACTTCTTCAATTAAGGCTAGATTTTAGGCCTCTTGTCAAACTAGAAATTGGCAATGGACAACATGCCAATTTTTGGTTTGACAATTGGTGCCATCTTGGTCCACTTCATCACCATTTATTAACTGATCAGTTTCTTTCCTCCCCAATTGGACCTCATACCTTGGCAAACAGCTTCATTAATGGCTCTTCATGGCCTTTTCCCACTAAAATCACTAATCTCATGCCCCAATTGTCTGATTTGTCGATCATTCCATCTTTGCGCCCTAATAGAGAGGATAAATTTTAATGGATCCCTTCCCCTGGTGGGCATTTCTCTATTTCCCAAACCATCAATTTTCTGTTCCCTCAACCAATTCTCCCGTGGACTCACCTTATATGGTTCCATCACTGCATCCCTAAACACAACTTCATGTTTTGGCTAGCCATTATTCACTGACTACCCACCATTGATCGCAAACTTATGGCTCATCGTCAAATCACCGTAGTGCCCCAGAGTTCTCAAAGAGAAGGAGAAACTTTTCATGAAACATGGGAAATGATAAAAGACCTTTTGAGGTCATGCCAACACCATGTTATTCTCAAATGGCAATTGGTGCAAGGATTTTATGATGGTTTAAGAGAGTCCCAAAAATAAATGGTAGATGCTAGTTGTGGGGGTACATTCTTTCTAAAAAGTTCTGATGAAATGTGGCTACTCTTTGAGAACTTGAGCGAAAATTCGTCTCATCATTCTTCTAATGAAAAGAATAATAAGGTAGTTGCTCCTTTTAACGCCCAAATCGAAAGCATTTTTAAAATGCGTAAGGAACAAGCAACTGATAGGAAGATAGAAGCTTTAGAAAAGAAACTTGACCAAGTTATGTTGGTCGGGTCTTCTTCTTCCTCTCCTTCTATTATTCTTAACCCTACTATTTATCCCACATATGATGTGTATTCTTTTTTCTCTAATCCTTCTCATTATATAAAGGATTGTCCTCATGCAGGGCAATACCCTGAATTTTTGCAAGAGTAAGCAAATGCACTTTATTCTAGGCCGGGTTAAGGTTCTTATCAAAACTCCTATAATCCCAGATGGAGAGATCAAAATCAATTCTAATATGGAACCCAAGGTCAATATTAAGGACCTCGGGGGCCACATGGACAGTAAGGTCAATTTTAATTCTAACCTAGACCTTATCAACCAAGTCCAAATTCGAGTTTTTACTACACTTTCAATCAACCACCTTCTCGAAACCCCAGTTTTGAGGATAAAGTTTTGGTTGCTTTAGGCAACATTGAAAGCAATACCCAAAAGATCAATGCCCACTCATAATCCATTGCAAAGATATAATCCCAATTGGGACATCTAGCTAATGCAATGAATCGGTGAGAGGGTGAAAAATTACCTAGCCAAACAGTAGTAAACCCTAATGGAGTGCAAGTAATTGATGATGCTTCTCATTCCTTTGAGTTTAACCAAGAATGAACTTAATCAATTACTACTTTAAGGAGTGGTAGAGTGTTAGAGAATCTGATTAATAAAATAAGAGAGAGAATGTGAGTGTCTGATGAATCCAAAAATTCCTATAAATCCAAATAATTGTTCTAAAAATCCAAAAGAAACTTCCAAAAATCCAAAAGAAAAAGGGAAGGAAAATGAAGCTGAATTCTCATTAATTACAATTCTAATTCGAGAAGCTTCATTTGAACCTTGGGTTCCCTTTCCGCAAAGATTAAGGGAAGCTTCTTAATTTGGAAAGTAAGGAGAGAAATTTCAAGATATGATAGAAATTTTTAAACAAGTTAAAATCAATATCCCTCTCCTAGATGATATAAGACAAATTCCCTCCTATGCTAAATTTCTAAAGGACTTATGTACTCAAAAGCAAAAATCTAGAAACCAAGTTCCTAAGAAAGTTCATTTAACCGAGCAGGTAAGTTCAATTCTTCAAAATAACAGCCCTCCAAAACTCAAGGATACGGGTGCCCCTACAATATCTTGTGTCATTGGTGACCAAGAATTCGAGAGGGCCCTCCTTGACTTGGGAGCAAGTGTTAACTTACTTCCCTACTCAGTTTATCAAAAATTAGAGCTAGGAGAACTTAAGCCAACCACAGTTATGTTGCGACTTGCCGACCGTTAGGTAAGGCAACCTCATGGAATAATTGAGGATGTTCTAATCAAAGTAGACAAATTCTATTTCCCGGTGGACTTTATAGTCCTTGATACCGAACATGTCCAAGATCCTACAAGGCATATTCCAATTATTCTTGGTTACGGCTAACGCTTGCATTAATTGTCATACTGGGGTAATGGACATCTCCTTCGGGAATATGACCGTGAGGTTGAATATCTTCAATGCATCCCACTACACCTCCACAGATAAAAGCTACTTTTGTGTGGATGTTGTGGATGAACTTCAGGATGAGATACTTCTCCAAATCTTGTCAAAAGATCCTTTAGAGGCGTGTTTGAGTTAATTTAATTTCGAAGACTTTGACATTGAGCAATTAATTGAAGAGGTAAATACCATGCTCGATGCCACTGTCATAAATGACTTTCCCATGTGGAAGACACCATTTGAGGCTTTTCATACTCTTTCAAGTACTTCTCCAATTCCATCCCTTGTGTCTCCCCCACAACTTGAGCTCAAGACTTTACCATCTAATCTCAAGTATGTGTTTCTTGGCCCAAGTGACACTTTAGTGGTCATTATAGCTTCAAATCTAACCGATGACCAAGAGTGTTCACTCATAATGGTCATAAAAAAATATAAAGGAGCCATAGGGTGGACTGTTACCGACTTAAAAAGCAGTGACCCTTTTATTTGTATGCATCACATATATTTGGAAGAGGATGCAAATACCTCGCGAGAGGCGCAATGTAGGTTAAACCCTAATATGAAAAAGGTAGTCATGAAAGAAGTTATCAAGCTGCTAGATGCTGGTATTATATACCCCATCTCTGATAGCAAGTGAGTAAGCCCCACACAAGTGGTGCTAAAGAAATTCGGCATCACCGTGCTTCAAAATGAACAAGGAGATTTAGTTCCTCAACTCACCACCATAGGTTAGTGAGTGTGTATTGACTATAGGAAACTAAATTCCTCAACTAGGAATGATCATTTCTCACTCCCATTCATCAATCAAATCCTAGAAAGGCTTGCGGGTTAAAGTTTTTACTGCTTTTTAGATGGATATAATCAAGTTGTAGTATACCCACAAGACCAAAAAAAAATCACCTTCACATGTCCATTTAGAACATTTGCTTAAAGACACATGCCCTTTGGGTTATGTAATGCACTGGAGACTTTTCAACATTGTATGATGTCTATTTTTTCAGACATGGTGGAGAAGTTTCTTGAAGTGTTCATAGACGACCTTTTAGTCTTTGGACCTTCCTTTGATTCGTGCCTTCATAATCTTACACTCGTACTTAAACATTGTAAGGATACGAATCTTATTCTTAGTTGGGAAAAAGAGTCATTTTATGGTTCAAGAGGGGATTGTACTTGGACATATTGTGTACAAAAGAAGTATAAAAGTCGATAGAGCCAAGGTAGAACTCATATCTAAGCTTCATCCAAATTCTTCGGGTTTTTATCGTTGTTTCATTAAAGACTTTAGCAAGAAATCTCGGCCCTTGTGCCGACTTCTTGAGAAAGACACTTCTTTTTACTTTGATGAAGCGTGCCTTAAATCTTTTGAAACACTCCGCACACTTCTATCAACCGCTCCAATTCTACTCCCTCCAAATTAGGTTCTCCCATTTGAGGTCATGTGTGACGCATTCGATTTTGCTATGGGTGCTATCTTAGGGTAATGTGTAGACAAGTTGCCGCATGTGATTTACTATGCAAGTAAATCCCTTTTCGAAACTCAAAGAAATTATAAAACTACGGAAAAGGAATTGCTTGTAGATGTTTATGCCTTGGACAAATTTAGATCTTATCTCTTAGGATCCAAAGTTATTGTCTTATCCGATCATGCCGCTCTTCGGCTCTTATTGGCCAAAAATGATACTAAACCCCGGTTGATCCGATGGATACTCTTTTTGCAAGAATTAAATTTTGAGATCCGGATAAAAAGGGTACTGAAAATGTGGTCGCCGACCATTTGTCTTCTGATTCTGGTAGAGTGCCATCACAACTAAATTCTAGTTAGCGAATCCTTTTCGGACGAGCAACTGTTTGAAGTCACTCACGAGAAACTTCCCTAATTTGCTGACATAGTAAATTTTGTAGCAACGGGGAAAATTCCATCCTCTTGGTCCAAACATGATGAGATAAACAGTCGACACGAACACAACACACAAAAATTGTGTTAGATTTGTGTTATTCCAGTTTTATTCAAACTTATATATACATAGTTATATATATTGCAATTGTTTGTAATTTATTTGTTTGTGTATGGTACTGATGTAGGCATACAATGCAAGGATAGGATTACTATGGTGTCTTTTGAGTTGTTGAATCACATTAGTATGTTTTTGGAGTTTATATATAGATACAAAATTTATAATATAGTTTGATTTTAGGGTTTATGTATAAATTAGATATGTATTTTATTTTTTATATGATCTTTAAAGAAATTTTTAGGTTGTGGAGAAACTCATATCATATAACTTAAACGAATTAAAAAGGTTATTAAACGAGTCGTGCCATTAAGACATGTTTATTAAACGGGTCGACATGTGTAACACGTTTAATAAATGGGTTGAATTAGTGTCATGATTATTAAATGGGTCAAGTTAGGATTGAACTGTTTAGTAGAATACTCATAAATCGACAAGACATGATACAAACATAACACAAAAACACAAATTGCCACCCCTAATTTAAAGTAATAAATTTCAAAGTAAATGTGATGAAATTGCACCGTATATATCATAGAAAAAAAAATTATGAGAGAAAATTATGTTTCTACAAAGGTGGGATACTGGGAAATGTCTTATCAAATACATCACGGACTCAGATTTGTTGCCTGTGGTATGAAAGAAATGGTAAAATTTGCACTTGGCCTTACAAAGAATGTTTTACATATGTAAAAGTATCCTCCATCTAATGGTTAGGACTATTATAGAATATAATCATCTATACAATGCTAGAATGATCTAAGCATATCTACACAACTCTAGATTACTCTATACATGTCTAGAGAGTTCTAGAGAATACTAGAAAACTCCACACAAGTTTATAAAGAGCTCCACACATTCTAAATTTTTTTGAAAGAGTTCACACTTGTGTAGAGAAGTTTAGAATATTTTAGACACTTCTTACCATACAGACTCTCATGTCAACATTTTGATGTATGCCTAAGTGGCATAACTTTCAATTCCGAGGCTTGAGAATAAGCTTTTGAGACAATTTGGAGTCATCATAAGTAAAAGTCCATGTATGTTATGCACTGTATAGTTGAAATTTGAAAAAGTAATGCTATTAAGGTCCAAAAAAAGATTAAAAAAACTTGTGGAAATTGTGACTATAATCCAGAGGTTGAGGACAAAATTAGTAAGTTCAGATGCTATTGAAAGGGACGCCAGAAGTCAAAAGTGTACATGTACATGTGCTTTTACTTCGTAAGAGAAAAAAAATTAAAAATTTTATTCTTTTAAGAGTGTGAATAAACAATCATTATTTTCCTTGTGGAGTTTATGTAGTTCCTTAAAAAAATTGATGTCACCCGCAGTGTCATACTTACCGTACCAACTTGACAAACATCAATTTCAGTGGTGCTGTGAGTCATTTTAAAAGTTGAAAAGTATTAATTGTAATAATTGATAATTAAAAAATATACTTTGTAACAAGTTAATAGTTGAAAGATATTTAATACACTTCTTCAAATTTCTAAAAATTAAATTTATAAGGTGTCAGGAAAAAGTTTGGAGGGGAATTTGAAAGGGTTGTATTGGAAATAGAGAATTAGAACCAAAAAAATTAAAGGAATGAAAAGTACGTGACTTTCCAGTTTCCAGTCTCCTCTACAATCCAATCATCTTCAGATTTATACACATGCTTTCCCTCAGATACATCATCCATCTTCTACTTTATACATATGCTTTATAATTGTAGTCCTTTTAATTTCAATTTCAAAGACAATGTTGTCCAAATGTTATCTTTGATGATTTTCTAGTGATGCAGAAAGAGCAGGCTTATGTTTATTTGTGTGTAAATTTTTTATATTTAGTGTTAATTTTTTACTTAACGGTGAGTTAGAGATCAATTTTGTACATCAAAATTAAGGTTGAGCTTTTTCTTTTTATTTTCAATTTGGGAAAAGCAGGACATCATATGTGGATCAAAAATTTATCAATTAAAGTAGGCTTCAGCCAATTGGAGCCAAATTACTCTTATATGGCTAAAGGTCCCTGTCATACTTAACCCTCAAAGATGGGTTTGCTTTAAAACTTTGTTTTTTTTTTTTTTTTTGGGTAAATACAACTTATACCCTATCAGTTTAAGACATATCCCGATCAGACTTTTTATAGTTTTAATATTTTCAATTACACCCCCTTGTTAGTAACTTTTGTCAATGATAGTAACTTTTTTTATGATTTTATAATTTTACCCATTATTATTATATTAATAAAGAAAATAAAAGCAGAGTAAAAATGACAATTTTTATACTTTTTTGCTGTTGATGTTAGTATATTTTATTTGTTTGCTGACGTCGCACTAACGGAAGGAGAAATCTACATGTGAATCCAAAATATAGGAAGTGCATGTAATCGGAAATAATGAAATATGAGAGGTCCAATTGAAATATTGCCTAAATTGAGGGGATGAAAGTGGTATTTATTTATTTATTTTTGGGTACTAATCCTTAAATATGGTCTATTTTTCTAGAGATTAACACACTCCACATGCTATGATTGAAAACTAATTTCTTTTTCAAAAATCCATTTTAAAATCCTATTGTTCTTGGGTTTTTTTCCCCAAAATTTTATAGCTTTCTATTTTTATAAAAATAAGTGGTTTTCCAATACCCTATCAAAAGTCAGTTGCAAGATTTGATATTCTTCAACAAAAAAAAAAAATAGTTAATGGTTTGATTTCCAATAAATTAGAAAATTCTTTTTTAATATTTGTATCTAGTTTTCTTTTAAGAAAGTGGTGTCCTTAGTTTGCTTTTTCTTTTATGTATATGCTTTCCCATTTATAAATCATCCATAGTTGGTTCAACACCCCTTCACTAAGCAACCCACAAATTAATATTCAGATACTAGAGGGTGTGTTCGTCTGTCTTGCTGCTTGGTCATTTCAGGTACCAATTTTTTTACTCTCTCGTGTTTCATCTTGCTGCTTGGTCTGTTCAGGTACCAATTTTTTCCCTCTCTCATGTTTCATCACAGTTGTTTCTTCCCATACTCTTGAACTTCTTCATCTATTATAATTTATATTTTTTTGAGGTAGTGTCTGATCAGTTTTATCACATGATATGATATTGTCCGTTGTAGGACTGATCTGCACGGGTTTGTTCTTCAATTTTACTTCAAAAGGCACTAAAAGGCCTCGTACCATTTAGAGAGAACATATCACATATAAACATATCATCTTCTTGACACCCAATGTGAGACATCTCCATCTCCATCTCCACACCCAGACAATGTGAGACGTTCTGTTTGTGTGTTTTTTTCTTAAAATTATATTTTCCTAATACCCATTAATAGGCCTTATATTGCTCAGTAAGCAAATTCTTCTGATTGGGATTCTATATATTTTTTTCTCTTAAGTCTAATGTTTTGCTCACAATAATAGGCTTCTTATCAACTTGATTATCATTTAACTGACAATAATCTAATATTTTGTGGGAATTTGATTACTGTCAATCAAGTAGGGAGAAAGTTGTTGTGGAAATGAATTCTCAAAGGGGAAATTTTATTATGTTTAGAAGCATATATGGGAAGGGAATTTTATGTTTGGAGTAGTAGGAAATGCATTGGAATCCCAATTTGGGAGATAAGTTTGTTTAGTATAAATAAAGAAAGCACGGTCACTCTTTTTTAAAACTTTATCCATTGTTATGGTGGCTAAGGCACTACTATTGTTACTCTTTGTTCATGCTTGCACATTCCCTCAGCCAATTAGATCATTTTGATTATTGCATGATTTCCCAATTCTATTCTCTTCTTTATTCTAATTGCTTAATTATCCTTTCTTGTTACTAATCTTCTATTTATTTATTTATTCTTAAATGCTCTTATACTATTTTGATGTTAGACTGAAAGTTATATCAATTCATTAAGTGTGATAAATTTGTGTAGGATAACGATTCTCAAGCCTAAAACTCTAACCGAAAAGCTAGCCAAGGGATTTCAATCCATTTGTTTAACATCACAACTTTATGGGTAATGCTACTTAGGCAGAATTGTTAGGCAGAATTCATATGTAGAAACTTTTACATCCATTGGATGTAAAAGTTTCTACCTATGAAGTCTACTTAAGTAGCATTATCCCAACTTTATTTTAGTTTTTTCTTCATGTAGTTCTTAAAATTAGGTGGATTGCAACTATCATTTCTCCTCATTAGTCCATGAACAACACAATAGCCCTGACAATATTCTCATTATATTCCACATAAGTTGAATGTCTAACATTTTATGTGATAATTGATGCAGGGAGAATTTTTTTTAGAAAATTAGCCGAATTTTGCCAAGAAAAACTATTCAATCCTTGGATATTATTTTTTCCTAAGAAAAAATGGGGGCGAAAGAATCTTCACTAAGTCTGAAGGTCCTGCTTGAAAAAAACAAAAACCGTGTTTTGTTTGTGGAGTCCGATAAGGATTTTGTTGATGTTCTCTTGAGCTTCATGACTCTGCCTATTGGAACCATTATTAGGCTTGCCCGTGAACAGTCACCAAAAGTGGAGATTGGTTGCCTGAACAGTTTATATGAAAGTATTGTGAAACTTGACGATGAACATCTGCAAAGTGCGAAGTGCAAGGACATGCTTGTTCATCCTAGAAGTGCAGCTGAAATTTATTGCAGGAAGCTAAAACTGAATTTTGATTATAGTGATACTAACAAGTATTATACCTGTGGTCACTGCACTTCGAAATGCTATTTGAGTCCTTACCAAACTCCTTGTTGTCATTGTGGGAATACCATGAGTGCTAAAGTAAAACTGTCAAATGCTATCTCCGTTTCTGGAGATGGAGGGGTGTTTGTGAAACCCAATGCACGGTTTGTGATAACTGATTATTTTAAAGTATTGCCGATGTCCACTGAGGCTGGTTTCACCTTGCTTAGCAAGTTTGGGGTTGTGGATGGAAGCACAGTAGAAGAAAGGATTATAAAAGTAGGAAAGAATGAGGTAATTGTCAATGTATTGAGTTTTTCCTTTTAATGTTTACATGAACAAAATGAATTGTCACTGTCTAGCTCTATCTGTGGCTCAGGTTTTGAAATTGCTCATGTGTTCAATAACATCAAGAACACCATTCTCTGAGACCTTTCTGGAACCAGCTGTTCATAGTGGTAGACTCACCATTCGTCATGAAAACTTTTGGACAAGAAGCACGAATCGATCTCAAAGGGCGATGGACACAACAAAAAAAAACGCGAAGATAACTTTGAAGCTTATAGTCAATAAGTCTACCAATATGGCATTGTATGCTGAAGCTAGGAAAGATTTTGTTGATCTTATCAGTAGTTTTCTCACATTTCCACTTGGTTATGTATTTAAAGAATTTCCAACCTTGTCGTTGGAGGGATGCTTGGGTAAGTTATACAGAAGCATCCAAGAACTTGACGTTGGCGAATCCATAAAATCTGAGGAAATTAAGGCAACTTTAATCAATCCAAAGCTGCCCCCAGGTCTTGCTTATGATAAGCAGCTCATTCCCATTGAAGAAGCTTTATATCCATCGTACTCCACTGTTTCTTCCCTTTTTACATCCTCTAAATCTGGTCCGAAGTCCCATCTAGGGGAAGCTATAGATGGCAAGGGTTTCGTAAGGGAAGCTTCGAAGTTTATGGTGACAGATGATTTGACCGTAACACCTCTCTCTCCTATTTCAGGCATATCTCTTATCAACAAATTGAATATTCCTCTTAGAGACATTTCAGAGCAAGAAGTGACTGTGGGCGAGGAGGAGGTAAACTAACACAAGCCTTGATTGTAAATATATAAATATAGCTTACATTTACTACTTGCTGATAGTTCATTCATACATGCTTTTCTGTTGCAGGCATTGCATCTATTGGAGGCTGCTTTATTGTCAAAAACTGCACTGACTCATGTTTTCATATATACTAAAAGGAGCTCGGAATTCAGATAGTTGATGCTTGAAAGAAAAAAAAGAAACACTAGAAAATTTCAATATCGCTTGAACGTGGTGTCAATCTTTTTTCCTTTTATGTCAATTGCTTAATTTTAGTACTTTTGAAGTGTGTATCTTCTGTGTTTTCACCTGTACACTGGAAAGGCATGACAGGCACGGTAAAATATGCTGCATTATTTTAGTCAAGTATAGAAGAGCATGACAGGCACGGTTAAGTCTCAATTGAAAGAAGACTATTCTAGTAACCGGAAATTTGATTACTAATAATCACTCCTTTATTCTTAATTTTAAAAAAGACTGTATAGAAGGGGCACATGGGTGAATCTCTTGATTGCAATTTGTGGAGAAGAGATTTTTTTCTTTTTTTAGAATAAATATCACTAACACTTTCTAAAATTTGATGTAATTTCACGTGAATTACGATTTTGTAAAATTTTGGTGTAATTTGTTCCGTATCTCATAAACAAACATCATCTCCTGTAAAAAATACAACGTTCTCTTAATAAAAATAGTGAATATTTATTAGCCCAAAGTATATACTTAATAAAAATAGTGAATATTCAATATTTTTCCCTATCTGTCTCTCTCTTGACATGCAAGATTGGATATCACACGTGAGGTGAGGGGGATGTATGAGTATGTTTAAAAATATCATTTTCTTTCACAATTGTAGTTCTATTAACTCCTTAGAATATAATTTATTTTAAAATGTATGTCTATTAGAGGCTGCTTTCATATCTCCACATGCTCTCAGTGCTCTAACTGATGCTTTCATACTAAGGGTCAGTTTGATAGAAAAGAAATAGAAGGAAAAGAAAAAAAAGGTGATGGAGGGATATGATTTTGTGTATTTAGTATGAAATTTTTAATAGAAAGGAAAGGAAATAGAAGGATTTTGAGGAATAAATTAAGGATGAATAGTAGTTTTTGTTATCCTTCCAAAAATGGGAAGCAATGGAAGGAAAGGGAAGGAAATGCTACATTTTTAATGAAACTTTGTTAAT
This sequence comes from Cornus controversa, assembly GCA_026545225.1. Lineage (NCBI taxonomy): Eukaryota > Viridiplantae > Streptophyta > Magnoliopsida > Cornales > Cornaceae > Cornus > Cornus controversa. Next base: position 44,275,976 of record CM048848.1, read on the forward strand.
ACTAACTTTGTCCTTATTTTGATAAAAGCTAAAATTTGTTCTTTTAAATATAAAAGGATATAATGGTAAAAATTTTAAATTGTTTCTTTTCTTTTCTTTCCCCAAACATGTTAACTATCTTTTCCTTTACTAATCAACTAAATATGATAAAAGTTTAACACTATCATTTCTTTTCCTTTCTTTTCTTTTCTCTCATTAGTAATGTTATCCTTTCTTTTCTTTTCCATTATACCAAACATAGCCTAAAGGAGCCAAACAAGAAGAAACCATTTGTGAGGAGGTAAATTAACTCTAGGCCTAACAAAATGGGCGGGTTTGGACCGATTCGGATCTGGGTGGGTTAAATATGAGTTGTAATACATATTCAACCAAGTTATAATGGGTTGAATATGGACGAGTCAAATATGGGTCGGGTCAACCCGTCAACCCATTGACCCGTTTTGTAATTTTAAAAAATGTAAATGTCATTTTTACTTTAGACTAATTCCATCATTATATTTAGATAGATAAAAAAATGAACGAATAATAACACAAACCCATATTAACTGTGTAGGTTGAAATGAAAAAAAGTTGCTTGATCACTTAAATTTAATAACCTTTTTCGAAAATTGTTTTAAATTTTATACTATTTTATAAAATTCAAAGCGGATAAAACAAGTTAGCATTAATTGATCCATTTATATAAACTCCAATTTGTTTACAAGAATTCAACCCATTTATGCAACTTGACCCGTTATATATATATATATATATATAAAAGGAGGAGAGAGAAGAAACCCACCGAATGTGCAAATACCCTATGATGTTCAATTAACCTTTTCCAATTTTCATATTGTGCAAATAAGGACAAATCATCAATTTGTGGAATTAAAAAATGACAAGAATACCCTTACAGTATTAAAAAAAAAAAAAAGATGTAAAATGTCCAAAATGGACAAGAAATTTTTTGAACAACAAATAACTATTTGCACGTTTTGTTATATAACAAGGGGTTTTTTTGCACTTTATAAGATAACATTCAAAGGGTAATTTTAAATTTTTTAAAAATCATAAGTCAAACATGACAATCAACGGTTATTTTTGAACAAAAATTCACCCGAGTGGGATATTTGTGCATCAGAGACGACTACAGAGGGGTTGTATGAGCATACTAACCTACAGGGGTATTTTTTGCACATTATGTACATAGCGAGGGTGTTGTTTGCACTTGACGCTTAATGGTATTAATGATAGGTGTTGTGAATCAATCACAACCAAGACGGTTAACAGACCGTCGCGGCAGTAACTACAACACTTCTCTTTGAAAATACAGAAAAAGCAAAAAAATACAGAAAAAGGCAAAAGTACCAAAGCATGTTAAATTCCAGCACACATGGCCTAACATAAATGACCTAACAACTGCACAAATGGCCTAACACAAAATTGCAGCTGCAGGAGGTTATGGAGTCTCGTCGAATTTCAAAAACAAAGCAGTCACCCATTGTGTCGAGGGATTGTTTCTTATATAATGATGGAATCTATTTTAAAGATGACACCAACTGTTTCTTATATAATGATGGAATGCAATCCAATGCCAGAAAATAAAGCAGTCACTAACGCCGGCTTGTAAATTATAAAGATCACACCGACTGATTCTTATATTTTTTTTATAATGCCGAATTTTTTTATATTTCTTATATAATGATGGAGTGTTTCTTATATTTCTTAAAGCATTTGGTGATGCATCGATCCCTTCTGTCTCTGTGTCTGGCAAGTTCTTCTTAGTTGACCTATAAAGTTTCTAGCACTATTTTTTTTTTTATTGATATTCTTATTACATATCTAACCCCTTTCAGCTATTTGAAGAAGAACATCTGGAACATTTGTCCTTCGGTAAAGAAGTTTCTAACCCCTTTCAAACTCCAAGCTCTTACAACTGAGGCTACGATCTAGTTTTCCCCCTTGTACATTGATTATGACCAGTCTTCTGATTCTAATATAGAGATGCCTGAGCCAAACACTAGGAAAGGGTCGCCCACCTTTGGATAACACAAAACCAAGAACAACAAGAGAAATCAAAGGCCAAGCACGATAAACAAAAAATTGTGGCTATTTCTCCTCAAAAAAGGCCTTCAGTAGGAGTCGTTCCCTCCTCTAAAATCCAAAAGCTGATGGCAGACGCCATGAAAGGATAGAGTTCTTTCACCTCTGCTCTGATATTGGTCGTACCTGCCGGCAACACTGCTGATGATTCGTTCATAGGTTTAACCGAACGGTGGATCCTGACATGAGGTAGATGGATCATTTTTAACGGTCAGGGATTGCACCGCCCTTGACCGTGACGTGATGGGTAACCTGGCTCAAGGAATTTGGCCTCCTCGTGATGAACTTCGCCAGTAGAGGGTTGACAGAAATGAACTCCTGGCGAACGCTCCCCTTCATATTATGGAGGTTTGTTCAGTTTTGACTTACCCTCCTTCTTTCTTATTTTTCCTTTCCCTTTTTCTTACACTTGATCTTTGGTGATACAAAGTGCATATATGATCATGTCTCTCTATAAAGCTCTGGAATTCGAGTGACTAAAGGGGAGCAAGGCTAACAAACTTGAGGACGATGTGCAAATCCTCAATAATACTCTTACTCAGAAACAGAAAGCAGTTGAACACTTTGAAAAGAGGGTTGTGGATGCTGAATTGAAGGTTACCGAACTTCAGGCCATTTTACAAGTCTACAAGTCTGATGGCCTTGATATGCACCAGCGTTTCTTAAAAATTTCAACTCTGAAGCTTACTGACGGCTTCAGATATGGTTTTGAGCAGAACGAGAAACCTGAAGTCGAACATGATTATCAAGACCTTGATGATTTTGATGTGGACAGGGGATTGAACCACCCGATGCTTACAGAATTCCTGAAGCCAGTGACGCAGAAAAGAGGTTCCCTAATTTCCTCGAGAGCTCTTTCTCAACTTCTGTCGTTCCTACTGCTGCTCCTTCTGTTCCCTCTCCATCTTATAAGACTCCCCTTGAGGCACCAGTTCCAAATAGTCGATGCCTTTGAGCAAGACTTCAATAAAGAAGATAGGGGCAATAAAGGAACAATGGTCTTTTTTTTTAGAACTACATTTATACTTATTTTGAACGGTATTTAATGAATATAACAGTTTTTTATTTGTGTAAATTCTTTTAATACCTTTTGCCAATTCTGTTAAGACAAACAACTTACGTTTAGACTCATTATAAAGATGAATAATCTACCAATTATTTGAACCTCAGTCCAGCCCAACAAACGTTTGGCATTTAAGAACTTAACTCAAATTTTTAGATTTTTAATGTTGATGATCTCAACTTGCTTTTGTTAAACAACCAGCACTTAGGCTCTTGGCTTGGTTTGGTAAGCGATCGACACTTGAAGCCTTAGCTTGATTTGGTAAGCGATCGACACTTGTGGACTTAGCTTTTTTTTTTTGTAAGTGATCGACACTTGTGGCCTTAGTTTTTTGTTTTTGTTTTTTGTAAGCGATCGATACTTGAGGCCTTACCTTTTTTTGTAAGCGATCATCACTTGAGGCCTTAGCTTGATTTGGTAAGCAATTGGCACTTGAGGACTTAACTTTTTTTCTGTAAGCAACCATCACTTAAGTCCTTAGCTTTTTTTTTGTAAGCTATCGGCACTTGTGGCCTTAGCTTTTTTTTTTCTTTTTTTTTGGCGATTGGCACTTGAGGCCTTAACTTGATTTTGCAAGTAAAAATCGGAAAAAGAGTGGCACTGTGCATGCCTTTTTGTGCAGTGCCCTTCCTTACCACAACTTTCATGTTTATTTTTACTTTTTATTTATTACGAAATACGAAACTTTTTTCTCGATTTGGGACTATGTTTATTTATTTATTTATTTTTTACAATGAAATTCTTAGAAAAGATTCTTATCATTTTTGAAGCCAATTCTGGCTTAAATTTCATTTGGACATTCCTTACCATTGAGCATAGCGAGGACTATATTACTAAAAAGAAGAATCTAGCTCTAATAAAATGAAATTAAATATAATCTCTTCAAATGGGTTGCATTTCAAGGCTTGCGAATTGACTCGGTGTCACTAACTCGACGAAACTTGTATGCCCCCTTTCCAATCACTTTTGTGATTTTATATAGTCATTCCCCAATTTGCTCTGAATTTTTTTGCATTAATTTCTTTTGTGTTGTCTGTGACTTTTCTTAGCACCCAGTCTACAACTTTGAATACTCGTTGTTTCACCTTTTTGTTGTAATTATTTTTTTATCATCCTTTGATATGACGTCAGTCTGATCTAAGTTGCCTCCCTTCTTTCGTCTAAAAACCTAGGTCCTGTTCTAGTTGCTGATCGTTATGTCCATTCTCCATCACTTCTAATCTGATCATTGGAAGAGATAGCTCAGTAAGTATCATTGCTTTGGACCCATAAGTTAGGCAGAACGAGCTTTCTCCAGTTGGTCATCTGGGGGTCGTTCTGTAAGCCCAAAGTACTTTGGGCAATTCATCTAGCCATTTTTCCTTCCGAGCTTACAGTTTCTTTCGGATGCATTCGAAGATAATTCTGTTTGTTATTTTTTCCTAGTCGTTCCCTTGTGGATACGATCTTAAGGAGAACTTCTGGTTAATTTCATATTCTCTGAAGAATTTCTATATCGAGTGATTGTCAAAGTTTTTGGCATTATCCATGATAATGGATTCCGACAGACCAAACCGACAGATAATGTTACTCCATATGAATCTTTTCACTTGCACGTGAGTAATTGTGGCAACAGTTTCTGCCTCAACCCACTTTATGAAATAATCCGTAGCTAACAGAATGAACTTTTCACTGTTGGCGACTTTAGGGAGCAGTCCTACTGAGTCCATTTCCTATTTTGCAAACGTCCAAGGGCTAGTTATAGTGGTAAGATCTTCGGGGGGCTAATAGGGTATCCTTGAATGTCGCTAGCACTTGTCACATCTTCTAGTATATTCTTCGGTGTCTTGAGCCATGTATGGCCAAAAATATCCCTGAGTAATGGCCTTGTGAGCCAGCGACCTTCCCCTTTAGTGATTTTCGCATACATCTCCATGAATTCTGGTAAGTATTTATTTTGCTTCTGATGGTGCAACACATCTCATGTATAGTCCTGAGAATGACCTTCTATAAAGGCATTCGCTAACTATTGCATATATTGGTGAATTCATTCTGATCTTCCTTGCTTCCTCTTTTGATCTCGGTTGAGTTTTGTTGGTGAGATAAGTCTTTATGGGATCCATCCAACTAGGTTTTGCCTGTAGAATCAATATTTCTTTTCAGGCATGAATACTCAGTACATCCAATGTATCGATTGGGACCACCCTAATTAGATCGGATTGAGTTGTTGAAGCCGAACATGTTAACTTGTCAGCCTCCAAGTTTTGGCCCCTAGGGATTTGAAAAATATTGACTTGGTCGAATTCTCTGAGCTCTCTTTTCGTTATGTCCTTGTAAGCTTTCATGCGGTCATCTATTAAAAAATAATCTCCACTGACCTGCCTTACAATCAACTGAGAGTCGCTAAAAACTTGCAGATTTTTTACCTGGAGTATCTTTGCTAGCCTAAGTCCTACCAAAAGAGCTTCATATTCAGCTTCATTGTTTCATACAAGGAGTTCTAAGTGGATTTCTTGGTGAAGAGCAGTTCCGTCAGGAGTTTGAATTTTTATTCTGATGCCCGATCCTTTATGTGTTGATGATTTATCGACGTAAAACTATTATTCAGATGGAATTGGGACTTCTGGTTCTAAGTAGAAATCAGCCATTATCTGCCCCTTTATTACGGTTCGAGGCTCATAATTTAAATCATAGGCTCCGAACTCAATTTCTCATTTGGTAATTCGTCCTGACTGATCAGGTTTGTGGAGAATTGCTTTGATCAAAAATTTATTTGGGACAATAATGAGATGAGCTTCGAAATAATGCCTCAATTTCCTTTTTGCTTGAACTAGGGCAAAAATTATCTTTTCAACCTTTGAGTACTTCTGTTTGGCTTCCATCATGGTTTTACTTGAGTAAAACACCGGGTGCTGCTTTCTATCAAAATTCTTTAATCAAGACTGCACTTGTGGCTTTTTGAGATATCGCAAGGTATAAGTACAGTGGCTCTCCTGCGTTAGGCACTGAAAGTGTTGGCAAATGAACCAAATACTTCTTAAGCTTTGAAGCCTCATTTTATTCTGACCCGCATTCTTTCTTACCTCCTGTTCTAATACAGTCAAAGAACGGTTTCCATCTATCAAATAGTCGAGAAATAAATCTGCTCAAAATAGTAATGCGCCCTGTTAGGATCTAGATATCCCTGTGAGACTTTGGTTCCTCATTCTGAAGGAGAGTTTTGACCTGAATTAGGCTTGCTTCTATTCTCATTCGCCTAACAATGTGCCCTGAAAATTGTCCTGAAAAAACCCCAAAAGAACATTTTTGTGGGGTTCAGCTTTATGTTATAGCTCCGTAAAATGTCAAAAGTTTCCTAGAGATGATTCGAGTGATTTTTCTTTTTTAGACTCTTTACCACCATGTCATCTATATATGCTTCCACCGTTCGACCTATCAGTTTTTTGTGAACTTTGTTGATCAAGTGTTGGTAAATTGCTCTAACATTCTTTAACCAGAACGATATCACTTTATAACAATAAATTCCCTTCTCGGTGATAAAAGATGTTTTTTCTTCATCCTTATGATTCATTGGAATTTGATTGTATCAAAAGTACGTATCAAGGAACGTCATTCGTTCATAACCAGTTGCGGCATCAACCATTTAATCAATCTTAGGGAGTGAAAAACTGTCTTTGGGGCAAGCTTTGTTTAAATTGGTGAAATCAATGCAGATCCGCCATTTGCCGTTCTTTTTTTGCACTACCACCACATTATAGAGCCAATCTGGAAATTGGACTTCCCTGATGAACCCAAGTTAAAGAAGTCGATTTACCTTTGCTGCTATGACTTGATTCTTCTCTATAGCGAACCGTCTTTGCTTTTGCTTAACGGGTTGATGATTTAGGTTAACATTAAGTGTATGCCAGGCCACAGATGGATTGACTCCTGGCATATCTGCATGGTTCCATGTGAAAACATCTGCATTTTCTTTTAGTAGTTCTATTAATTGTACCCTTTCTTCTTTGCTTAGAAAAGTCCCAAGACTTATGGGGTCTTTCCCGGGGACGATCTCAGTAGGTTCAAGTGATTCTTCAATCAACTTGTTCTTCTCTTGTTATACTAATATGTTGTTCAGCATGGATTTTTGTGATTATTATTTGACCTGTCCATCTTCCCTTTCAGTGCAAAAGCATAGTATTTCTTTGTAGCCACTTGGTCCACTAGGATATCGATCGTACCTCTTCCATTTGGAGTTATACATCTCATCAACTAGTGAAGTGTTGACAGAATTCCTTGTATACGGTGTATCCAACCTCTCCCCACTATCAAATTGTATAAGGAGTTGAAATCAACAATAACAAAAGATTCTGTCAAGGTTCTGGCTGCTGCTGTTACTGGGAGTTTCACTACCCCTGTCGAGATGACCTACCTTTCGTCGAACCTGATCAATGGCTCAACTGTTGGCTGGAGACAATCTGTTTCTAGGCCCATTTGCAGAAAAGCCAATAGGGTTAAAATATTTGTGCTGCTTCCCACATAAACCAAAACCTTTTTTTATTTCGTAGTTGGATATAATGAAACTAATCACCAGTGGATCCTCGTGGGGTACTTGAATCCTGTTCATATCTTCATCTGTGAAGACGATTGATAATTTGGCGGATCAATTATATATTAAATGAACTTCACCAACCCTCTGCATCTTTTGGGCATTCCTTAGGTGCGATCATCTCTCTGATTCACTTTCTCAGTCTGATGTCGGTCGACCATATATGGCGTTAATGATCCGAACAAGAGCAAGATTCTACTGTCTGTTCGGATTCTACTAAGATTGGTCTGGCGATTTGGCTCTTTTTACTGCTTCAAACTTCTGCATTCGTTGGTTGCGTGGCCAAAGTCATTATGGAATGCATAATATTTGTTCTTATCTCTCTGCTCTAGCGGCTGTCTAATAACTGGGGGTTAGTGAAAAATCCCTTTGTTCTTATTCTCCTGATAGAGCTTAGCTAGAGGTGTTTTTAAGGAGTGACCTTTCCTTTAACCCTTTGCTTCTTTACTAGTTCTTACTAGGGGTATACACGGTTCAGTTCCTAGCAGAACTAAAATCGGAACCGTTTCGAACAGTTTCTCAATTTTGGAATTGGAACTAGAACCAGAACTGTTGAGGGATGAAATCGAACCGAATCGTAGTGTATGGTTCGGTTCGGTTCCGAACTGCGGTTCTTTCCTCTTTTTTATCGAACTAAACCTAAATCTACTATGTTATGTCACTAAAGCAAAAAAAGAAGAAAATCTTTCATTTTATATCACCACAGCAAAACAAGAAGAAAATCTACTCTATTATGTCACCAATCATTATAGCAAAACAACAATTTGGTATACTATAACTTGTTAAAATCTTAGCCATCAAAGCAAACTACAAATTCAAACTTACAGATTCTTGTTTTCTTCGTAGAGTGAAAGATTAAGCAAAGCAATCACGCATGTTCTTGCATCCATGGATCGATACACCAGAGAAGTGGAATCATTGTCAAAATCGCACTGGATTCACTGATCAAAGCTCGATTGACGGTGATTGGAGTCTATCGATGCAGATCTTGACCGTCTGTTGGAGGTCCTCCAATGATATGCTCTCGATCAAGAAGTTATTGCCTTGCAGAAACTCTTGGCAAGGCTCAAGTTTTGGATTGAAAATGTTATCTAATGCCAGAATACTCTTAAGCCCGTTTAATTCGCCGAAGATGTCACTAGAAACTTGAGAGATGTCGAGGAGTGAGAGTTGTGAGAGAGAGAATGTCTGAAGTAAATGCTTAGAGTTAGGGTTGTATACAAACTATTATAATATATATATATAATTAGTAACAAAAATGGTTCCGACTCGGTTCGGTTCTAATGGACCTAAAACAGGAACCGTAGTCAACGGTTCCTAAAAAATAAAATCGGAACCGGAACCTTAGTGAATGTTCAGTTTGATTCAGGTATGGTTCTGGTTCTAGTTCCGACGGTTCTTTGTGCACCCTTAGTTCTTACACAGATGATGGAACAACTTGAGATAACTTAGTCTTATTAATTTGACTCTTCGTCTGTTGCCCCACAATGATAAAAGTTGATCGTTGTTTCTTGGCAGCATCATCTTCTTCTATTCTTAGGTATTTCTGAGCCTAAAAATTTAATTATTCCATATTACTTGGAATGTTTCTCACCAGAGATCTGTGAGAGCCCTCCTCAAGCAATATTGTTATTTTGAAAGCCTCTACCATCGTAGTTTGATTGCATCGGTCTATCATAGACATCTCTAAATTAAAGCGAGTCAGAAAGGATTTTAAGGTTTCTCCCTTAACCTGTCTCATGGTGAACAACTAAGAGAAAATGCTTCTTCGTTCTTGATTTCCTGCATACTGAGCGACGAAAAACTCGCAAAGCCTTGTGAAGTTCGAGATCGCACGAGGCGGTTGTTGTTTAAACCATAATAATGTCGGTCCTGATAGATGTGTTCTACAAGATTTGTTCCCCCATCGAAGGCGGTGAAAGTAGGCATTGTAAACCATCTCGGCCTTTGCGTTCCGACTATATTTTCTGTGAAAGGGGACTCGACTAACCTGTTAATTGCGAACACTTGGTCAGCTGAATGGTGGGATCTGTCACCCCTCAACTCATCAATCTCATATTGCATCTGTGCTCTCCACTCCAGGTAGACTAGTACGGGATTGATCTGTTCATCATTGACCCGGTTAGGTTACAGATCACCGCCCTTGGCCTGATTATGATGAGATACGCTTAGCAAGTGGTTGCTCAAACCAGTTCCCTCATTTTTTTTGTCGACCAGGACCTCTCGCACTTTCTGCACTTTCCACCCTTACTTGGGGATCACCAATTTGCTGGGGCAAAGCTTCATTTTACCGAATCAGTTGCTGGATGTCCTGCTGCATTGGTGGTGCCTACCTTTGATCTTAAAGAGGCTAACCCAAGTCTGCCACATCGTAAGTGTTTTTTCAAGTATCCACCATGACTATGGCTTCTTCTTGTTTTTAAAAGGAAAACATTCAAATGCTTCCCACAGATGGCGCCAAAGTGTTAGTACAAAAAATTGCTCGGTCAACTTTACCAAGACAACTTATTGCATACACCGAATCTTTCTCCCATTTCTTATTAATTTTTTTCCCTATTTATACAAGTTGAAATTCGAATCCTTCTAAGATTCGAATTCCTTTATTTATAACTTTCTTTTCTTCCAAGTCTATTAGTTTCTTAACGGGATTCGGATTTTTTTTTGGATTGAACAAGTCACCCTTTACTATGGGTCACCTAAGCTGCTCAACCTACTTTTCTAACATTGGGCCGACTTGGAAGCCTAACTCGCCTTCTATTTGTGAGTGGGCCTAAACCCTCACTACAAGCGGGCCTACCGTCTATCTTATGGGCTTACTTGTTCTACTTTTTATATTCATCCCCCACAGGGACCTACTGTGTACATGGAGTAAATTACCTTAACTAGAAAAGTGCGTTATCTCACAACTCCAAACATATAACAGAAAAATCATATTCCAATGAAGGACTACAAATCCCCTCAAAGAGTCAAAGATTCCCAAATTCCTCTCTCTCTCTATCGTTCTATCACATACATTTAATCCCAAATATCAACAATTAATTTCTTTGCAAATCCCCTCAAAGATCCCCAAACTCTTCGTTGTAACCGATGGCATTGTTTTGGAGTATTTTGTTGACCGTTTCATGAAGGAGGTTCAAGTCGTCGAGGCTCGCGCCTTCTATGGCTTCCATCGTCACCTCACCCACTGCCGCCATTGTCACCACCGTCATCATCACTTTGTATTTTTGGTAAAACTCATTTTGGGTCTCTTCAAGTGGAGAGGTTTAATGGTGGTGGTTATAATAAGGATGTTGTATTACACTAAAATTTGGTGACTGTGGAGGTTTGATACTTTTGTGTCGGCAGTGATGCTAATGTTGGCAATGATTGTGTCGGCACTAAATTACACCCACAAACACATGTTTACATTTTGAAACAAATGTGACAATTTTAAACTTGTATGATTGCTTGAATGCCCATTGATATTCAAACTTTTCATTCTTGGAGATTCTTGATTACCCAGCTCTCATGTATATAAATTCTACGTGTGACAAAGTTCTTTCTCAGAACAAAACCTGTCAACAAACAAAGTCCTTTCACAACTAAACATTGTGAATGATGATCAGTGAACGGTGGGACCTTGCGGGCTGTGATGGTGTTCTGAAGGTTGTGATGATACCTTTGAGAGAGTGATGTTGCAAGGAGAGAATAAAAGAGAGAGAAGGGCATCCAAACATGGGACAGAGGTGTTAGGGGCATTCTGGTCTTTTAAAAAGGGCATTTTGGGGTTTCCAATGATTTTATTTTGTTAAAATAGCCTGAGGGGGGTATTTGCACATAACTTTCAAATTGTAGGGAGTTATATGCACGTACATAACTGGAGGAGTGTTTTTTGCACATTTTGTGTATAGCAGAGGTGTTTTTTGCACTTTAACATATATTTATATATATATATATATAATTATAGTTTATTAGTTTTTCCTTTACAAATAATATTATTTTACTATTTTTTAGTTTTGCTTTGGGTTTTGGTTTGTGATGCATCAAGGATGAGTTGATTTTCGGATAAAAAATTTACAACACCGTTACTGATTAGCCGATTACGGCAGATGATCCTCGTCTGGGTGTGTAGGGTTAGGAGAAAGATCAAGATCGTCTGCTGTAATCGGCTAGTGTTGTAACTGTGTCGTAAATTTTTATCCAAAAATCAAATACGGCTTAACAGATTAGAAACCAAAAAAAACTACTAAACAATTAATAAAATAATATTACAATTATAAAATAATATTATTTTTGATAAAGTATAAGAAAAGTAATAAACTATAATAGTATTTCGGTCAAAGGGATTTCTTAATTTCACTTAAAAGTCCATAACTTCTCTTACAAATGAAATTTTTTGATAAAACATTTTTTGTTCAATAGAACATCTTGAGAGGTTCAATTTTAGTACCACTATGGCTATATTTTAATTTAAAACAAAAAATTTATGATTTTTCTAAATCATGTTCATACACTTAAAGTCATTTTACACACAATTAAAATATTTTTCCACAGACTTAAAGCATATACATTTTAATATTTTTTAAAAATGTTTCTTAAAATATTGCGTCTAAATGTTTCTAAAAAAATTGAAAAGAAAAAATATAAAAAATTATTTATTTTTGGTGTGTGTAAATTACTTTATATGTGTGAAAATTTACTTTAAATGCATGTAAATGTACTTTAAGTGTGTGAAAAATTATTTTAAGTGCATGCAAGGTGAGACTTATTATTGTGAACATCAAGACTTATTTATGTGCAAACATCCTTTAAGTGTGCCCAAATGTTGCAAAATATTTAGAAAGAAAAAAAATAAAAATTTATTTATTTTTTGTAATGTAAAAATCAAGGCAAAGTGAAAGTAATTTGTTGCTACCATCGTACCCATAACTTAGTTTATCTAATATATGTGCATGATAATATTATAATTTAAAATTTTTATAGTAGTCTTCTTCTTCCCTTTCTACTCTTCAAGTGTTTTTCTTGTGTCGAAACTTACTTTTAAATTTTATGTTCTAATTGTGTGAAAACTTACCTTAAGTGTCATTTTTTCATTGTGTGAAAAGAGTTTAAGTGTTCATAAATGTTGCTAAAAAATTGAAAAGAAAAACATAACAATTTATTTATATTTGGTTTATGAAAAATTACTTTAAATGTGTGTATATGTATTTTAAGTGCGTGCAAGTGAGATTTAAAATTGTGAAAATCAACTGTTATGATTTATTTGTATAAAAACATCTTTTAAATGTGCCTGAATGTTACAAAAAAATTTAAAAAATAATAATAATAATAATTTATTATTTTCTGTGTGTGAAAAATTATTTTAAGTCTGTGAAAAAATACTTTAACTTTGTATAAATTTACTTTAAATGTATGAACATGAGTCTGAATAATGTGAAAATCAAAGCAAAATGAGAATAATTTATTTTTACCATTTTACCCATAACTTTAGTTTATCTAATATATGTGCATGGTAATATTGTAATTTAAAATTTGTATAGAAGTCTTGCTTCTTTTCTTTGCACTCTTCAAGTGTTATGTTATAATTATGTGAAAACTTACTTTAAGTGTTATTCATTGTGTCAAAAGACAGTTTAAGTGTGCCTAAATAATTCTAAAAAATTTAGAAAAAAACATAGAAAATTATTTATTTTCAATTTGTGGATGATGACTTTAAGTGTGTGAAAGTATTCTTCAAGTATGTGGAAAGTAATTTTAAGTGTATGGAAGTGACGCTTAAAAATGTGACGCTTATATATATATATATATATATATATATATATATATATATATATATATATATATTCAGTGTGAAAAAATTAATTTAAGTATGTGAAAAATTACTTTAAATCTATGAAAAGTATACTTGAAGTGTGTGAAAGTAATTTTAAGTGCGTAGAAGTGACGTTTAAAAATTTGAACATCAACTATTATGATTTCTTTGTGTGGAAATATTTTTTAAGTGTGCCTAAGTGTAGCTAAAAAATTGAAAAGAAAAAATATTTATTTTCTGTGTGTGAAAAATTACTTTAAGCCTGTGAAAAAATATTTTAAGTGTGAAAATTTATTTTAAGTGTGTAGACATGAGTCTCAATAATGTGAAAATCAATATATATGCATAACTTTAGTTTATCTAATATATATGCATGGTAATATTATAATTTAAAATTTTTATACTAGCCTTGCTTCTTTTTTTTCCACTCTTCAAGTGTTATGTTTTAATTGTGTGGAAACTTACTTTTAAATGTTATGTTCTAATTGTGTGAAAACTTACTTTAAGTGTTATTCATTGTGTGGAAAGACAATTTAAGTGTGCCTAAATATTTCTAATTTTTTTTATAAAAAAAACATAGAAAATTATTTATTTTCAATGTGTGGATAATGACTTTAAGTGTGTAAAAAAGTACTTTAAATCTATGGAAATATACTTTAAGTATGTGGAAAGTGATTTTAAGTGTATGTAAGTGACGTTTAAAAATGTGAAAATCAATTGTTATAATTTATTTGTGTAAAAACATCTTTTAAGTGTACCTCAATGTTACTAAATAGTTAAAAATAAATTATTTATTTTCTCTGTGTGAAAAAATTAATTTAAGTATGTGAAAGATTACTTTAAGTGTGTGAAAGTATACTTTAAGTGTGTGAAAGTGATTTTAAGTGTATGAAAGTGACGTTTAAAAATATAAACATCAACTACTATGATTTATTTGTGTGGAAACATCTTTTAAGTATGCCTGAATGTTGCTAAAAAATTGAAAAAAAAATTATTTATTTTCTGTGTGTGGAAAATTACTTTAAATCTGTGAAAAAGTACTTTAACTGTGTGAAAATTTACTTTAAGTGTGTAGACATGAGTTTCAATGATGTGAAAATCAAAGCAAAGTGATAATAATTCTTTTTTAACCATTGTACCCATAATTTTAGTTTATCTAATATATGTGCATGGTAATATTGTAATTTAAAGTTTTTATAGTAGCCTTGCTTCTTTTCTTTCCACTTTTCAAGTGTTATATTTTAATTATGTGTAAACTTACTTTTAAATGTTATGTTCTAATTGTGTGAAAAGTTACTTTAATTGTCATTCATTGTGTGAAAAGACAGTTTAAGTGTACCTAAATATTTCTAAAAAAAAACATGGAAAATTATTTATTTTCAATGTGTGGATAATGACTTTAAGTGTGTGGAAAAATACTTTAAATTTGTGGAAGTATACTTCAAGTATGTGGAAAGTGATTGTAAGTGTATGGAGATAACGCTTAAAAATGTGAAAATCAATTGTTATGATTTATTTGTGTGGAAATATCTTTTAAATATGCCTGAATGTTGCTAAAAAAAATTATTTATTTTCTCCATGTGAAAATTTTGATTTAAGTATGTGAAAAATTACTTTAAATTTGTAAAAGTATACTTTAAGTGTGTGAAATTGATTTTAAGTGTGTTGAAGTGACGTTTAAAAATATGAATATCAACTATTATGATTTATTTGTGCGGAAACATCTTTTTAGGTGTGCCTGAATGTTGCTAAAATTTTGGAAATAAAAAAAATAAAAAAGTACTTTAAGTGTGTTAATTTACTTTTAAGTGTATAAACATGAGTCTTAATAATGTGAAAATCAAAGCAAAGTGAGAATAATTTATTTTTATCATTGTACCCATAACTTTATTTTATCTAATATATGTGCATGGTAATATTGTAATTTAAATTTTTAATGGTAGCCTTACTTCTTTTCTTTCCACTCTTCAAGTGTTATGTTTTAATTGTGTAAAAACTTACTTTTAAATATTATGTTCTAATTATGTGAAAACTTACTTTAAGTGTTATTCATTATGTGGAAAGACGGTTTAAGTGTTCCTAAATATTTCTAAAAAAAATTAGAAAAAAACATAGAAAATTATTTATTTTCAATGTGTGGATAATGACTTTAAGTGTGTGAAAAAATACTTTAAATCCATGAAAGTATACTTTAAGTATGTGTAAAGTAATTTTAAAATATATGAAAGTGACGTTTAAAAATGTGAAAATCAATTGTTATGATTTATTTGTGTGGAAACATCTTTTAAGCGTGCCTGAATGTTGTTAAAAAAATTAAAAATAAAAAATTATTTTATTTTATCTATGTGAAAAAATTAATTTAAATATGTGAAAAACTACTTTAAATATGTGAAAAATTACTTTAAGTGTGTGAAAGTGATTTTAAGTGTGTAAAAGTGATTTTAAGTGTGTGGAAGTGACGTTTAAAAATGTGAACACCAACTATTATTATTTATTTGTGTGAAAACATCTTTTAAGTATGCCTGAATGTTACTAAAAAATTAGAAAGAAAGAAAATAAAAATTTATTTATTTTCTATGTGTGAAAATTTACTTTAAGTGTATAGACATGAGTCTCAATAATGTGAAAATAAAAAAAAATGAGAATAATTTATTTTTACCATTGTACCCATAACTTTAGTTTATGTAATATATGTGCATGGTAATATTGTAATTTAAAATTTTTATTGTAATCTTGCTTCTTTTCTTTCGACTCTTTGAGTGTTATGTTTTAATTGTGTAGAAACTTACTTTTAAATGCTATCTTCTAATTGTATGAAAATTTACTTTAAGTGTTATTCATTTTGTGAAAAGACAGTTTAAGTGTGCCTAAATATTTCTAAATAAAATTTAAAAAAGAAAACATAGAAAATTATTTATTTTCAAAGTGTGGATAATGACTTTAAGTGTGTGAAAAAGTACTTTAAATATGTGGGAGTATACTTTTATGTGGAAAATGATTTTAAGTGTATGGAAGTGACGCTTAAAAATGTGAACATCAATTGTTATGATTTATTTGTGTGGAAACATCTTTTAAGTATGCCTGAATGTTGTTACAAAATTAAAAACAAATAAATAAATTATTTTTTTGTGTGTGTTAAAAAATTTATTTAAGTATGTGAAAAATTACTTTAAGTCTATGAAAAAGTACTTTAACTGTATGAAAATTTATTTTTAAGTGTAGACATGAGTTTCAATAATGTGAAAATTGAAGCAAATTAGGAATAATTTGTTTTTACCATCGTACCCATAACTGTAGTTTATCTAATATATGTGTCTGGTAATATTGTAATTTAAAATTTTTATAATACTGCTTCTTTCCTTTCCAGTACTCTTCAAGTGTTATGTTTTGATTGTGTGGGAACTTACTCTTAAATGTTATGTTTTAATTGTGTAAAAACTTACTTTAATGTTGCGTTTGGTATGCATGAATGGAATGGAATGGAATGTCCATTCCAACCATTCCTTTGTTTGGTATAATGGATTTTAAGTTGAAAATGGTCATTCATTTGTAATGAAAATTCATTTCATAGTTAAACCTATGGAATGGGCATTCCATTCCAAGTAAGATTAAAAAAAATCATATTACCAAAAATCCTTCACCTCCACTTCCACCACCACACCTGCCCTACCACCATCACCACCGCCACCTCCACCACCTTACTCCACCACACCACCACCTTCCTCCACGGCCTCCACATTGCCACCACCACCCCCACTGCACCACTGCCACCTTCCTCCACCCCCCCCCCAATGCCACCTTCCTCCACACCCACCTCCACCGCCACCCCCACCATACCACTCCACCATATTCACGTCACCACCTTCCTCCTCTACCTCCATCGCCAACCCCCACCACCTCTACCACCACACCGTCGCCACCTCCACATTGCCACCTTCTTCCACCACTACAGATGTGTTGGTTTAATTTATTTGTGTCTAAGAGGGATATTTTGGAGAATTTGATTTAAAATTTATTTTATTCCTACTTCATTTCATATTTACAACCAAACAATAGAATAAGAATGATTATTTCATTCTCATTCTCATTCCATTCCCAACTACATTTCATTACATTCTCGTGTACCAAACGCAACATAAGTGTTATTCATTGTGTGAAAAGAAAGTTTAAGTGTGCCTAAATGTTTTCAAAAAATTAAAAATAAAAAATTATTTATTTTCAATGTGTGGTTAATGACTTTAAGTATGTGAAAGTATACTGTAAGTGTGTGAAAAGTGATTTTAAGTGTATGGAAGTGACTTAAAAATGTGAACATCAATTGTTATGATTATTTGTGTGAAAACATCTTTTAAGTGTGCCTGAATATTGCTAAAAATTGAAAAAAAAAATTATTTATTTTCTCTATGTGAAAATTAATTTAAGTGTGTGAAAAAGTACTTTAAATATGTGAAAGTGTATGTTTAAAAATGTGAACATCAATTATTATGATTTATTTGTGTGGAAACATATTTTAAGTATGCCTGAATGGCACTAAACAATTGGAAAGAAAAAACATAAAAATTTATTTATTTTGCATGTAGAAAATTACTTTAAGCCTGTGAAAAAATACTTTAACTGTGTGAAAATTTAATTTAAGTGTGTGACACTGGAAGAAAGAACACAATTATAAAGTTTCCACATTTGAAAAGTGGAAAGGGGAAAAAAATAAGGCTATATTGAAAATTTTAATATAATAGACAACTATTCAAATTTTAAGATAAAATAAAGTGATAGGTACAATTAAAAAACTTAAATTATTCTCATAGTATTTGATTTTCATATTTTGAAGACTTAAGCCCACACACTTAAAGTTAGTTTTCACATAATTAAAGTCATTTTTCATACAATTAAAATAATTTTTCACACTTAAAACAAATAAATTTTGTTATTTTTTCTTTCCTCATTTTTTAGTCACATTTACACACTTAAAGTTTTCAAAACATAACACTCGATTTTTACATTTTTGAAGACTAATATTCACACACTTGAAGTCATCTTTCACACAATTAAAGTATTTTTTCACACTTAAATTGTATATAAATGTTGCTAAATTTTTGGAAAGAAAATAAAATGAAATTTATATGTTTTAAGTGTGTGAAAAATCACTTTAATTGTGTGAAAAATAAAGTTTGTGGATATGAGTTTTCAAAAGGGTAAAGTGCATAAAACCTCCCTTCTGTTTAAAAAATGTGCAAAAAACTTCATTCATGTTCAATTGGAGCCATGTAGTTTGTATTTTGTGCAAATCAACCCTTCTGAGCTAAAAACACTTTTTAAGTTCCAATTTTACTCTTCTACCAAATTTCTTAATATTTCCGATAATAGAAATTTTATTCTTTTTATATACTTTTTTAAAATATTAATTTAAGTATAAATTAAATATTCTTGTTTTATTATTATTACGTTTCTGAGCCGAAATAATAAAAATCATCACTGTTAAAAAAAAGACATTTTTTTTAAACAATGCCAAAAAAAAAAAAACAACGAAAAAAAAAAAAATTTCTCGGCCACGGAATGATAATAAAACAAGAATATTTTATTTATTATTAAATTAATATTTTTAAAAAAGAATAAAATTGCTATTGTTGAAAATATTAAAAAATTAGATAGAAGGGTAAAATTGAAACTTAAAAAGTATTTTTAGCCTAGAATGGTTGATTTACACAAAATACAAACTACAGGGTGTAAAGCAAACTTGATGGGACTTTTTTGCACATTTTTAAAACTAGAGAAGGGTTTTATGCACTTTACCCGTTTTCAAAATGTGAAAATCAATGGTTATGTTTTAATTGTGAAAAAATTAATTTAATTGTGTATAAATATTACTAAAAAATTTGAATAGAAAAAGTATTAAAATGTATATGTTTTAAGTGTGCGTGGACATGACTTGAGAAACTCATAATTTTTTCGTTTTAAATTAAATCATAACCTAAATGGTACTCAAATTGAAGCTCTCAAAATGTTCTTTTTATAATAAATAGTTTCATCAAAAAGTTCTTTTTGTAGCCGAAGTTAAAACTTTTATGTAAAAATATGAAACATATATAGAGAGATAAAGGAAAGGTAACAATATTTTATTATTTTTGAATTACAGCACTATCCGACTACAGACGATCCGAATCCCTTATTGTTTCCCTATAGAAAGAACAATAATGGCTGGAAATACTTGGAATCCACATTCTAGGGCCCAGTAGGATGGTACAACTTTCGAGCCCATCTGAAATAAAATAATATTTAATATATATTTTAATGGATAAAAAAAATTATAAAAAAGGAAATAATACTTACAAATCCCAGAAAATTCTAGAACATTATAGTAAAATAATATTAACTTCTTTAGGCAAAAATATATAATTATAAAGATAGGTTTGGGTTGGTTTTAGATTAATTAGTTATTTATTTAATTAAAAGTAGGCACTGAATCCAAGAGTGTAGATTATTTTTAAGGGCAAATTACATTTACCTCCCTTATAGATTGACTTTATAACACTTACCTCCCCTGTGTTTTGGGATATAATACTTATCCCCCTCTAGTTTGCACATTAGTAACAAATACCCCTTTTTATTAATCAAACTAACAGTTATTACTGATATCTTCAAAATTTAATCTTAAAAGGACAATTATACCCCACCATAAGCCACCACTTTGAACAGACCCACTTTGAACCGGCAACCATAGCAACATCACCTCCAGCCGAGCCACCACCCACCTCCGTCTCCACCAAGCTTCATCACTTGCACCATCAACACTCACCATTGAAACCACTACCGAGAAAACTCAGCTCCGGCCAAACCACTAGCCACTACCATCCCAATACCGGAGCTGCCATTGAAGCTGAGACCCACCACCTCCACTGCCGTACAATATCTCCACTGTCGTCATCACCTCGGCCAAACAGACCCAATGCTGGTCAGATCCACCAACTCCACCACCATTATTCAAGCAACACCCAAACAGTCGTGTAGACCCACTTCCCCCACCATGAGCCACTACTATGAGCATACCCACTTCGAACCTTCAACCGTAGCAACATCACCTCCAGCCGAGCCACCACCCACCTCCTTCTCCACCATGCTTCACCACCTACGCCATCAACACTCGCCATTGAAACCATTGAGAAAACCCAACTCCAGCCAAACTACTAGCCACTACTATCCTAATGCCGAAGCTGACATTGAATCCAAGACTCGCCAACTTCAGTCGCAACATTTTTAAGGATATAATTTTCTTCTTAAGATTAAATTTTGATGACATCAGCAATAACCGTTAGTTTGATTGATAGAATGTGCTATTTGTTACTAATGTGCAAACTAGATGAGGGTAAATGTTAGATGCCAAAACACAAGAGAGGTAAGTGTTATAAAGCCAATCTAAAAGCGAGGTAAATGTAATTTGCCCTATTTTTAATTAGTTAGCCATGAAATTTTATAAGTAGTTAGATTAGGGTGGGTTACATGTCTTTAAGTGTGGTGCACTCCTTAGAGCAACTCCAACGGCTTCCACAGACCCAGGTTTGGCGAAACAAAGCCCAAAATTTCGCTCCAAAGGGCCCGCTTTTACGTCATGGAATGGATCACCCCAATCCGTCGATCCATTAACAAATGGCAAGCCGAGGTGGGCTTGCAATCATGTTCTATATATATATTTTTTAAATTTATTAACTGAAACAAACCGTTTCGATTAGTTTTCTTTAAAATAAAAAAAGCACGGCACGTTGTGTGGCATCCAACGGTCACATGACTGTTGGGTGGAACCTAAGGCCCAGTTTGGCTGCCAGAAAAGCTTTTTTTTTTTTTTTTTTTTTTCATGGTTTTTATTTTTTATTTTTATATAAAATATTACACTGTCAATAGTCATTATACACTGTTTGGCACATCCAAACAATGCCTAAAACAGCTATATTGGCCAAAAAAAGTGAATAATTAATTTTTATCTCTTTTTTCACTTTTATAAATTCATCAACCCCTTCATTCATTCATCTCATAACCAAATATCCAAATTCTCTCCTCCTTGAAGCTACTAATCCTATATTTTCTAAATCATAGTTATTTTTCATTATAAAATCTAATTTCATGGATCCTCCACCACCACATTTCAACTACAACCTCCAATCAAAGGATGATTTTCTCCCATATGACCAATCTTATAGATATTACGTTGGAGAATTCCAATTTTCATATCGTAAACTATTTCAATATTATTCACCTGAAGTGTCGCAATCTAGTAACGCCAAACCTTTCAGAAAGCAACCAGTTGCTCATAATCCCAATTAATATACTGCCGACTATGAGGCTTTGTGTTGTGCGTGGTTGGCCGTTAATTTTGATGCGATAACTGGTGCAGACCAATAGAGGTCAACGTTATGTTAAAGAATTCACAAAAAATTTCAAGAACTTGGTGCTCCAACTACTGAAAACACCAACGATTTGACAAATCGTTGGTCCAGCTTCCAAAAAAGAATTAACAAATTTTCTGAATGCTTGGCCGCAATTCAAATGAAACATACTAGTGG
Source organism: Cornus controversa (assembly GCA_026545225.1). Taxonomy (NCBI): domain Eukaryota; kingdom Viridiplantae; phylum Streptophyta; class Magnoliopsida; order Cornales; family Cornaceae; genus Cornus; species Cornus controversa. The sequence continues at coordinate 44,298,031 of CM048848.1, forward strand.
CTTCAACCATGATGAAACGGTAAGTTCTTTATTGTGTCAAATTTAATTCGTAATTATTTTAAACATTTTGGTTCTAATTATTGTGCAATTCTTTATTTTAGATTATATCAGCTAAACATCTATATCATGCCATTATGCCAATGAGGAATTTAAACATGATAGTTGTTGAAACATTTTGAAAAACACTTCAAAATGGCATTCACATTGTGTCGAACAAGTGAGAATCAAAAAATAATCCACAAAAGAGTAGTGGAATCAGCATTGATGTGAACGAGTCTGTTGCTTTCTTAGACCCATCAACTCCATTAAGTAATGAAGCGCCGACAACAAGTTCAGTTGGAGCATCAACGGCATTTGGCGTGTGAGATGATTCACTTGGAATTGCATATTCTCAACTATTAGAACGACCAACATGATACAAAGCGACGATGCAGAGCCGAAAAAGAAAAGAAAAAAAGCAACAAGATTTCATTAACTTCTAGTCTTCATTCATTTCCAGTTTTGATCAAGCAACAACCAAAATTGATATTGTAATTGAAAAAATTATAGACACCAAGATAGCAACAAAGACACCTCGTTTGAAAGAACATAACTTATCGAACGACATCGGGAGATACTTAAGGAGATGCTTGTAAGCTCTGCCAGAAGCAATCTATAGGATTTGTGCAATTGTCAGGAAAATTTCTATTGTATTTTATTTAATGAATAATAGATATTATATTGTTTAAAGTTATATTGTATTTTGTTTAATTCATATTAGATATTGTATTATTTAAAAATTAAATTTTTTAAATAAAATTAAAATTTTATTAAAACATTATTCTTTTTGGCCAACAGAAATCAATCTGAAAAGTCCAATGTGGGGTCAAAACATAGAGATCTTGTTCTGAGGAGGTGACTCTTCATATTCAAATTTCGGAGAGCCAAATGCTATCTAGATGCTCTTAGGTTGGGCTATTAGCCTATTACTCTTAGAAGGATATGAAATTCTGAAGTACCGCTAAAGAACTGTTTTACATTCTCACTACAGATATTTCACCTCAAACTTCTATTAGAATTTTAGCTAACAAACAGCCTTCGGTCTCCACTGAACATATATATATATACATTTCCGTCAGTATAAGAGAAATCTTAATTTTAAGTTCGGGTAAACATTCTTACCATCAGCTTCAGTAATGGTCGTCACTATCATCACTACCGATTGTAACTAGAACACTAATCAGGGACATTTGGATGTCCCATGAAATTGAATAATTCAATGTGTTCTATATAAAGCTTGCATAAAAACCTGCTTAGAGCTAGACCCTTCCAAGCCCTGCAAGGCAGGAACGGAGCCAAAGATTTCATTTCACGGGTTGGGGGAATTGTACTAGAGAAAAATTCCAAAACACGAAATATGGGCATTATAATTTAAAGAGAAAAAAATGCTATTCAATATGTCATGTGATTGTGATCACACATAGGGCTGCAACTCGGACAAATTGAAGGTACAACTCGAACTCAACCTAAGATATAAAATGTTCAACCCTAATCCAACCTAACTCAACCCAACCTTTAACCCTAACTACTCAACCCGAGCCCAACCCATCCTTTAATTTTTAAACTCAGGTTGAGATTTCGGATAAGAAAGTCGGGTTGCCCATGTGGCCAATCTCCACACAAAATATTTAATGTGATATTAAATTAGTTTCATATTATATTACTCCTAAACGTAAAAAAAATTTAAAACTTCGATGCAAATTTCTAATAAAATTCAAACAAATTCTTAGGCAATTAATTCTCCAATGTGTTAACATACAAAAAATAAGATTTAGACAAAGGAAGTAAAAAAGAAAAAGATGATCATAATTTGAATATTATATATAACATATTAAAAATAAAAATAAAATTAGAATTTGGATTGGGCTCGGATTGCTAATATCTCAACTCAAACCCATTAAGTTCGTGTTGAGATTTTTCAACCCAAGTTTTCCTAACTATAAAAATGGTTGCCCAAGCCCGTGCAAAATCAGGTTGGATTCGGGTTGACCAACCCAAGGTGCACCCCTAAACATTCATGAGTGCAAGATGAAATTTTAAGAAGAGGGGGAAAAAAAAGTGATAAATTTGAAGGGGAAAAAAAAAGATTTGATTGAAGAAGGAAAATGAAAAATATTTTAAAGCAAATAAAAAATAAAAAAAATTGAAGAAGAAGAAGCGTAAAAGAGAAATTAAAGAGAATTTTAGAAATGAGAAATTTTAGGTGGGGCACGTGCCCCCCTAGGGGCGAGTGTGCGTTTTCTTGAATTTTCAGAAGAAAAAAAAAAAGGCTAGGCCCTACCAATTCTCAATCAATTATATTTCATATATTATATCATCATTATCGCTGAGACAAAGAAGATAATTCTAGTTTGAACAACAAACGAATAATGAATCCAATGTAAATTATTTTCATTTTCAAGGGAAGGCTATACAACCCATCAGTGACGAGAATACCAGTTAAAAGAAAATGCAGCATGCGATATGGCAAATTTACTATTTCATATCATGTATATAATGGCATTTTAAGTAGCTAACATAAATTAAATCAAAATTCTCTACAATCTTCAACTTCAAAGTCAGATTGCTTTTTAGAAACTAGAGGCGAAAAGAAATCAATTAGACATACTGATTTTAAGGCAACTAGGCTCCATCAGGCTGGAGAAAAGGATTGGCAATCTCATCTGTACCATCAGTTGGTGACACAAGCATTACTGCCGTTCCTCTACAGACCTGCAGTAGCGAAGCACATTATTAAAATACACAATAAACAACTCGTCAAGATATTGTGACTTGTTATGCTAGGAATTCTCCCTCACCACATATTTGGGGAAAAGAGGTGTCTGAAAATGTTTCTTTTCCAATTGACATGTTTCATTCCAAGTTTAAGCAAGATGACAATTCTCGAAGGAAAAAGATTTTGGAGGTTCGAGGAATTAATTTTCAGTGCAACCTTGTATTTTTCCCCCTAATGTGATGCAAGACTGTATCCGTTAGCTTCATCTTCAAGATATTAGTTCTTTATCATAACCTTGTATTTTTCCCCTAGCGTGACGCAAGAATGTCTCCATTAGTGCAAGACTATCTATTAACTAAAGCTTGTGAAAGCTCCAACTAAATGTTTACACTACAGCTTCCCTACTAACATAGTCTCTCCCTCTCTCTCTCTCTCTCTCACACACAGACACACTAACGCAGAGGGCGGGAGGGAAAAAGAAAGTATCAAGGAATGGATTAAAGTGCATGAAAAGTTGGGATGCCTGTTTTAGTGACAGAAATAGTGAATGAATTTGGAGATCCTACAAAATAAAAAAAATTAATAATGATAATACCAATACTAACAAAGATGGCAATGCCAACAGCAACAACAATAACAAAAAATAGTAATAACAAAAATGGTAATAACAATAATATAAAAAATAAATAAGAAAAAATTTATAGACTGTTGTTTGGTCAGCTATCTTATATGGGGCAGAATGTTGGGCATTAAAAAAAAAACAACAACAACGCATTCATATAGCTGAAACGAGAATACTGAGATGGATGATAAGAGTGACTAGAAGAGATAGGTTAATAATCAAGTGAAGGAAAAATTTGGAGTGACTTGTTAGTCATAAAATAAGATAAGGCATTCTTTGGTGGTTTGGACTTTGGACATATAGACCATAGACTCATAGATGCAACAGTAAGAAAAAATAATTAGTTTAGCATAAAAGGTAATAGACAAAAAGGCCGACCGAAACTACCAAGAGATGAAGTAATTAGAAATAATCTTAAAAAAATAAATTTAATAGGAGACATGTCTTGTAATATAAAAAAAAAATTGAAAAAGAGAACTCATGTGACAGACTCCATTTATATGGGATAAGACAAGGATGTTGATGATAAAGATGATACCAAACAAACAAGTGGAACAATGTATTATGTCGTAACCATGGACTATTTGGTATGATTTTGGAATACCATGAGAAATTCAAGAATGGTGATAAAACGAGATTATAGATGCTTGTGCCCAGATTTGATCATTGAGAAAACACAGGCAATTAAAAGAGCTTTTGGAATATTACAACTTGTCCTGTATAATTCGATGCTCTCTCAAAAGTTCAGAGAAATTTATCACAATGCATCTCAAAATTGCAACAGAGCATATGTTGACAAGATTTGAAGGATTTAAACTTGATCGCTTGATTTATGTAGTCAACTTTGTTGAGAATAGAGATCATTGCTTGGTGTAATAAAAGATTGGACTACCACCAAGGTTTTAAATCACGGAGGGACGCTACTGCAAATGCGGAGACAATCGGGATCATGTGGTGTAATGGATGTAACATAAGGGTTTAAGAAACTACAGTCGTAAAATTTTTATATTGCACACCATCTTCTAATCAAGACAATAGGGAAATTTTAACTCTAGAATTGAGTAAATATGAGTTTGCAATGATTTTTAGTGGATTTTTTCATGAATATTTAAAGGTGATCAATGTAACTAACCTAACGGCCTACAGATTGTAAAAAAAAAAAATACTAATGCCTAATTTTCACTTATAACTGGTATGTATTTATGGTTACGTATGAATTATCAATGTATAGATAATATTTAAATTTTTAACATTTTTCTGTAAAATTTGGTAATTTCAGGTTTTTCCATAATTTTCTACAAAATTAAATTTATGTACAATAATTTATGTGAAGTATGCATGTAGAAATTACAAGTTATATAACGTTCATTATATAGTGTATAAGTACTAATACAATTTATTTTTGAAATTACTAAAATATAAAATTTAAAATTATAGAAAAGAATTTAAAATCTACAACTTTTATGTAATCTAAAATACAAAGAATTTATTACTTGCAAGATTGTATGAGAATGTAAGTCACTTGACCCTTCAAAGAAATTCAAAAAATAATTGAAAAATCGATAGATTGGGAGATCCATTACAACATCTACAAACAAAGTTTATAGATCTAGCATCAAATAACATAAAAATGTTAGATCTAGTTTAAAAAAGCATACCAATTAGTTGAAAGCGTAGTGCTTTGATCTGAGATCTAAGCCAAATTCAAGTATTGATTCATGTTTTTACGGTTTAGGTTGAATTTGGAGGAGAGAGTAGAAACGGTTGCTTGGTATTCAACCAGCTGATTGGGCCATCACAACAGTTTCTGAGCTGTAGCTACCTAGTCGGGTCAAGTCTGTCCGTGTCACCCCATGTTTGACCGACTTTCAGTCAAATGACTCTGGCTGAGCGCGTCACGACTCGGCCAAGATGCCTAGAATCGGCTCGGCCAAGTTGCCTAGTATCAGCTGAGATTTTAAACAATGGCTACCACGTGTGAGAACGTGGATCCAAGTTTGAGAACTGACTTTTTGTAAAATAATCACAAGGCTAGGTCTGCATCCTCCACAACACCCCCCCCCCCCCCCCCCCCCAACAACCAGACACCCCAGAAAGGCAGGACTGGATAATGCAGGCCGTTTTCAGATTTGATTTTCCAAAAAAATCCAGTCAGGAAACTTTTCGGAAAAAAAAATTGGTCACATTACTTTAAAACACCATACTACTTTTCCATGTTCAATGCAAGTTTTCCACTTATAGAGACATGTGCATGTGATGAATAAACTGAGAGAGGACATACTATCAAGCCAAGACGCCTTGTCTGATCAGTAGTCTTCAGTGGATCATCCGGATCTACAGCAAAAGAACAATTACTGAAGTCATTTTACAAGCACTCCCTCATAAGAAAATTATTTATCACAAGCACAAGCATATTATATTAAAATTTCACTTGTCCAAGAAGCGTAATGGTGGTTCAATTGCGAGTTAAGAGGTCGGTCAGGAGTTAGCTGGGGTGAACAATGTTTTCAAAGTGAAGGACCATGATGGTAATAACAAAACAATCTGGACAGGACCCTTTTCTCCAAAATGATGACAGCAGCAATCTTTTAAGTAATGAAAGACAAAAGACCAGACTGTCCAAAATAATAACAACAGCAATCTTCAAACAATTAAAGACGCGCTATAATGGTCTACTTGGTAGGAGGGACGAAAAACTGGATAGAAGAAAATGAGCGATAGATAAGACATTCCTATGGAATGGAGAGTGTCCATTCCTCCTTTTGTTTGGTTGAATGAAAAAGAAAGAAATTGATCATATTATCTTTTTACCACTAAATATATAGATTAATACATTTAAATGAGGTTAATAGTGTCTTTTCAAATTATTATTTTTTCAAATTTCATTCTCTCTCCTCTTCCACCCACTTTAGGATGGTAGCAAAATGGGGGGCCTAGAGGGATGCCTAATCCCTCCCATCCTTCCCCTCTTCCTCTCCCTTCAACCAAAACAACGGAACCTTGCTTCATCCCTCGTCTCTCCCCTTCCTTCCCTCCTACTAAACATAGGGTAAGACTGTAGATATATGAAACAGAAAACTCTCAAATGACACGGCTAGAACCTGTTCACCGAGTGCATCATTAGCGTAGCAGCAATACAGGGTTTATGCTCATAACTACGTGCCAAAAGCTTAAAGTCACGTGAAAAAGTGCAGCATTTAATTAACAAGACTTCAGATGGCTGACACGCAAAGGCAACTCTTGGATGAACAAGCCTTTAGAATAACATTGATTGGCATCAGCACTAAACCATTTGATTATTAGTCTACTGGATTGACGCAAGTGTCCATTACAAAAGCCATAATTTGATTGCTCACAATATTATGCATACGCCATAACCCCATAAATCATATATTACGTAGAATCACACTGATTGGCTTCAGCACTTGACCAGTCGTTATTCTGCCTAGATCTGATCTAAGAGTAGCAATACTTGACACGACATGCCAAAACGACTCGAACCCAACACGAAATAAGTGAGCAAATATAATGAATTTAATAATGGAAAAGGGTCTATATCTGTTCAATTTTAATGCTTTTTGAACCCATTTCCTTGAAATGCCTTTCAAAATGCTTGACCCAGAAGGAAGACGTAAGAGAATTACAAGAAATAGAGTTCTCATACAGATTAACTATGCAGCAATTGCAAAAATGTATGAATCTATTTAAAAATCAGAAAAAAAGAATGACAAAAAACAGAAAGAATAAATAAAAGGGGGAAAGGATTGCCCTCCATTTACATGCCATTTCACATATTTGCAAGTTTCATGTTAGTGTTACGTTTACTTGGACATGTGCAAAGAAGACCATTAACTGCGCCGGTTAGGAAAAGTGACATAGTCCAAATTGAGGGCAATCTTAGGGGAAGAGAAGACCAAAGCTAACATGGGAAGAGTTAGTAAAGAAAGATACGATAGCATATGGATTAACTGAGGAGATGACCTTAAATAGAGCGGAATGGAAACATCGGATTCATGTAGCCGACCCCAAGTAATTGGGAAAAGGCTTGGTGGTTGTTGTTGTTGATGTCAAAATTTAATAAACAAGAGTTTAACACAATAAATACAACTACAACAACAGTCGTTGGATACAGCTATTCAAAGATGTTGAATATGAACCAATAAGAAAATCTTTTGCATTAGATCCTTTCAGATATATAAAGATGAATAGTGTATAATATAATCATATAACTACTAAAATTACATGAAGAAGAATGAGAACACTGTATTACTTTATTTGTGGGAGCAGTACATCAAAATCATGATGCGAGTTTTCAGGGCAAGGAAAGTGCTTTCGAGGCACAAAAAAGGATATGCCTCAAAACTGTGCATAAAGGTTCTTTATCTTGGTTTTATATGCAAAAACCCTTGCATAACTTTCCAAATCATGGTGCCTCTCAAAGCAGAATTGGCATGCCTTAAACGTATATAACGTGCCCCACCCTCCAAACAACTAGAACCCAAAAAAAATAAACATAAAATAATAATAAATAACAGAAAAAGAAAAACACCCCAAATAAATAGACACGATACATTACTGAACTTTGCGAGTCTACCATCCTCATATTTTTCAACGAAAAGGATTTCATTCTCTGAAGTAAGGAGATGCACATACACAAGGACAACATTGGGAAAAGTGATAACAATGTCTGATGATTTTTGAGAAATAAAAAAGTAACAAAAAAAATTATGATAAAAACATGTAAATTGTCCAAACTGAGTAGCAATGACATATATATGTTAGCTATGATTTTCTTCTTCCATCAATTCTTCCACTGAACATGGAAGATTTAAGTATCCGAAGGACAAAAAAAATAAATAGCTAGTCTTAGTCAAAAACATGCAGACAATAAATATAGATGCTTGCAAGCAGTAAGCTGTGGGCCAAGGTGATTGATTACCTCTTAGGAACTCTATAGCTTCATCCAAAACGAGGTTCAATAACTGGTCATATCCTTTCAGAGTCCCTGTCACTGTAAAAAAATAAATAAATAAAGTGCCCATAATAAATCCAAAATAACAGTATTTCATTCCAATCTGAAACTAAGACATGACAAAAAATCATGATATAGAGTGACAAAAGTCACAAAAAGACCAATGATAAAACAAAACATGCAAAAAGAGCACTTAATAAAGATAAGATGTCTTTGGTTGACAAAAAACAAACTCTTCCCCCTCGCATAGATTAGCTCATCCACACACAATCTTAACTATATGTGTCTCTAATTCTTCTACAATGAAAACAAATATTAATTACACACTAGATTGGTAGAAAAACACTGAAATCTGAATATTTAGGAAAAATTCTGTGAAATCAACTCAACTGAACATACTTTATCAAACAAAATGGGATTGGAAACCAACTCACCGCACAATCATACGCAAATAAACAGATAAAAGCAAAAATAAATAAAACAGATTTTTACATAGAAAACTCAAACAAGAAAAACCACGAAAAATCCATCCTAGGTAAACCAATCCACTAAGAAGACGAAACTATCCTCACATGTCCAGATTCACCCTAGAATCACCCACAATTGATTTATCTCCAACGTACAGTGTTACTCAGTCTCAGATAGTCCAAAATCACCAGCCCACTGTCATCCACATCAACATGATCACCACCCAGCAATCCTCTTTTTTTCATCATTGATTGTATGCCGCATTCGTCATCAGCAAAATCTCCATAAGCTGTTGTAGAGTGATTATAATGATCTCCTGCTTCGTCATTCTCACAAATCCACAATCAAGTATGTAGAACAACAAATATAACTCACATACTATTGTATGCACATGAATTAAAAGAAAAATACTTTGGAAGAACCAAAGTGAACCTCACAGCTCACTCAGAAGGTATTATCCAGAGAAAAAATTGATTTGAAAAGCCATGTCAATCTCTTGCGTGAATTCCTTGAAGTGTAAAAGCATGCATCTTAATGTTAAAGCGTGTAAATATAACTGTAAAACACTTGGGGATTTCCGTGCATAAGTCAACCACTGAAAATACTACGTTTCCTATTCAAAACTAACTACTTTCAATATTCTGCAAAAAGTAGTGCAGGTGCAAAAATCAGTTATATCGGTACAATCGGTGGAAAAAGATATTTTACCGATGCAATTTTTGAAATACAATTAACTGCACCTTTTGAAAATAATTTGTATTGGTGCAAGTAAAAATTGTATCAATGCATTTTTCCTGAAAAACAAATTGCAACTCACTGGACAAAGATGTACATGTGCATTTTATTTTGTTACAGTAGAAAACTTTCTAGAACAAGTTATACCAGTGCAATGTAATGGTCAACTTTTCAGCACCATTCTTATTGAAATATTACTTATCCAAAAAAAAAAACTTTTCAGCACCATTCAGAAACAAGTTTAAATCATTCAAAGTAATTTCAGAACTCTTCCAATGTTTTCTGAAACACTCAAAACATTTTCATGCAAAATTAAGTGTGTACAACCTAGATGTGAGTTTAATACATTGTTCAATACCTTCTTACCTTTGCATTGCAGTTTCAAGGATCTGAACTTCTGTGCTTCACTCAGCACGACTCACAAAGACACCTTTTGACTCAAAAATAAAAATACAATGCACAGTTTTGTCGATTTATCAACACTAAAGACACTAAATTCTAACAAAACTTTCTTAAATGACTTCCCCCCATATTATCTACAGTTGGTGCCATTTCTTTTTTCCATGTACACGTGTGCTTCTTATTCTATCTTTTCTTGCAATGGCACTCATACATCTCAAAATCCTTAGCTTCGTTGCATTCAACACTTCTTTTTTCAATATTGCTCAACATATACCATCAAGAATACATGGTCTTAAATATATATCTTACAGAACTTCTCATTACCTTGGAATTCATTATCACACACCCACAAAACACTTCCTATTCATCCATCCTGCTCTAATTTTATGGGTAACAACCTCCTTAATTTCCCCTTCTTTACGGGATATCAACCCAAAATTCCAAATTATCAAAAATGATCACTCTTAGGTATCCCTTGGCCATCAAGCTTTTCATTATATCGTCATTCTTACTTCTACTTTTACTAAAATTACACTACACATGAAGCTGTCCACTTTTTCTTTCCAAGGATTCCACTTTTTCTTTCCAAGGATTTAATCATACTCTCTCTAAGACAACAAATGATATCAAGTCTCTTTTCATTTAATTTTTACTAATCATGTAAATAAGAAAATAACTTTCTGCTAGACCTTCCTAAAAGAAACCAATTGAATTTTCAATATAGTCGTCTCGTGATTTAACTTTTGCTTAATCATTCTCTCCTAAAGTTTTATTGTATGACTCAAGTTTTATATAGCTGTTTTCAATTTTGAATATCACCTAGGAGAGCAATTACTCCACCAATCAGCCTTCTTCTTAGTTCGTTAGAGCTTGATAACTACTCCATCACTGCCCAAACACTTCCAAACTGAGTTAGTAATTTCAAAAGATTCAGAAGCCTTTCTACTTCAATTTTACATAACCTCTCATACCTAAGCTACCCTAATTTTTTGAAAATATTTGTAACTTTTATTACCTCTACAGTTACTATGTTCTCCTAACCTTAAGCTCCCAACATGATTTTCACTGATGAAGGTTTTTCTATCAGAAAGAAAAAGGAAAAAAAAAAGTGTTTTAAGGCAAAGGTTAAATCAAAATAAAATTAACATGAAAACTAATCACTAGAAGGATTGTGCAACAACCTGTCACCTTATTAAATTTAGAATTTAGATTGCATCAAATTGTAGTTAAAAAAAACTACGATGAGTATAATATTGGGTATATTTTGAAGTGGTAAAGAATTAAAATTCATGTTACTTATATAAATTTAATTATTGTGGCTAGCTTTTTACTTGTATAAATTTAATTAAGAGAAGAAACTAAAACGTGAAGATGTGTGCATAGGTTGTATGTAGACAGCGCCCTACATCGGCTTTTTGCATGCAATGATTATATGAGGGTTTCATAGTTAGGGTTGGTTGTTATAACACCTTGACGTGGACGTGAGAAACCCATTAATGCATGCCCTAGGTTGTTGTGGTGTATGGAAAATAATAGGAAAAATTATACTAACTCGGTTGAGGTTTGCTGAAATGACACCGTCCTCCCCCTGTGTATTGAATAATAACACTGCCTCCAATGTCAGAGACCTTCGTTAACTCCCATTATCAGTGCAAGTATATAATTCCCAAAAATTTGAATAAGACAGTTAGGTAAATTTTGTCACTATGATTAGATGTTTTTTAGTTTCTATAGAATCAAGTCCCACGCAAATTCTCTCTTTATTTTGAAAGATACGAATTTTTAAAGCAATAAAGTCAAATTTTGATAGATTGCATGGAAGTGAAAAATCCTCAAATTATTATTGTGTTTGGAACCATGGGATTTGGATTTAAAAATGGAATTCCTATTGTTTGAAACACGTGAAATTTAAAACTATATTACATTTGAGTATTGAGCAATAAATGGTTTAGAATGCAAGCCTCAAGTTGACATACACCCTTAAACATGAAAAGTCCCTTTCCGGTAAATGTGTTACAAGTTTAAGAATAAGGATCAAAGTACACTTGGAGGAAAGAGGTCCATTCAGGCACAAGAAAATAATATAATGAATTGGATTGGATCTCGATGAAGCAATACATCAATGACAAGTTAATTTGATAAGTTTGGTGAATTCTTTTTTATATTATTAGGAAAGGAACCAGGCAGAATATTCTCCAGGAATAGAAAGGGCACCTTCAGAAAAATAGTCTAGTTCATTACCGGGAACCGACAAGATTTTGGAGTGGATGTAGTCAACTTTTGTATCATCTCACAAACTTCCATGAAAAGGATAATTTCTATCACATAACCACTTAGACCTTTGGCCAGCTTCAATTTACAATTGTATATTCTGCATGAATACTTCCCCGTAAACATACATACTAGTATGTGTACATATGCACGCATATACACACAGAACGTTTGTATTTGAACAAGATTACTATGAAAAAAGGTACAACCTGCACTTGCATAAGTGTAAACTTTATTGCAAAAGCATAATGACAACAACAATAATACAAAGGCAAGCACTAACCCTGTCTTCCACCAGTAAGCTTGACTTGAACACCCTTGTCAACAAACTTTGCCAAATCCAAGACTGTTTCTTTCCTGCCTGACTGAAACAAAAACATGAACCACGTAAGGCAACAAAGACAAACAATCAAGATAAAATAAAGGCATATTTGCGCAGGTATCAGGATTATTGTTCTTATTTCCGACTTTTGTTTCAATTCCAAACAAGCATTTGCATGGTGATTCCTCGAAGAGTGGCATCTTGGAAAACACAGTCCAAACTCGATTCGAAAAGCATAAAATAGTTAATACAGGTTTGGTTTGGTGGGATCTGCCCCGATCACGGTAATAAGTGCAGCAAAGGGGAACAGAGGAAGTCATTGTGATGCTATAATTGGTATCTATGGAACAATTATGCATCAGAAGTGGAGGTTATGGTGATGGTTTTGCAATTAAATGTTGTTTTGGTACTGGCAATGACATGGTTGATGCAGCAGTGATAATTGTGTCGAGAGTGTTATACGGTATGCCACTCGATGCAGTTTTGGTCGCAATTTCTGAAAATTTCTCCCTTTTTCGTTTTGCCTTCTGAAATTTTCTTCCTTTTTTCTTCTTTTGCAATTCATCTCTAATTGACTTTTGTTTGACGTTTTTTGTTGGGGAAATTTGTTACACTTGTAGCATCATATATGAGTTTCTATATTTGATGTACAAACAATAAAATGAAAAATGATGAAACCCCTTCAAGGAGATGCTCTATTTTCCTTTGCTAATTTATTATTCCTTTTATGAATTAAATTTACGCAACACACACATAGATATACATAAAGATAGCCTTTTTTTTTCTGGATAAGCTGGCACTGCAACCTAGAGATAGAGAAATTTACTGGGGGGAGAAACTAATAGAGATAGAGAGAGAGGATGTACCATCCTTTTGAGTTTGTGAGCTTCTCTTTTGATCCTGCAACCATCAAATTACCACCAAAATGCATCATAATTGATTGAAAAAAATAAATAAATAAATTCTTTATGATGTCTGAATCAGTCAAACAAAACCCTAACATAATAAATACATATGGACTGATATGTATAAAAATATACAGGAATCGGTGAAGAAATAATTGGGTCAAATACATCAAAAATAAATAAATACCCTTTCTCATGTGAATGTCCATACTATCTAAAACATAAAGATGAAAAATGCGACCAAAAAGAGTATAAATATATATACATGAGTATACACACTATACAAGAAAGAATGAGAACTGGTGCTTACCTTTCTGTAGGTTCAATTAAATGAGAAAGAGAAGCAGAGAAGTGTGCCCTAGATTTTCTCTCCTTTCCCGCTTAGTTTGCTGCAAAGTCACTTAAAAAGTGAGCAAGCAAGATCAAAAGTGTCTTTTGAATTACCAAAAATAAATAAATAAATAATAGGAGTTTTGTGTCAATTGACGGATCCTAGGTTGAAAACTGAAAATCGGATTCGACCGAATCGTATGGTTTGGTTACGTACAGTTCTGTGATTGATGGTTTGTTTTCGATTCTGATTTGGAGTAGAAAAAAATGGAACTCAGTTGTTAAGAATAATTTAATATATATTTTATGTATAATACAAATGTTTAATCTTTATTAATAAATAACATAACTTACCATATATTAGAATACATCGGATAATTATATATATATTTCATATTTTGATTTTTCATTTGATTAATCTATATCGATACTATTATTAGAAGTACGAGTTGTTTCAAATAATTTGCTTCAAAACAAATTCTTCAACCATTACAGAGTTTGCACTCTTGTTTCCAAAGTAACTCTAAACTCCTCCTAACATCACTTTTATAATAACTTTTCAACTAATACACTAATATTTCCACTCTAACTTTCAACTCATCCTAACTTTTTCGATCACTTAAATTGTATGCAATAATCAAATTTTTCTCACAATTTTTTTTACTTTGTTCTTCTAACATCACTTTTATAATAACTCTTTAACTAATACACTCATATCTCCACTTTAACTCTCAACTTCTCCTAACTCTTTCAATCAATTAAATTGCACACAAGAATCAAATTTTCTCACAATTTTTTTTGCACATTATTCTACTAGCATCTTGGTATTTGATTATAACCCTCTATCATATAATCCACCTAATTTGAGAATGAACTTCAATTTTATCCCTTTTATAATTTTTGTGTTGTAACATTACTAAATTGTATTATAATATATTAACAGTGTTACTAAAGCTAAGTTTGGTGGAAATAGGTATACAGATTCTTTAATGTTGATTGGTATTCTGATTATATTGTAGGATATCATTTGCTGTCGGACCGACACGACTAGGGAATTGAAAAAAATGACTATCTTGGGTTTTGTTATCTTTGTACTCGGGTTATAAATGTATTTTTTATATTTTTACTACAACATAATAGCTTTTAACGATGGGCAAAAAAACTTTTTACGACGTCCGACGTTCGTCATAATAACCCCTGTTGTAATTGACTGTTTGTTTCCACGACGGGCTTTAGGCATCATGGAATGTGACATTCAATGACTGACATAAAGCCTCGTGGAAAGTCTCTTTCCACAAGGGGCCATGCCTGTTGTTGATTATCGCGTTCCACGATAGGAATTGCCCGTCATTGAATATCACATTCTAGGATGGGTAATGGTCATCGTTGAATGTTTGTTTCCACGATGGGCATATGTCCGTTGTTGAATATCTCTTTCAACGACGAACCCAAGGTTGTCGTTGATTTATCATTCCACGACAGACTTTAGGCCGTCATTAAAAAGAGTGAGTAACTACGACAGACATAATCTCGTTGTGAAGTGTTAGCTACAACATTGGGTATAGCCCGTTGTAGAAAAAATATATATTTTAAAAAAAATTAGAAGAAAATGCTTGCGTAATTAAATCTGTCCAAACAACCAACAACATCACTTAATATTTCTAATAAAAACACAACCACAACTACAAACTGTTAATGATGCTAACCAAAAAAAATCAAGGCATAAAAAAAGTAAATTGACATCTAAATCCCACAAATAAAAAAGAAATAATTAAATTCCGAACTTCTTTTATATTTAATAAAAAAATTCAAGATACACAATTGCCATCACTGTTAACATATATATACAAGAAAATAAAAAATTGGGCAATCTTTAGTACCCACAAAATATTTGAAGATGCAATGACCTTCCTCGGTCATGAATGCAAAACGAGGTTGCCATATTTGTTTTTCCCCCTTTCTCTAACCTTACTCCTACAAGAAAGTAAACATAAAACACCAGTTGGAACCAACCAAAAATAGGCATGCTTTATAGAAGAAGAAAAAAATAGAACATGGAGTTAAATGAGATGAGAATCTAACAAACCTACAGTTAAATTCCATGACTCCATCTTAGAACACTTATGAAAATGCATGTACAAGCAAGTTAAGCACACTCCACTATAATTAACATCCAACAATCAATATTATAAGCAACCAAAGATTATATATATATATATATATATATATATATAGAAGAAATGAAAACAATAGTTAATTGAAAACTATAGCAGTAATAAAAAGGCAACATAAATTACATCCTCGAAAATGTCACCAGTTAAATCAAAGAAAGAAAGATAATTTAATACCAACAAGGAGCTTGAAATAAAATGTGAAAGCAGATTTGTTATAGGAATGGTTTATTCCTGTTAGATTATATATTTTTTATTATAGATTATATATTTTTTCCTAATAGGTTTCTTACACCTTCTCCTAAACCATCTAGGACTAGGATTTCTTGTATCATAAGTTTACTTAACCTCCAAGATTATATGCCTATAAATAGACATTTATATATTGTTCATAATATCAATAATATCAAAATTAATATAAAATACAATTCTCGTAAATGGGTCTATAAAATCAAGACTCGTTCAAATGGGTCTGTTGAGCACTATAAAACCCTACTTGTGGCAAAGAGGGTTCACACAGGAGTATGACATTGATTATGAGGAGACTTTTGCTCATGTTGCTTATCTTTCTTCTGTTCGTACTCTTATTGTTGTGTCTGATTCCCGTCATTAGGAACTTTTTTAAATAGATGTCAAAAATATCTTCCTCAATGGTGATTTGCTCGAGAAAGTTTATATGAAGCCTCTTCCAGGTTTTGATCATCCACCTCATTAGGTTTGTCGGCTTAGGCATCTTCTATGTAGTCTGGAACAGGCACCTTGAGCTTGGTTTGCCAAGTTCAGTTCTACTATTTCTAGCATTGGCTATTCTACCAGTACATATGATTTAGTTTTATTTATCCGGCATACTGCAAATAATATTATTCTTCTTTTGTTTTATGTTGATGATATAATCATCACCAAGAATGATACTTAGGGTATTCAGGAACTTAAACAGTTTCTCAATCATTAGTTTGAAATGAAAGATCTTGGAACTCTCAGTTATTTTCTTGAACTGGAAATTACTAAAGCTACTGATGGCTACTACCTTACTCAAGCAAAGTACTGTTCCGATCTTCTTTTCAAAGCTAGCATCACAGACAACAAGATTGTTGATACTCTATTTGAGTCTAATGTGAGACTTACTCCATATGATGGTGAACTTCTTCTTAATGGTATTCTATATTATCAGTTGGTTGGTAGTCTGGTATATCTTACTGTCACTTGTCCAAATATTTCTCATACTGTTCATATCATCAGTCAGTTCATGGCTTCACCGAGATCAGTTCACTTTGCTGCTGTTCTTTGTATTCTTCGTTATGTCAAGGGTACTGTATTTTGTGGGCTCTTTTTCTCTCATTAGTCTTCACTGGTGCTTCGTGCTAATTTTAATGCAGATTGGGCTAGTGATCCAGCAGATCGCCGTTCCACTACAGGATATTGCTTCTTTCTCGGTACCTCATTGATCTATTGGCATAGTAAGAAATAGTTCATTATTGCTCAATCTTGTAGTTACGATCAGTCACTTCTCATGATCAAATAGCAAATATCTTCACCAAATCGCTTCCACCAGGGCACTTTCGAGAGCTTGTTTTCAAACTCCAGATGGCGTCGTATAACCCACCTTGAGTTTGACGGGGGAGTGTTAATATATATTAGTATATTTTATATTTATCCTTTTCCACATCTAATTAAGATTCCTCCTATGATTGGGGGACTTACCATGTATAGGATATATAACTTGCTCCTCATTCACCTACCTCTTTTCCTTCTTCAACATATATGCTATCACTGTATATTATTTCTCATAACATTTATTAATATAATTCAGTAATATTTATCTCTTTTTCCTCTTATTTTTAACATGGTATCAGAGGAAGGGTTTTAAAACCCTTTTTTTTCCCACTTAATTGTTCTCATAACTCAAAGAGAACTCTTTTCTATTTCATGTTGAAACTCCATCTTCTAGAACTTGTTTTATTCTTCTGAATATATCAGATCGAAGCTCTCAACAAAACGATCAAGACGCCACAAATTTCAGCCCGAATAGAGCCTTCACGTGCCGCCAGAGTCCTCTATTTTTTTTCGGCACCGCCATGCGCTGCCACTCGCGGCCACGCGCCAGTTAGCTTATTCACGCGCTGACATACGTGCCACATCATCGTTGACTCAGTATACAGTGCCACATCATCGCTGACTCAGCATACAATGCCACACCGACATCCACGTTATCTGCCACGTCATCGCTGACTCATCTAACACGTTAGATTGTTGCCACGTTAACTTTTTCCCACCGCAGTGACTGTCACGTCAGCCGTTCACTGCTACATGGACTGCCACATCAGCCCTTCACTGCCACGTCATCAATTGAAAATTTTTCTTAGGTCTACCTTGCTTAAAATTTCACGCTGATTCTAATTTTCTAGTTTGTTTTGTCATTTGGAATTTCTAAAAAAATGAGCTTTCTCACCCAATTTCTGTTACACTGGATGTGGACAACTATATTTTTTGAGTCAATCTATGCACAACTTTCTTAAAAGACGCAAGTTATGGTCCTACATTACAAGGGATTGGGATACCAATGAGAAAGATGAAGCATTTGCTACTCATGTTGAGGACTGGGATAACAATAATCATAATATTATCACATGGCTCCGCAATACATCCAATTCTTTCATTAGTATGGAATTTGGGAGTTATGACATTGCCAAAAAGGACCTAATCACCCCCTCTAGGTTTTAAATCTAACTTTCGCAGTCGCTTTCACACCGTGCAACTCGCAGACACGTGTCGAGTAAAATTATCTATAGAATAAATTAAAGAAAAGATAAAATCACGAACCAACCCAAATAAGATAAAGAGGAATAAATATGGCTTTCATGAATGGCTGGATGATACTAGTAGACAAGACCTTGTCCAACCGCACTTGGGTTTGTTTGATTTCTATTTAGATCAAACTTCCTCACTTTGAACTTGTCTATATATAAAAGAATATTATAATATATATATGTCACTTTCTCTTTTCATCTAAATGAGAATAACTAGATTCTTATTTTAAAACAATCCTTTTCATACTAAAAGACAAAAAATATTTAGAAAAAAAAAGAATAATTTTGGAAGATGGTAATTTTATGGCAAATTGACGAGTTAGTTTATGGATTGAGTGTCTATAATTTTTCTATTAGAATGTTATTTAAGGGCTGAAAGCCTGAAAGGAACTCTAGAATCTTCCAATCGATAAAAAAACTCTCATGATTTGGTTTTGGCAAAGATAAGATCATCAACCAGATAAATTAAACCTCCTTTCTATTACTCTCAAAAATGGTTTGGCTGCTCATCGTGCCAGTTGAGTATGTTGGAATTTGTCGTCGTCGATCATCAGACCTCCTCCTAGACCGCTTGATGATGATCCTTCTTGTTTATAATATTTATTTATTCTCTCCATTGATGGCGTCGTTTACTTCATGTTACATGGTCCCGACCAAAAGAAATTACTAATTAGTTTCGGGCTCGATCACTTGTCTCGGGCTAATACTAACACGTCACCACGACAAGTGTTGAAATAAAAGGAAATACATGTGACGCATTGCTATTGGCCCGAAACCATGGTCCCGGGACTACCAAATAATATCTCTCCGACCAATCACAAGTGGATGCACCATCAAAAAATGAAAAAAAAATAAAAAATGACACAATTACTTGCGTGTCTACTTGTGATTGACCTGGGATCAATAGTCCAAGGACCATCTAATAATTTCTCTCGTGATTGAACTCGGTAGAATTCACAACGCAATCTGCACTTTTATGGCTTAAGTTTTATCTTTCTCCCGGTGTGACTTTTTTTTCCTTTTCTGGTTTGAGATCATCCATCTAAATTGAGGGCAATTACAGAGAAGTATGCCTCTCTTGTAAATTGCTTTGTAACTAATATAATTTCTCTTACTTGTGCTTCCCCGTCTCCCAAATAAAATAATAATATTTGATGGTCTTATATAGAAATAATAAATTTATGAAAAAAATGAGCTTGTTCTTTTAGAAAAAATAAAAATGAAAATAAAGCCACTTCGCATATTGAAGTTCTAAAATTAGATATGTAAATCATTGTTTTTAAGTGCATTAATTAATCAGTTTTTAAAAAATTTTGTTCTAGTAAATAATTAATGGTTTGACATTCAGCTTTTTTTTCTTTTCTTTTTGGTTGGGGAAGCAGGAACTACCGTTTTGTACAATTTTTTGCAGTCAATAATTCCGAAATTCTAAGTTCCATACCAAAATGAAAGAAATCATTGAAATTTTAATGAAAACATTTACAAAATTACGAACTATCACCATTGATCAAACTTCTCTTTTAGAGTGAGAGTGGATGTATATATCATCAAAGCACAAATCTTTGAAATATTTTATTTTATTTAAAAAATGTTCATGGAGTTTGTAACACTTTTGTCGTGTACATACCACATTTACAATATTTGTATCAAAGTGCATAGATGTTGTATTATTCTCATTTCTCAATGCACAAATCACCAATATATAGATAGAGAGTGACACAGAACAAGGGATAAGATAAAAAAGAGAATAAAGGGTGTTTATTGATTGGGTGTTATCCAATTCCATTAATGTCTATCAAATTGAATTACATATGAAAACGATGCACAAACATGAGATTGTAGATTTTCTCTCCTTTTGGTGGCTATAAAAATACCATGTCAATCTTCACCATAAAGTAATTCACATAGATACTAAAGAATATTAACATTTGTAAATTTTTCTAAAAAAACTCAAAAGCTTATCCAAATGCTCAAAAAAGTTTTACAATTTGCTTAGCCTAGCGAGCAATAAGAAGCAGCCTTAGGCAATATATACCGTCTTATTTTATGAAAATAAAAAAGTAAAGGTTAATAGAAGAAACCAAATTTGTGAGCACCACGTACGTTTCGATGTATAGATGATAGGCCAGATAGAAAATGATCAAAAAGATAAGATAAGACGAATATATATATATATATAGGTTTTTTTACTATGAACTAAATTGTCTAAAAGGAATATATGGTATAATAACGGGTCAGTTTCACTTTTCAATATCTTGAAAACAAAGTCATGGATTTTCTCATTTTCTAAATTATTCTTTTTATATAACCGTGTTAAATAAAGGGAAAATTAGATTTCAGTGACCAAAATTGAAAAAATATTGCTATTTAGTGACCTTAAATTCCATAAAAGGTAAATAGTGACCAAACTTAAAAAATAATTGCTAATAAGTGACTATTTAATCTTAAATCCTAAAATACCCTTTATTCTATCCATAATCCCCATCTTTTCTTCATTTTTTTCAAACCCAAATATCAAAAAATTTAAAGAATCCAAGGACTTGTATACAAGGAAGCACGAACACGGACACGGGATACGGACACGACACGATACGGATACGGCGATACGGCAAATCTCAAAAAAATAGGATACGGACACGGCAAGGATACGTCAAATAAATAAATAAATAAAAATATAATATTATACATAAAATATTAATTTTTATTCTTCAACCATACAATAAATATAGTTAAAGTAATTATACAAAATATAAGAAGTTAAAATCTAGAAATTCACTATCTTTCTAATATTTTTTACAATGACTCACTTACTCGAGGGTTTTAAAAATATTTTTGTTTTATTATAAAATGAGCCTTATTTTCTTATCTATAAAGTTTTTAATATTACAATTTCAACCCCATTTTATAGAACAAAAAATTACAAATTTGTCCCAAAAAGTATCCCAGCCGTATCCCAAAAGGTATCCTAAACGTATCCTGGCATATCTCGCGTATCCTAACCGTATCCTCCCGTATCCCCACGTATCCTAGCCGTATCCGATATTAAAAAAAAAAAAAATAGGATACTTCTTAGCCGTATCGGACACGTATCCGGCCGTATCCTGGCCGTATCCGTATCGGATACGTGTCCGATACGGCCACGGCACTCTTTTTGGAGTATCCGTGCTTTGTAGCTTGTATACAATATATGAACATATATACATTCTAAAGAAGATATAATTTATATATATATATTCTTGTATATTAATATCTCATTAACAAAAAAATAAAAAAAAAACTTAATTTGGGTGCAATTAATTATTAATAAGGAATATTGGAGGATTTGAATAGACTTGGCTAATAAACATATTACCTACTGCCTCATATTTTTCTTTTTTTTTATATCAGGTATCCCATAGTTAATTCATTTCAAGTTATAACTCTTACTGTATCTTTGGAGCCCTAAAATCTACCAAAGAAAAAAAAATCCATATATGCACATGCATTAATTGTAAGATGAACATATATGTCTATATATATATATATATATATATATAGATTCTCTCTCTATATATACTTTCTTTTCTAAAATCTTTGTATGTCTTTTGAAGATTTGATATTTAGAATTGAGATTAGAGAAGATAATAAGGGATTGAGAATTTCTAAATAAAATGGAGGGTATTTTGGACATTAAAGTTAAATGGTCACTCATTAGCAATTACTTTTCAAGATTGGTCACTATTTATCTTTTATTGAATTTAAGGTCACTGTAAGTCAAATTTTTTTAATTTTGGTCACCAAAATCTAATTTTCCCTTAAATAAATTAGTAGGCATAAAAAGTTTTTCAAAGGATACCGATAGAAGTAATTTTATATTAAATTGTATTGCCAGAGTGTACGTGCAAGTACAGTTACGTCTGTTTTTCAATAACGAAGCTCCGAATCTAATTGTGAAAATTTTACCAATTACTGTCTGTTTTTCAATAATGAAGCTCCGAATGTAATTGTAAAATTTTTAACACGAACCGATAATATATATTCGTATTTTTAAAGTGATAAATAAAGTTAAGTGTGACCTTTGCTCTACGACAATATATAAGATAGAAAGGAATAAAGGAAGGGATGGCGATCTAAATGGCTGTATATATCAAGGTAAGGTATCAAAATATCATGCACGCACTTATAACCAATTATGCATATACTGTATGAGATTCTATATCTCTCTCTCTCCAGTTTTAGTAGTGAGGGGGCGGACTATAAGTAGGTGAGCCTCGACCTCCATTTTGGTTGTGAGCAGATTGATCAGATTACATATTAGAAAGAAATTAAGGCATTAACTAGAGAGAGAAAATGTCTGTAAGCATAATGCAGTACCCGAGTGATGGGAAACTTTCCCTTCAAAAGGGAGGTGATGGGAAGCCGGTGTCCGTTCAAAAGGAAGGGAAAGTGCTGGCTTTGAAGTTTATTACTCCGGTTGACCCAAGCGACCGCCATGTCCAAAAGCTCGGAAACTGGGCTGTGGACGAGCACAACTGTAAGACTGGAAGCGATTTGGAATTCGAGCAAGTGACTAGGGGCTTCATAACAGTATGCGGGGGGATAACATTTTACGACCTCTATATAGATGCCAATGACGAGGACGAATTCAAGACTTACGAGGCTGTTATTGAGGAGATTATGGAGCCTATGCCTACTACGGCCCTCCATCTCTTTAAAGAGAAGAAATGTTAGACCCAACCAAATATGTGACTCTACGTAAGGATGGCAGATATATGAAGCTGGGTCGCATTAATTATATATATATATCTATATATATATATATATATATATATATGTACTCTTAATTAATGTTATCTGCCAATCTAAAACTAAATATAATATTAAATAAATAAAAGGACCTGGCCTGTATGCATCTTGTTTTATTTCAATAAAAGCTCCAGAAAGAATTACAAGCTTAATTTATCTGTTGTGTTATATATATATATATATATAATGTTTTAATTAATGTTGTTTATTTCTGTTCTTGTCTTGTTTATGCAAACTATATATGTAGTATATAATAGCTAGCTAGCTCTGGTTCTATTTTGATTCAAACTAGCTCTGGTTCTGGTTCTATTTACATAATTGCCTGAGTACTATTGGCATATATATGCTTTGAAATGAATGCAATATATATGTGTGTAGGTTTTATGATCCTTCAATGCAAATACTTGATTGGACATGAATGTAATCACAAGATAGTATTCGATCAAAAATCAAATTCATTTTGCTAAATGAAAATGTTTTATCAAGAGATTATGTATTAATTTGTTCCTCTTTGTTGCCACTTAGATAAAAGAGCCATTTTTAAACCATAAAAACCCATTTCGTTAGAGAGGATATATATTATTGGTGAACAATTAGAGTCATCTTTAAAATGTTACAATTTTTTGTATTAGACTAAAGCCCTAAGTAAAGAGTGAAAATTTGTGTTTATAATATGTCTCTGTCATTTGTTAGGACTGATTAGTTTTTATTACGATCAAATAATAATAATAATAATAATAATAATAGTAGTAGTAACAGTAATAGTAGTAGTAGTTGGTAAAAAAAAACGGGGTGTTAGAGTGGCTTAGAGTGCGGTCCACCACATTGTTGTGGTGAGAGAAAAATGTGTGAGTATTACGAGTAAGAAAAAAATTAAATGATCAAGACACAAATTTTGGTAGGACACCAACAAGACAATGGAGGAAGCACAGATCAAGCTAATTGAAATAGTAGAGAGGGGTTCTCTCCGGGCCGGCCCTAAGTCTAGGCCGGCCAACCTAGGACTCCCAATTTTACCCAACCTATATTACTAGGCCTTATTTAAAAGAAATACTAATGAGACTCTTTTTAAAAGAAATACTGATAGGCCTCGTTTAAAAAAAATACTATTAAGTCTCATCTAAAACTACTATGCCTCATTTTAAAAAAAAATATATATATTTTTACTAAGGGCAAAGTGCAATAAACCCCCTTCTAGTTTCAAAATGGTGCATAATACCCCCCTCTCATTTTTTTGGGTGCATTAAACACCCTCCCATTTATAATTTGGTGCACTTTGCCACTATTTGGCACTATTTGAGTTAAGAATTGATGTAAAATGATAAAAATGCCCTCATAGATAAAAAAAAAAGAAAAAAAAATTAAAAAGAAAGAGAAAAAAAGTGATTAATTTACCAAAGAAACTATCGAAAAAATAAAAAAACAATAACTTTAATTTGCCGAAATACCAAAACAAATTATCAAAAAAATATCGAGAAAACAAAAACTTTAATTTACAGAAAAAAATTTATCTAGAAAAAAATTTGGTGAATTAAAGTTATTTTTTTGGGTAAATTTTTTCGACAAATTAAAGTTATATTTTATTTTCTTTTTTTGGTATTTTTCGATAAATATATAACTTTTTTTCTTTTTTTTTTTATTTCTATTTTTTTATTTATGAGGGTATTTCTGTCATTTTACATCAATTCTTAACCCAAATAATGTCAAATAGGGGCAAAGTGCACCAAATTATAAGTTGGAGGGTGTTTAATGCACCCAAAAAATATATATTTTTACTAACTATTGCTGATAGAGAGTAATGGGCCTCATTTTTTTTAAAAAAAAATTTTTACTGGTTCAATTACTCTATGCACATTTTCTTTTTCTTTTTTTGTTTATTATTCTTTCTTCACAGGTCACAACTCGTTTCTTCTTCTTTCTTCACGCTAGCACTCAGCAGCAAGCTTTTCCTCTCATTTTTTTTCTTCTTTCTTCACGCTAGTAGTAAGCAACTTATTTTTTCTCATTTTTCCTCTTCTTTCTTCACTTTAATTGATAATTTTACAGCTCAAAATCTAAGACGATCACATTTACTTTGATATGAAGTTCAATTTTGATTTTTGTGACTAAGGTGTGTTAAATATTTTTCTTTTAATTTTTTTATGTGAAATGGATCGTGCTATTTATAAAGTACCAAGACCAGAATTTTTTTTTTCAACATTAATATATTTTATAAGTTTATCATCTTATTTTGATAAAAATTTTGCACTCCTATAAAATTTATGCGCATGTAAAACTTGATGTATAAAGGGCCCCTATTTAAAAGTCGGTCGAAAGCCTTTCAAATTTTTTGAAATCTTAGGGCCAGCCCTGGTTCTCTCCAATGGGTCAAAAAACTAATTGGAAATGTTGCAAGTTTATATATATATATATATATATATATATATGAGATTGAAGACACCGTTAGATTTTCGAGGGAGAGAGAAAAAAGGAAAGAAAAGGATACATAAAAAGGTAATTTGGATATTTTGATCTTTTTACCTTAATTTTTTTTTGGGGCTATTTTTTGTGCTAAAATATTTTAGGATATAAAAGTAATTTTATAAGATAAAAGAGTTTTTTTTTTGCACAAAAGACAAACTATTTGGGCGAAAAATGAACATAAATAATTTTTTTTTTTTTTCACATTTTACAGACTACAGGGGCTAATGCACTTTACCCCATTCAAAAGGCTCACTGGCAGCAAACTAAGCGGGAAAGGGGAGAGAATCTAGGGCACACTTCTCTGCTTCTCTTTTTCATTCAACAAGCTACAGAAAGGTGAGCACAAGTTCTCATTCTTTCTTTTATTAACAGATCTTAACTACCTTCTCTCTCTCTATATGTGTGTGTATATACTCATGTGTGTGTGTGTATATATATATATCTATACTCTTTTTGGTCGCATTTTTCATCCATCTTTATGTTCCAGATAGAATGGACACTCACATGAGACCGGTACTTCTATTTATTTTTTTGATGTATTTTGTTCACCAATTCCTGTATATTTTTGTACATATCAGTCCATGTGTATTTATTTTGTTAGGGTTTTGTAATTACTGATTCAGACATCATAATTCATAAAGAATTTATTTAATTATTTTTCAAGCAATAATGATGCATTTTGGTGGTAATTTGATTGATGGTTGCAGATCAAAAGAGAAGCTCACAAACTCAATAATGATGCATTTTTGTCTCTATATCAAGTTTTGTTTTTTTTTTCCCTGTAAATTTTTCTGTCTCTAGGTTGCAGTGCCATTTCAGTTTATCCAGGAAAAAAGACTATCTTTATGTATATATATATATATGTCTGTATATTTAATTCATAAAAGGAATAAGAAATTAGCAAAGGAAAAACAGAGCATCTACTTAAAGAGGTTTCATCAAAAAAAAAATTGTTCATCAATTTTAGAATCTCAGATATGATGCTACCAGTGTATCAAATTTCCCCAACAAAAAGGTCAAACAAAAGTCAATTAGAGATGAATTGCCAAAGAAGAAAAAAGGAAGAAAATTTCAGAAGGCAAAAAAGAAAAAAGGTGAAATTTTCAGAGGTTGTACCTTTTGCATAGTAATCTTGTTCAAATACTAAAGTTGTGTGTGTTTTATATATGACTATGTATGTTTCCGGTGTAGTTTTCATGCATAATATACAATTCTAAATTGAAGTCGGCCAAAGGTCTAAGTGGTTATGTGATAGAAATTTATCCTTTTCATGGAAGTTTGATTCTTATTTTGAAACTAATAAAATTTGAGGATTTTTCTCTTCCATGCATTCTATCAAAATTTGACTTTATTTCTTTAAAAATTCATATATTTCAAAATAAAGTGAGAATTTGGGTGGAACTTGATTCTATAGAAACTAAAAACTTCTAATCATAGTGACAAAATTGACCTAAGTGTCTTATTCAAATTTTTGGAAATTATATACTTGAAATGGGGTTAGCAAATGTCTCTGACAAGGGAGGTCAATACACAGGAGGCATACGGTACGTGTTATTTCATCTAACCTCAACGGAGATTAGTATATTTTTTTGTATTTTTTTCCATACACCACAACGACCTAGGAGATGCATTAATGGGTTTCTCATGTCCACGTTGAAGTGGACAATGAATTACCTCTATTGATAATGTAACATATTAGATGCTGATAATAATTATGTCTTCCTTTATTGAGCATCAAGATGGAACTACAAAGAATAAAAGAATCGAATTGTATATCCTGAACAAGAATAAGAAGAATAAAAGAATCGAATTGTATATCCTAAACAAGAACAAGAAGAATATATGACTGGTTAAAACATCCATTGTGTATGCAGTCTCTTCAAGTGCTTGCACACTCTGGAGGAAGGCCTTGAGGAAATCGCTTTTTGTCTATGCAGTAATTGTATATCATGTAATTCTTTTGCACCCATTTCAGCCTATCCTGGCTTGTGGAGTCCAACTCTTCTGTTAGCCATGCACTGTTGGTAGAGGCTGAAGAGGGAGAATTTGAACTGCAAGAAGATGTACCAGAAGACCAAGTGCAAGCATTGGCATTGAATTTCCTGTATGAAGCAGTGAAGGGTGCTTGAGTCCAGTCAGTCTTGACCAGCCCACCCCTCGTGGCCCAATCGTCCGCATTCCACAGGCTAGAGTATATCCTCATTGGCTGGTTCTTTGGGTATGGAACACCAATTGACTCTGAGTTCTTGAACTCTCTAATGGGTGTGCCGTCCACTGAAAATCTGAAATGGAGAGAGAAATTGGGTCAAGACAGTTCAAAAGAAAAGAATGTCATGTATAAATTCTCTGGATTTGGATTCTCTCCAAGCATTTCCAAGTGTCCATCCAATGATGAAATTAAAAACACGTCGCCTCACCATTTGTGCAACTACGGTTCTGTTTCATACGTACACAACTTAATCCAAACAAAGATGACACACGACGTGATATTTTTGTAACCGTGAGATTTAGGCTTGGAGATGGTTGGAGAGGAAAAGTATTGGTTGATGTATATATATATATAACAAGAGTATGTACTTACATAATCCGCTGGGGATTCCAGAGGATGGAATAGGTGTGGAAATCAGCAGTTGGATCGAACCAAAGGTAGAATTGCTGCTCTCTGTTGCCCTTGCCTTGGCTAAAAACATTGGTGTGAAGAATGTAAGGGTCACCGCTCAAGTTCCCCAAGAACTCAAAATCTATCTCATCATGGGTTGGACCTTGTGATGACAACTGCAATAACACACAAACACAAACATGAGGGTTAATATTAGACAATAGTCATAGAGCTATATATATATATATATATATATATATATATATATGAAGATTGAACCAAATATTGATTTGTGAAGTGTTGACTTCTTACATAGTAGGCAGTGACTGTGCCAGCAGAGTTTCCAGGGACAAGCTTGAGCTGCATATCAATCTTTCCGAATAGATATTCGTTCTTGGACTTGAAGCCAGAGCCAGAGGCCTTGTCAAGAGAGAGGGTAAGAAGCTCGCCGTTGTCGAGTATGTTAGCACGGCCATCGCCCCAAGTGAGATCGAAGTCTTGGTAGAAGTTAGCAGCAGAGGCAACAAGTAAAAAGCTAAGCATAGCAGATATCATCAGCAATGTTAATAACACTGAAGTTGATGAAGAAGAAGAGGCCATTGGTGTTTGATAAATGGTTTTTAGTATGAAGACAGTTTGGTGTGAATGAGAATTGGAGTGTTGGGTAAGATATAAATGTTTGTGGGATGATGATGAGAATTGGATGTGAAGGTGGGTGTGTATTTATAGGGAAGTAAGAAATGTGGGAAAGTCGGAGGAAGATTCTGATGCCATACCCATTACCCAGTACTCGGTACTGGGGCCGAGTGCAGCTGGTGCTGGTGAGTTGGAGGGCTTGAGCTGGACACAGATATGTATGTGTTGGGTTTGGTGCAGAAAAAAGTGATTTGTAAGTGGATCCAAACAAATGCCAACCCAAACATTATTTATTCATAAAGACGCGGTTTTGTTGTTTTGAAGTGAGGTGAGGTTTTTTCGCCAAGAATCACCAAACGAACTTAAAAAACATTATCTATCAGCCGCGTCTCCAACCCCACTAGAAGAGACGGTGTTATTTATTAGTAATTTCATAAAAAAAAAAAAATAAGAGGAGTGTAAGATCGACTGTCCTTTACAATCGTTCTACTGATTGGTGAAAATTAATTACAAAAATTAAATATTTTTATATAATAAATGTCATATTTTTTCATAAATCAATATATCCTTCTAGTTCTAAAGTATTTATATTCGTGCCATCAACAAACAAATAAAACTATTTATAAAAGAAAAATATATTCTTTAATTCAATTAACTATAATTACAAAATTTTAAAAATTATATAAGAAATGATTATAATAATGAGATGTGAAACTTTTGTATCTTTTGGGTGTTGTTCAGAAAAAAAAATTTAAATACAATTATTAATAAGCAACGTTTGTGTCCTTTGTAGGAAAAGGGAACATTTAGGAATTTATTAAAAACAGTATTTAATTTAGAAGATATTGACTCATATAACAAATAATATAAATATAGGAAAAATTATATAAATATTATAATAATGTTAAATGTTTGAGCATTGTTGTGAAAATAGAAACTTTTAAGAAAAAGAATTAAGAAATGTTTAAGAATACAATTATTAATCACCAACGTTTCTGTCCTATGACAGAAAAAGAAAATGTTTAGGAATATATTAATAATCATAGTTAATTTAGAAAGTATTAACTCATACCACAAATAATATAAATATAAAAATTAAAAATTGTATAGAAAAAATAAAAAGCCTCACACTTTTAGTAGATAATAATAATAATAATAGATAGATAGATAGATATAAGAGTCGCCTATATATATTTACTACTTTTAAAATATGTTGTTTAATTCAATTAACCATAATTACAAAATTTTAAAATTATATAGGAAATGATTATAATAAGTATATATATTATTAAAAATATTTAAAAGCAGGACAATATAAACAAATATTAATAAAAATATTTTATACTTTATGTTTATAATTTTATTTGTTTGTTGATGGCACCAATATAAATATTGAGAGCTAGAAGAGTATATTTATTGATGAAAAAGTATGACATTTATTACAGAAAAATATTTAATTTGTTTTATTGATTTTCACTAATCAGTGGAGCGACTGTGCAACGACAGTCACTTAAGCTACTATCCCAAGCACTCCTCAAAAAATAAAATTGAATCAAACCAAAATGAGCATTAAAATTGAGCCAATTCGAAACTAGATTAAAGAAAAAAATAGACAAAAAAGACTAAGAAAAAAAATATGAAGATGAATATTATATAGTGTTGACCTCCAAAAGTGGCCTCACGTGACACTGTGACAGCAACCTTGGCGTGTTGTTAGAAATATCCATGTAATGAAGAGATAAGTAGACTTTGTAAATTTCTCTATTTTTCCTTTTATGAATTAAATATACACACATATAAATAAAGATACTAGTATTTTTTCCTGGATAAGCCGAAATGGCTCTACAACCCAGCGATAGAGAAATTTACAGGGAAAAAAAACTAGAGAGAGAGAGAGGATGTACCATCCTATTGAGTTTGTGAGCTTCTGTTTTGCTCCTGCAACCATCAAATTACCACCAAAATGCATCATTATTGATTGAAAATATAAGTAATTTGTTTATGAATTATGATGTCTGAATCAGTAACAACGAAACCCTAACATAATAAATACATATGGACTGATATGTATAAAAATATACAGGAATTGGAGAAGATTTAATAGGGAAAAATACATCAAAATAATAATACTGTTGGTCCCAAATTATTTTAGACCAAGCCAACAAATTAAATAAACAATGCAAAGAAAATATGAAACACCAATGATTTACGTAAAAAAATCCTACCTGAAAAAAACACGGGACAAACCGACAATAACTTTACTATTGAAATTACAATAATACTCTCAAGTTTTTACCCCAACTTGAGAAATTACAATGAGAACAATTATAATCAACAAAAAACAACAATAATATTTATTTTGAGTACAAATGAACTCTTCAAATCACCCGTTGGAATAACCCGATCCTACTTTGACTACAAATAAACCCTTCCAATCACCCATTGGAAATCATCGCTCAAAATTTTCTCGCTCTATTGCGCCCCTCACCAAAGCAAAACTTCATGTTTTTCTTTTTGTATCACAACAATAGTTTCACAAAAGACTCACCCCAAAAGGTAATAACAATTTTTTTTACTTTTTGTATATTACTCTGCAAACCGAATCAACCGAGCCTTTTGCAAAACCAAAAACTAAAGCATGCCTAGAACACAAGATTTTCACTCACGTGCACATCACAAGTCTTTTAGACATGATGGTAGTAGATGAAACTAGAACACTGATTAATCAAACAAGAGCTTTGTGGAGGAAATTTTTTCCACCAATAGAAAAGTGACACGTGTAAAAAGAAGGGTCAATAGGAAAGTGACACGGCTGATAGATGGAGTAATGCATTTTAAGTTTGTTTGGTCAAACCTCACCTCATTGACTAACAATGCAACTCCCCAAAACCGTGTTGTCATATGAATAAATAATGTTTGGGTTGGCATTTGTTTGGCATATATCCACTTTTTACAGCTTGACAAATCACTTTTTCTGAACCAAACCCACACATAAGCTATACATATCTGTGTCCAGCTCAAACCATCCAACTCACTGGCACTCATGATCAGCCCCACTACTTGGTATGGGCTCAGAACCTTCCCATCTGTTTCCCACACACTTCTTACCTCCCTATAAATACACACACACCTACACACTCCAATTCTCATTATCATTCACATCAAACAGTCTTCATACTAGCTTAAAACCAATTATATATCAAACACCAATGGCCTCTTCTCCTTCAACTTCAGTGTTATTAATATTGCTTAGCTCTTTAATGGTTGCCTCTGCTGCTGCTAACTTCTACCAAGACTTTGATCTCACTTGGGGCGATGGCCGTGCTAACATACTCAACAACGGCGAGCTTCTTACTCTTTCTCTTGACAAGGCCTCTGGCTCTGGCTTTAAGTCCAAGAATGAATATCTATTCGG
Organism: Cornus controversa; assembly: GCA_026545225.1. Lineage (NCBI taxonomy): Eukaryota > Viridiplantae > Streptophyta > Magnoliopsida > Cornales > Cornaceae > Cornus > Cornus controversa. The sequence continues at coordinate 44,330,689 of CM048848.1, forward strand.
AAAGATTGACATGCAGCTCAAGCTTGTCCCTGGAAACTCTGCTGGCACCGTCACGGCCTACTATGTAAGTAGTTAACACTTCACAAATCAATATTTGTCTCAATCATTATATATATATATATATATATATATATATATAAGCTCTTATGACTAATTAATGTGTATTAATCCTCATGTTTGTGTGTATTATTGCAGTTGTCATCACAAGGTCCAACCCATGATGAGATAGACTTTGAGTTCTTGGGTAACTTGAGTGGAGACCCTTACATTATTCACACCAATGTTTTCAGCCAAGGCAAGGGCAACAGAGAGCAGCAATTCTACCTTTGGTTCGACCCAACTGCTGATTTCCACACCTATTCCATCCTCTGGAATCCCCAGCGGATTATGTAAGTACTCTTGTTATACATCAACATGGATATATATCATCTCTGCTAACATATATATTTTTCCTCTCTATGCATTTCCAAGCCTAAATCTCATTGTTACAAAAATATCATGTTGTCTGTCTTTGTTTGGATTAAGTTGTGTATGAAACAGAACATGGTGGGTAGTTGTACAAATGGTCACGTGACATGTCTTTTCTTTTCAACTTTGTCTTGACCCAAATTTTCTCTTCATTTCAGATTTTCAGTGGACGGCACACCCATTAGAGAGTTCAAGAACTCAGAGTCAATCGGTGTTCCATACCCAAAGAACCAGCCAATGAGGATATACTCTAGTCTGTGGAATGCAGACGATTGGGCCACGAGAGGTGGGCTGGTCAAGACTGACTGGACTCAAGCACCCTTCACTGCTTCATACAGGAAATTCAATGCCAATGCTTGCACTTGGTCTTCTGGTGCATCTTCTTGCAGTTCAAATTCTCCATCTTCTGCCTCTAGCAGCAGTGCATGGCTAACAGAAGAATTGGACTCCACAAGCCAGGAGAGGCTGAAATGGGTGCAAAAGAATTACATGATATACAATTACTGCATAGACAAAAAGCGATTTCCTCAAGGCCTTCCACCAGAATGTGCAAGCACTTAAAAGAGACTTGAATTATTCATAGATGTTTTACCCATATTCTTCTTATTCTTGTTTAGGATATACAATTGGATTCTTTTATTCTTTGTAGTTCAATCTTGTTGCTCAATAAAGGAAGACATAATTATATATTATCATGCAAGTAATATCTTACATTAGCAATAGAGGTAATTTATTGTCCACTTCAATGTGGACATGAGAAATCCATTAATGCATGCCCTAGGTGGTTGCCGCGAATGAAAAATAATAGGAAAAAATATACTAATCTCGGTTGACATTTGATGAAATAACACCGTCCATCTTCTGTGTATTAATAATAACATTGACCTCCTTATTAGAGACATTTGTTAACCCTTATTATTAGTCTAAGTATATAATTTCCAAAAATTTGAATAAGACAGTTAGGTCAATTTTGTCACTATGATTGGAAGTTTTTAGTTTTTATAGAATCAAGTTCCACGCAAATTCTCACTTTATTTTGAAAGATATGAATTTTTAAAGAAATAAAGTCAAATTTTGATAGATTGCATGGAAGAGAAAAATCCTCAAATTTTATAACTTTCAAAATAAGAATCAAACTTCCATGAAAGGGATAAATTTCTATCACATAACCACTTGGACCTTTGGCCGGCTTCAATTTAGAATTGTATATTATGCATGAATACTACACCGTAAACAATCATACTAGTATGTGTACATATTCATGTATAAACACGCAGAGCTTCTGTATTTGAACAAGATTACTATGCAAAAGGTACAACCTGCACTTGCACAAGTGTAAACTTTATTGCAAAAGCATAATGACAACAACAATAATACAAAGGCAAGCACTAACCCTGTCTTCCACCAGTATGCTTGACTTGGACACTCAACCCTTGTCAACAAACTTTGCCAAATCCAAGAATGTTTCTTTGTAGGTTAAAGTTGTGGTCATTCCGACCGGTAATGTCTCACTTATTGGCATTGGAAATACTTTACCTTGTTAAGATAACAAAGATTATCAAGCTCTAGAATGCAAAGCAAAGAAGCAAGTCTCATCTTCAAAAGCTAAACCGATCAATCCATACTTGAATAATGGGGAAGATAGGTTGGTGTGTGTTTAGGATTCATTGTCACGTTCCAATTTTCGGCACTTGGAAATGGGGGTGATTGAAATAAACATTCACATCACTCATCAACAATCTCACTTTGATATCATGCTTTGATACCAAGCTATCATGCCCCGAAATTTGGACCCCCGGAACTCTCCCGGTTCGAGTCCGAATTCCGAGTAGTAAGATATCATGATTGCTCGATCGTCATCCCACGACCCAGACAACCATGGCAAACTACCACTTCTCACCCTCGGTTTCAATTCAGACCACCAAGACCATTACTTGTCGTTGAAGCCTTTTTGTTATCATTACCTCAATTCCTAACCAGAATGTCACACATGGTCATTCAATCTAAGTTATAATATTTTAGTCTAGCGAAAACATAATCATTATCATATATATACCTACAATGTATATATGCATGCATAAGTAATTCAAGTTCACTATGTGAGTCCTTTATTGAAAAGTGTGCATACATAAGTCCATTTGAAAAATATTGTTTATGCTTTGTGCAATTAATCGAAATACACTCTTCGATTAATGGCAGCCTTCAATTCGATTAATCGAAGTGGAGGTTACGATCAATCAAAGCTGCGCTTGATTGAACTTGTATTGTAGTATTATCGAAACTGCACTGGAATTGATCAATCATTCAAATCCAAAATTATGATTAATCGAAATGGTTGCTTCGATTAATCGCAGGTCTGCGCTTAATCGAAGCGAAGCCTTCGATCAATCGCAAGTCCTTGAACAGTTTTCTGCAAAAATCATTAAGTGTACACTCTCATGCCTTAGCTCCCATTTCTATCCTGCCATACTCCTCATTTTACCAATTCATCAACACAATCATTCTCACAAGATTATACATGCATAAATGGACATATATGCAAAATCATCGTTCTCATTGTTTAGCATTTACCTTACTTAAACCGTTTATATAATGTATGAAATCATAAAGCATAATTATAAGCATGTTCTCGAAACATAAAAAGTTTTATACATGATCAACACATGCATATAGTCCACACCCGAACATGCATTCAAATAAAACATTAATGTCTTTAAAAGAAACTAGTCACGCTCCACGCCAACTCATCGTTGGGGAGATTCCATCACCTCTTTACTATTTCTTGAAAAGAGTTAATACTCATAGGATGAATTTCAACATGGTCAGTAGAAATATCTAAAATACAATTTTGCAAGTTCCGTGAATACCACATAAACATACATTTGCATTTAATCACATTATGCAAATAATCGCATATTTCAACCATATCATGAGCTACTTATGATGTAACATGATATGCACATCTCCCTTATCCTCTCCGCACAATCATTGGACTCCGATTATTGGACCATCTAATTCTATTTAACTGGGGTTCCAATAACAAGTTCGCACTGTATAGGACTTCGATTACTTGATCATCTTATTTCTCTTGTCAAAAGGATTTCAATAACAAGTCCATCTAATTGAGCTCACCACTCTCACCATGTGCTTGCTAATGTTTGAAGATGGATTCCACATGCTCATGCAAAACGTGCACATGTAATTGAAAGTAACATTGTAACCACTCAACATGCTTGTACATTTCAATACAAATCTCACATGCATTTCCATTGAACATGTATCACATTTTTCACATTTCATATCATTTATATCGACAATCATACATGCTTTACATCTAAACATGCACTTCAAGACAATTTATCAAACACATAAGTGTCACCTACACATATACACATGAACACACATAATCCTCTCACATTTCACCTTCAACATGCATTATAATCATTTATAACAATTATAAACATATAATCACATCATTTCACATTGAATTTTCATTGAATTGTATAACTTAACATGCTTTAACTTTGAAAGACACCTAATTATACTCATATAACCAATTGGTTGTCATAAACAAACAATATGCTCACACAAACTTCGAATTTCATGGGTTAGGCATCCCTACCTCAATTTAAAAGAGCTTCTATATAAAATTCCCAATTTCCTACCAATTTTTTTTTTTTTAATTCAATTTCGAACAGATCAATCTCGAGCCCTCGATATGTATACATATATATATATATACATACATATATATATACATACATATATATATACATACATATATATATATATATATATATATATTGCTCTCTTAATCGGCTAATATAGAATGAGAGAATGAGAGTTGTATTATTTTTTTTTCTATTTATAGACCTAACATCTCCTATTTACAAAAATACCACTAGTCACTTCATTTACCGTACTTTCCCAGACTCCGTTTTCACTTTCAATAACTCTTAATGACTTGAAATCAATTTCATACCTCATCAAATATTTTATTTAAGTTAATTTAAAATTTTGGTGTCATTCTGAAACTTTTGAATTTTTTGGGCCAACCGAACCCTCATCCTGGGCCCCGCCTAACCCAAAAAACTCAATTTTTACCAAACGCTCCCAAAACTTCTCCGAACTATTATACAAGTCTCCAAACATATATTTCATATTTAAAACACATATATAATCATTTAAATCATTTATATGACAATAAATGAAAATAAAAGAAAACCGACAAAAATTGTCACGGTTCTTATATTCATTGTCAAAGTATTCTTGAATTCCTTTGAAGTTCAAATATTTTAAAGATCATGCATAAAAATATTTTCAACCTAATGATAGGTCTTGAAGATCACTCATATTTCTTTTGTTTTGTGTCTTTGAAATCAACACCAAAAATTATTTTACATTTCTCAGTATGTGAATTCGAGGCAATCAAATTCAAATTCGATGTTTTCACAAATATATTGGCCACAAATTGAATGGAAATTGTTTTCATAAATATAAGATTCCTTGGTTATTGATTTTACCAATACAAATTGGGTGATTTTAATGGCACTTAAGGTCGGGTTCCGTGGCTAAAATCAATGTTGTTCGTGTTAAATTAATATTGGAGGTTTGGTTAAGTTTTAGATGGATGGAGAACATGGGGTGGCCATTGTTTTCGGCAAGAATTTAGAGAGAGAGAATTTGTGGGGGATCAATATCCTGTTTCTGTTGTTTGGGTTCTATTTGGTAAGTCTTGGTTTGCAAATTGATTCATGGTAGCCTTTATTTCCATGGATGACAAGTGGCAGTTCCTCACATTTCTTCACTGGTTTGCAATTTGGGTTCGGACATGAAAATGTATACACATCCAATGGTTACCATACATGGTGTGAAAGAATTTCTTGCTCACCGATGAGCAAGAGATCATTTATGTGTGTGTGTGTATGCATATATATATATATATCATGTTTAATACATAAGTATGTGATAAATATACATTAAGAGAGAAAAACAAGAGATAGAGGATGTGTTGGCTCTTATGGGCATTATAATATTTAGAAAAGGGTAATCTTGGAATTTTATTTAATGTTTAGGTCAAACATGATGGTCAATGGTCACATTTGAACGAAATTTAGCCCCAAGGGGAGGGGAATATTTGCACATCGGAGACAATAGTAGGGGGTTATATGACCATACTAAATTGGAGGGGTGTTTTTTGTATATTTAATGTACAGCGAAAGTTTTTTAGCACTTAACCCATAAATAAATAGTAGGAGTTTTCTGTCAATTGACGGTTCTAGGTTGGTACTGTAAATCGGATTGGAAATTGTATAGTTTGGTTCTGTTCCGTTCAGATATGTGATAGAATGGTTTAGTTCCAATTCTAAAAATTAAAGAACTGTGGATAATAATTCGATTCTAATTTAGAGTCGAAAAATATCGTACTGACCGCTAATGATAATTTAATATATATTTTATATATAAGGTTAAAGTGCACTAAAGCCCTCTCTATTTTCAAAATGTTGCAAAATACTCCCCTCTCCTTTTTTTTTGAGTCCAACAAACCCCCTCAATCTACAAACTATTGCAATTTGCCCTATTTGAGTTAAGGAATAACGTAAAATGACATGAATACCCTCACAGATAAAAAAAATTAAAATAAAAAGAAAAAAATTTATTTACCGAAAAATACCAAAAAAAAAAGAACTTTAATTCACCAATTTTTTTGGTAAATTAAATTGGTACTTTTTTTGACAAATTAAAGTTGTTTTTTCCCATTTTTGGTAATTTTTGATAAATGAATGTATTTTTTCTTTTTCTTTTTCTTTTTCTTTGTTTATCTGTAAGGGTATTCATGTCATTTTTTATCATTTCTTAACTCAAATAAGGCAAATTGTAAATGGAGGGAATGCTGTATATAGTACAAATGTTCAATTTTTATTAATAAATAACATAACTTACCATATATTACAATACATAAGAAAATTATATATATATTTCAAATTTTAGTTTCGCATTGGATTAATTTGAATACATATATGTGTATACAAGAAAGTTTTAAATTTGATTTTTTATCTGGCAGTTGAATTGGCATTCCAAATATATACTCTAGTGTTACACTCTCTTTTTTTTCTAAAATAAAATGACAAAAAAGTCCTAAAACCTAGAATCTTGATTCTTACTTTTTTTTGTTCTTGCTTAGGAGTCTCGTCAAATTCCAATTCCAATTCATGTTCTCCGTCGCGTTCTCCCTCTCACTTGGCAGTCAATTTTAATTTTTTATGGGTAACTCGAACCAATGCAATACGTGTGCACCCTACTGGCAGAGTTGAAGACGCGGCTGATAGATGGAGTAAGTAATGCATTTTAAGTTTGTTTGGTCAAACCTCAACCCACTGACTAACAACTCCCCAAAACCGTGTTTGGGTTGGCATGCACTCTTTACAGCTTCACAAATCACTTTTTTCAGAACCAAACCCACACATATCTGGGTCCAGCTCAAACCCTCCAACTCACCAGCACTCTTCATGATGAGCCCCACTACTTGGTATGGCCTCAGAAAGTACCTTCCTCTGCCTTTCCCACATTTCTTACCTCCCTATAAATACACACACACCTACACATCCAATTCTCATCCCACAAACAAACATTTCTCTCTTACCCAACACTCCAATTCTCATTCACGTCAAACTGTCTTCATACTAAAAACCAAATATATATATCAAACACCAATGGCCTCTTCTTCTTCAACTTCTGTGTTATTAATATTGCTTAGCTCTTTAATGGTTGCTACTGCTGCTAACTTTTACCAAGACTTTGATCTCACTTGGGGCGATGGCCGTGCTAACATACTCAGCAACGGCGAGCTTCTTACCCTCTCTCTTGACAAGGACTCTGGCTCTGGCTTCAAGTCCAAGAATGAATATCTTTTCGGAAAGATTGATATGCAGCTCAAGCTTGTCCCTGGAAACTCTGCTGGCACCGTCACTGCCTACTATGTAAGTAGTTAACATTTCACAAGTCAATATTTGGCTCAATCTTTATATATATATATATAAGCTCTTATGACTAATGTCTAATATTAAATCCTCATGTTTGTGTTTGTGTGTGTTATTGCAGTTGTCATCACAAGGTCCAACCCATGATGAGATAGACTTTGAGTTCTTGGGGAACTTGAGTGGTGACCCTTACATTCTTCACACCAATGTTTTCAGCCAAGGCAAGGGCAACAGAGAGCAGCAATTCTACCTTTGGTTCGATCCAACTGCTGATTTCCACACCTATTCCATCCTCTGGAATCCCCAGCGGATTATGTAAGTAATCTTGTTATACATCAACATGGATATATATCATCTCCGATAATATATATACTTTTCCTCTCCAAGCATCTCCAAACCTAAATCCCATTTTTACAAAAATATCACGTTGTCTGTCGTCTTCATTTGGATTAAGTTGTGTATGAAACAGAACATAGTGGGTAGTTGTACAAATGGTGACTGTGACATGTCTTTTCTTTTCAACTTTGTCTTGACCCAAATTTTCTCTTCATTTCAGATTTTCAGTGGACGGCACACCCATTAGAGAGTTCAAGAACTCAGAGTCAATTGGTGTTCCATACCCAAAGAACCAGCCAATGAGGATATACTCTAGCCTGTGGAATGCGGACGATTGGGCCACGAGGGGTGGGCTGGTCAAGACTGACTGGACTCAAGCACCCTTCACTGCTTCATACAGGAAATTCAATGCCAATGCTTGCACTTGGTCTTCTGGTGCATCTTCTTGCAGTTCAAATTCTCCCTCTTCAGCCTCTAGCAACAGTGCATGGCTAACAGAAGAGTTGGACTCCACAAGCCAGGATAGGCTGAAATGGGTGCAAAAGAATTACATGATATACAATTACTGCATAGACAAAAAGCGATTTCCTCAAGGCCTTCCTCCAGAATGTGCAAGCACTTAAAAGAGACTGCATATACAATACTTAAATTATTTGTCGATGTTTTAACCAGAGTCATATATTCTTCTTATTCTTGTTTAGGATATACCATTCGATTCTTTTATTCTTTGTAGTTCCATCTTGATGCTCAATAAAGGAAGACATAATTACAATCATGCATGTAATATGTTATATTAGCAATAGAGGTAATTTATTGTCCACTTCAACGTGGACATGAGAAACCCATTAATGCATCCCCTAGGTCGTTGTGGTGTATGGAAAATAATAGGAAAAAGTATAATAATCTCGGTTGAGGTTTGATGAAATAACACCGTCCACCTCCTGTGTATTAATAATAACATTAACCTCCCTTGTCAGAGACATTTGCTAACCCCCATTATTAGTGCAAGTATATAATTCTCAAAAATTTGAATAAGACAGTTAGGTCATTCCTGTGTATTAATAATAACATAGACCTCCCTTGTCAGAGACATTTGTTAACCCCCATTATTAGTGCAAGTATATAATTCCCAAAAATTTGAATAAGACAGTTAGGTCATTTTTGTCACTATGATTAGAAGTTTTTAGTTTCTATAGAATCAAGTTCCACGCAAATTCTCGCTTTATTTTGAAAGATATGAATTTTTAAAGAAATAAAGTCAAATTTTGATAGATTGCATGGAAGAGAAAAATCCTCAAATTTTATAACTGTCAAAACAAGAACCAAACTTCCATGAAAAGGATAAATTTCTATCACATAACCACTTAGACCTTTGGCCGGCTTCAATTTAGAATTGTATATTATGCATGAATACTAACCGTAAACATTCATACTAGTATGTGTACATATTCATGTATAAACACGCAGAGCTTTTGTATTTGAACAAGATTACTATGCAAAAGGTTCAACCTGCACTTGCATAAGTGAAAACTTTATTGCAAAAGCATAATGACAACTACAATAATACAAAGGCAAGCACTAACCCTGTCTTCCACCAGTAAGCTTGACTTGAGCACCCTACCCTTGTCAACAAACTTTGCCAAATCCAAGACTGTTTCTTTCCTTCCTCACTGAAACAAAAACACGAACAACCACGTATCAGGATTATCGTTCTTATTTCCGAATTTTGTTTCAATTCCAAATAAGCAGCTGCTTGGTGATTCCTCAAAGAACAGTATTCGGCAACATAGTCCAAATTGATTCGAAAAGCATAAAAAAGTTAATACAGGTTTGGGGGATCTGCCCTGATCACTGTAAGCGCGGCAGAGGGGAACAGTGGAAATCATTGTCATGCTATAATTGGTATCTATGCAACAATTATGTATCAGAAGTGGAGGTTATGGTGATGATTTTGCAATTAAATGTCGTTTTGTGGTTTTGCCAATGACACTGGTACTGGCAATTACATGATTGATGCAATAGTGATAATTTTATCGGCAGTGTTATATGGTATGCCACACAATGCAGTTTTGGTTGCAATCTCTGAAAAATTCTCCCTTTTTCGTTTTGCCTTCTGAAATTTTCTTCCTTTTTTCTTCTTTTGCAATTAATCGCTAATTGACTTTTGTTTGACCTTTTTGTTGGGGAAATTTGTTACACTGGTAGCACCATATCTGAGTTTCTTAATATGATTTACAAACAATAAAATGAAAAATGACGAAAGCCCTTCAAGTAGATGCTCTATTTTCCTTTGCTAATTTCTTATTCCTTTTATGAATTAAATATACGCACACTGTTGACACACACACATATACATGAAGATAGTCACCGCAACCTAGAGAATTAAACAAACTAGAGATAGAGAAAAGAAGAGAGAGAGGATGTACCATCCTATTGAGTTTGTGAGCTTCTCTTTTGATCCTGCAACCATCAAATTACCACCAAAATGGATCATTATTGATTGAAAAAATAAATAAAATCTTTACGAATTATGATGTCTGAATCAGTGACAACAAAACCCTAACATAATAAATACATATGTATAAAAATATACAGGAATTGGTGAAGAAATAATAGGGTCAAATACATCCAAAAAAAATAAAATTACCGGTCTCATGTGAATGTCCATACTATCTAAAGCATAGATGAAAAATACGACCAAAAAGAGTATATATATATATATGAGTATACACACATATATAGAGAGAGAGAGAAGGTAGTTAAGATCTGTTAATAAAAGAAAGAATGAGAACTGGTGCTAACCTTTCCGTAGGTTCAATTGAATGAGAAACAGAAGCAGAGAAGTGTGCCCTAGATTCTCTCCTTTCCCGCTTAGTTTGCTGCAAAGTCACTTCAAAAGTGAGCAAGCAACATCACAAAACAGTCTTTTGACTTACCAAAATTAAATAAATAAATAATAGGAGCTCTGTTTCAATTGTGGATTGGAATGACAATTTTGTCCCTCCGCTGGTTTTCGTCCCATCCCGTCTCATATGGAACGGGTATGAGAACTCTTTTTTTTCGTATGTGCGGGTATGGAAAAGAAAAGTAGAACTCGTCGCGGGTTCGAAATTTCATAAGGACTCGCCCCGTACACGCCCCGCCCCGCCAATGCATTTAATTATTATAAATATATTATATATACTCTTTAAATTTTTTAACCTAAACCTAACCTAATATATTTTGATTCTATTAAGCCTTCTTAATTGTTGGATGTGGACTATTTTTACTTTATCTTTTGGTTGTATTAAGCCTTCTTTCATTGTTGGATCATACTTGTTATTGAGTTCTTTAATTATGAAATATATGTTCTGTAATAAGCTATTTAATTCTGAAATCTTGTCATTCTACTTCTTAAACAGGGGTTGTATTGCTTTGAATTTAATAGTATCAAACTTGGTACTGGTCACTGGGCTTGTATCTTTTGAAAAAATGAATTTTGGTTGATGTTTTGATGTAGTTACAAATTTGCGGGGCGAGGCGGGGATGGGGGGGGGGGGGAGGGGGGGGGGGGTTCTCCCAACGGGGCGGGGACGGGTTTTGAAATCCTGCCCCGACCCAAACTCATGGCGAGTTTGGGAATAGTATTGAAGGCAGCGGGATAAGGATGGGTTTAGGCAAACCTGTGTCGTTGTCGCCCCATTGTCATCCCTAATTGTGGACCGAATTTTATGATTTGGTTAGGTCCAGTTCTATGATAGAATGGTTTGTTTTCCATTATGATTTGCACAGTCAAGCTTCAAAGCATTATCCCCACCACAACCTACTTTATCTCCTTAGAGTGCACGACCAGCGAGGGGGTCTACCCCTAGTATGTCCACACAGCAGTCTGGTTTTCAGGGTAATGGAGCACATGAGTAGAGGACACAAGACAAAGTGTATGATGTTACATTGACAGATTCTTTAGTTGGACCTTCAGTGGTCAGAGGTATATTTATGGTGTATAGCTCTTGAGCTCGTATATTAGTTGATTTGGGTGCATCATACTCATTTATTGTTACATCATTTGCACGGGCATTGGGGCTAGAGGTTAGTCCATTGGGTAGAGGCATTGGGTATGTGTTATTAAGATAATAGGACAGACACTTGAATTCGATTTCATTCTCCTCGACATGAGTAGTTTTGATATTCTTATTGGGATGGACTGGTTGTCAGAATTCCATACAATGATTGATTGTTTTAGAAGATGAGTGACGATTTGTACGTTTGGGGGAAATTGCTTTTGCTTTGTGGGAGATCGGAGTGATTCCCGTACTTCTCCATGTTATGGTATTAGTGGTCGAGAGTGACATAGTTTCATCTTGGCTAGTCAATTGGCCGAGGAAGTGGAGATTCTGAGAGAGACATATCCAGCAATAGTATGCGACTTTTTAGACGTCTTTTCGGAGAATTTGATGGATTTACCTCCCAAGAGAGAGGTAGAGTTTGTCATTGGCCTTATACTCGGTACAACGCCCATCTCTATGATATCATATCGGATGACACCGACAGAGTTGGTGGAACTAAAACGTCAATTAAATGATTTGAAAGTTAAGGGTTTTATTAGAGCAAGTGCATCATTGTGGGGAACACCGGTGTTGTTTGCTAAGAAGAAAGATGGTTATTTGAGATTGTGCATTAATTATCAATAATTAAATCATGTGAGAATCAAGAAAAAGTATCCGTTACCGAGGATATATGACATATTCGATCAATTGAAGGAAACTCACTACTTCTCAAAATTTGATTTAAGATCGAGTTATTACCAATTAAGGGTAAAGGATGAGGACATCTATACGCGGCATGAACATTATGAATTCTTTGTAATGTCATTTAGTTTGACTAATGCATCGGCAACATTTATGGATTTGATGAATTCGATGTTCTATGAGTATCTAGACACATTTGTGGTGGTGTTCGTAAATGATATCCTTGTGCACTCATTTTCAGAGGTGGAACATGAGTTACATTTCAGGACGATATTATAAATTCTAAGAAAGCACCGATTGTATGCTAAATACAAAAAATGCGATTTTTGGTTCCAAGAGGTGAAATTCCTTGGACATGTTGCTTCTAGAGGTGGAGTCTCAATTGATCCATCTAAGATCGAGGCCGTGATAAGTTAGAAAAGTTTGAAGAACGTCTTTGAGATTCGGAGTTTTCTTGGTTTAGTGGGTTACTATAAAAAGTTCGTGAAAAACTTCTCTAGTATTACAACTCCTATGACACGACTCACTCGTAAGGATATGAAGTTTGTGTGGAACGAATCTTGTGAGTTAACTTTTTGTGAATTGAAGAAATGGTTTACCACATCTCCTATTTTAGTGATACCTGAGTGTGGCTTGGGATATGTGATTTATGGTGATGCTTCGAGGAACGGGGCTAGGTTGCGTGTTAATGGAATGTGAGGGAGTAGTTGCTTATGGGTATAGGCAATTAAAAACTCACGAGCATAATTATCCTACACATGATTTGGAGCTAGCAGCGGTGATATTTGCCTTGAAGGGGTGGAGACACTGCTTGTATGGTGAGAGATTCGAGGTGTATTCAGATCACAAGAGTCTCAAGTACATTTTCTCCCAAAAGGACTTGAACATGAGGCAGAGGTGATGGGTTGAGTATTTAGAGGACTACAATATTGATTTGTATTATCACCCAGTAAATGAATGTAGAGGTGGATGCGTTGAGCAGAAAGTCTCATAAGACTCTAGCTAGCATAGCTATACAGGAATGAAAAATGATAGAAGATTTCTCAGAGTTGGGACTGTATTTCAATGATAATGGTGGGCTAACTACGTTGTTTAGCTTGGTTGCTCAACATATGCTTGTAAGTAAGGTGATTAAAGGACAGAAACGGGATCATGAGTCAAAGGCCATTCATTCACAAATTACTAGCGGTGTTACAATAGAAGATTGGACCTTGTATTCTGATTGGAGTCTATGGTTCAGGGGATTGATAGCTCCTTCTGACTGTCGCGAGGACGTGTTACTAGACTTTCATCACTCTCGTCTTGTAGTCCATCTTGGTGGTACAAAGTTGTATCACAATTTGAGGTGCCATTATTGATGGCGGAGCATGAAAAGAAATGTGGCATAGTTTGTGGCAAGGCGCCTTACTTGTTAGTAAGTGAAGGCAAAACATAAAAACAAGCTAGGTTATTACAACCATTACCCGTGGCAGAGTGGAAGTGGAAACACATCACTATAGATTTTGTAACAGGACTTCCAAGGTCAAATAAGGGTAATGACACAATTTGGGTCGTTGTGAATAGATTGACCAAAACAACACATTTCTTGCCTATGAGATTATCATATGATGTGAGGAGACTTAGTAGGCAATATGTATAGCAGATTGTGAAGTTACATGGGGTTTCAGTATCCATTATATAGGATAAAGATCCACAGTTTACCTCGAGGTTTTGGCAAGGTTTCAATTAGTGCTAGACACAGAGTTGCATTATAGCACGATATTTCATCCTTAAACTAACAAATAGTCGGAGCGCAATATTCAAATATTGGAGGATATGCTTCTGCTTGCATCCTGGATTTGGGCGATGGTCAAGAGGACCATTTGCAACTTGTGGAGTTTGCATACAATAACAACTACCAGGCCAGTATTGAGATGGCACCATTTGAGGCGTTGTATGGCAGACCCAGTAGGTCTCCAGTTTGTTGGACTGAGGTGGGCGAGACTACAGCCTTAGGATCGGACATTGCGTATGAAACTACTAGAAAGAGCAAGCTGATTAGACAGCAATTGTTAACAGCTTAGAGTCGACAAAAAAGTTATGCCGATAGGAGAAGGTGACCATTATCCTTTGAGGTGGGAGACCACGTGTTCCTTAAGATATCACCACGGAAAGGATTGATGTGTTTTGGGCAGAGTGGCAAGTTATCGTCTAGGTATATTGGACCTTTCGAGATCCTAGAGTGTATCGATGAGGTGGCTTATAGATTGGCCTTGTCACCACAGTTGGATAAGGTTCATAATGTATTCAACATTTTGATGTTGAGAAAATACGAGTCTGATCTATCTCATGTTTTGAGTTGGGTAGACGTTGAGGTTGATAAGGAGAGACCAATTCAAATTCTTGATACTCGAGAGCAAGTTCTGAGGGGTAAGACTATTCCTTTGGTCAAAGTTTTGTCACATCACCACAATGTTGAGGAGGCTACCTGGGAGCGGGAGCAGAAAATCAGACCCAAGTATCCGGACTTGTTTTCTTCAGGTATGGCCTAATTTTAGGGACGAAATCCTTTTAAGTTGGGGAGGTTGTAAAGATCATGCCAATTTTTGGTCGACTTTCTTTTTATTCATCATTCATTATTTTAGATAATTTTAAATGATTGTATGTATATTATAAATATTAAATACATGTTTGGGAACTTGTTTAAGGGTCCAAAAAAGTTTTGGAAATGTTCGGTTCAAGTTAGGATTTTCGGGTTGGTAGTGTCCGGGACGCGGGCCAGATGGGCCCAAAAAATCGGATATTTTTTTTATAAATAATTATTTTTATTTTTGGACTAATTTAAATATTATAAGAAGAAATGATTCTCTCTGTTTCTCCCTTCTCCTCCATCTCTCTTCATTCTTCCTTGATTTTGAAGTCTTTAAGGCTTGGTTTGGAAGACGTCAAAGAAGGAAAGGTTGATCTACGCGAGGAGAGCTTGCATTTGATTGGCCCAAAGTCAAATTTGGGTGATTTTGGCTTGAGAATATTTAAAAATTTTGTTTAAAAACTCTTCTAAACTGAGGTAAGGATGTCTAAACCATGAAATTCAAGGTTTGTGTGAGTATATTGGGTGCCTATGGCATCTAATTGGCTGTATGTGTATATTTGTGTATTTTTAAAGTTAAAGCATGCTAAATTATGAAATAGTATGAATTCTTACCATGAATAGGTTTGATTACGTGTTTAGAAATGTATATGTGATTATATAGCATTGTATGTGAAAATGTAGAGAATTTATACATGTTTTAGGTGTATATGTGAGTATGGTACCTAAGTATTTGATAAATTGTCTTAATGAGCATAATTAATTATAAAACATATATTTATTGATGAATTAAATACTTTGACATGGAGAAATGTGAACATGAGCATGAAATATAAAATTTCCCATGCAGTACACATACATAACTATGAGGGTGTATATGAGGGGAAAAAAGGAACACCGAATGGACCGACTAAGAAGTTCGAATATAAAATTGAATGGACTAACTATAGAGTTCGGGTGTTCAAAGAAAGATGAATAGGATATTGGATGGGCTATCATAGGAGTTTGAATTCTAAGTTATGTGTGTGTGTGTGTGTGTGATATATGGGAGGGACATGACATTATTCATACAAAGCATATAATGCATAATATTGATATTGGAATGTGAACATGTGTCTATCATGATATTGTGATATACGTGTGTAATGAGATTACATGTTATGTAGTATTCACAACATTTTAGGAATTGTGTTTTAGACATTTCTACCGAGTATGCAAGAGTTTATCCCACATACACAAACTCTTTTCAGGGCATGGCAAGGAGTTTGCGGAGTCTCCCCAACCTTGAGTTGGTGTGGAGCCCAGGAAAAATGAGAGACTATTTTTTATTCTTTTGTATGAAGTATGTCCGGAATGTGGACTAAATGCTCTTAATTGTGTGTAAATGATTATACAATTGAGAACATGTAGTTTTTGATGTCTAAACCTTGAATGTTTACATAATCAAATGTAATGCATGTATGCCGAACATGGATCTATTTTGAATGACGTTTTGTGATTCGATCTTTATAATTATATGTTATGGACACTTGTGGATGTGTGTGTGGTTATGACAAAATGTGTATAAGAGACAATAGATGAATTAGGTACCAATTGGATCAAGTGTTGTATAGAGGAAGTATTGTCCGAGTAGCTGCGTTGGATCATAATGCGTATTACGATGCATCGTAATATTACGATGGATTGTAAAATGCATTATAATATATCATACAATTGAGGGAGTTTTGTTGTCAAATCCAGCACATTAGGATACATGTTACGACACATGTGCAATGCATCGTAGGGTTACGATGGATCACAACATGGGTTACGATGTATCATAATTCCCAAGTGTTAAGTTGAGTTGAGGTGAGTGAATAATTATACTTTGTGGTTATTATAGGATCCATTAGTGAAGATGGCTTAGGATATAATGACACAGACTTATGAGGTGACCCTTTCGCGAGATCGTGAGACTAAGACTTAGATTAATTAGTCTTAGGTGACATTCCGATTTGGGAATTGATATAATGAGAACAAAAAGACTTCCACGATGAGTGGTGATCTCAGTGATTCAAATTAGAGCCGAGGGTGTTGGATATGATTTGAGATTGTCACATTGGTTCGGGGTCATAAGGTGTTGATCGGTCTAGTGTGACACCTCACGACTCGGAGTTCCAGCACAGACTAGGACAGTTCCGGAGGCTCGAATTTTGGGGCGTGACACAGTACACTATTTTTTTATTTTTAAATTAGAAAATTAGAGCTATAACTTAAACAAAACCCTTTTTTAGTGTCATTACATTATTTATTTATTTATAAATAGAAAAATAGAGTTATAACCTAAACAAAACCCTAAAACCCGTAAAATTACAAACACAAACACGACTCTCATCAACAGACGATTGTTCCTCTCGACTTTCATCAATTACTATTAAAAGTACAAAGGAATTTTTTAGTTTCAATACACTATTTTTTTTATTTTTTAAATTAAAAAAATAGAGTTATAACTTAAATAAAACCCTTTTTTAGTGTCACTACATTATTTATTTATTTTTAAATCAAAAAATAGATTTATAACCTAAACAAAACCCACAAAATCATAAACACAAACAGACTCTCATCAACAAGCGATTCTTCCTCTCGGCTTTCATCAACTGGCATTCCAATTCGATTTTCTTTCGGCTCACATCAAACTCTCATTAACTCTTATGTGACTACTATTAAAAGTACAAAGGGGTTTTTTAGTTTTAGTACACTATTTTTAAAAAAAAAAAAAATTAGACAAATAGAGTTATAACTTAAACAAAACTCTTTTTTAGTGTTACTACATTATTTATTTATTTTTAAATAGAAAAATTAAGCTATAACCTAATCAAAACCCTAAAACTGTCACGCCCCAAAATTCAAGCCACCAGAACACCCGCATTCCGGGCCCAAACTTTGAATTGTGAGGTGTCACATTAGAATGGTCAATGCCCCATGACCCCGGACTGATGCGACGATGTCAAATCATATCCAACACTCTTGGCTCCAATCCGGACCATAGAGGCCATCATTCATTACAGATTCTTTTACTTTACAACTCAAGTTCCATTTCGGAACATAAATCAAGACTAATCAAACTATGGTCTTAGTCTCATGATCTCGCAGAAGCGTACTCTTATAAATATCATCTATCAAATCAAACATTGAGTAACTCTTTCTAATGGGCCCCTACATGAGCACCAGTCAACTTAATTCAAATCAACACTAGGCATCTACGATCCATCGTACCATGGATTACAATCCATTATAACTCTATGATATATCATAATGGTGATTACGATACATCGTGCATCCATCGTAACATGTATTAAAATGCATGGGATTTGGCAACCAATCTTCCTCAAGTCTACGATATATCGTAATGCAACCTACGATCCATTGTGGGATTACGATGCATCGTAATGTGTATAACCATCCATCGTAGCTTTTGAGGCAATAATTCCTTCATACTATACTTGGTCCAAATGGTACCTAATTCATCCATTTTTTTTCATAAACATCTTTCCATAATCATACACATATCCATTAAATTAGGCCAAAAATGTTCACGATCTTTACAACCTCCCCAACTTAAAAGGATTCCATCCCCGAAATTAGGCCATACCTTAAGGAAACAAGTCCGGATATTTGGATCTGACTTCCTACTCCCACTCCCAAGTAGCCTCCTCAACAATGTGGTGATGCCACAAGACTTTGACAAAAGGAATGGTCTTACCCCTCAGAACCTACTCTCGAGCATCAAGGATCTGAACCGGTCTCTCCTCATAAGTGACATCCTCATCTACCTCAACATCTACCCAACTCAAAACATAAGATGGATCAGGTTTATATTTCCTCAATATGGAAATGTGGAATACATTATTAACCTTCTCTAACTGTGGTGGCAAAGCAAATTTATAAACCACCTCATTCATACACTCTAGGATCTCAAAAGGTCTCATATATCTAAGTAATAACTTACCACTCTGCTCGAAATGCATCAATCCTTTTCGTGGTGAAACCTTGAGAAACACGTGTTCTCCCACCTCAAAGGATAATGGTCGTCTCCTCCTATCAGTATAACTCTTTTGCTGACTCTGAGCTGTCAATAACCTCTATCTAATTATCTTGATCTTTTCAGTAGTCTTACGCACAATGTTGGATCATAAGGCTGCTGTCTCTCCCACCTCAATCCAACAAACTGGAGACCTAGAGGGCTTGTCATACAACACCTCAAGTGGTGCCATTTTAATACTGATCTGATAGCCGTTGTTATATGTAAACTCCACAAGTGGTAAATGGTCTTCCCAACTACTGCCAAAATCTAAAATACAAACACGTAACATATCCTCCAATATCAAAATAGTACGCTCTGACTGTCCATTTGTCTGAGGATGAAATATTGTGCTAAAGTGTAATTTAACATCTAGCACTGTCTGGAATCTCTGCCAAAACCTCAAGGTAAACTGTGGATCCCTATCCGATACAATGGATACTGAAACTTTATGTAACCTCATAATTTGCTCCACGTATTGCCTACTAAGTCTCCTCATATCATTGGATAATCTCATAGGCAAAAAAAGTGATATCTTGGTCAGTCTATCCACAAACTACAATAACACAAACCGTATCATTACTCTTGTTCGAACTTCGAAGACCCATCACAAAATCTATAGTGATGTACTCCCACTTCCACTCTGCCACTGGTAATGGTTGTAATAACCTAACTAGTTTCTGATGCTTTGCCTTCACTTGTTAACAAGTGGTCACCTCACAACAAATTGTACCACATCCCTCTTCATACCCGCCACCAATACTGGCACCTCAAATTGTGATACATCTTCGTACCACCTAGATGAACTATGAGGCGAGAGTGATGAAACTGATGTAGAACATCCTTACAACAATCAAAAGGAACTACCATCAATCATTTGAACCGTAGACCCCCATATGAAAGTAAGGTCTAATCTTCTATTGTCGCGCCATTAGTAATCTGTGAGTGAATAACCTCTAACTCAAGATCCCATTTTTGTGCTTCAATCACCTTACTTACAAGCATATGTTGAGCTACCAAACTAAAAAACGTAGCTGGCTCACCATCATCACTGAAATACTATCCCAACTCTGAGAAATCTTCTATCATTTTCGATTCCCGTATGGCTATGTTAGCTAAAGTCTTGTGAGACTTTCTACTCAACGCATTAGCCACTACATTTGCTTTTCCTGGATGATACTGCAAATCAAAATTATAATCCTCTATATACTTAAGCCATCTCCTCTGCCTCATGTTCAAGTTCTTTTGGGAGAAAATGTACTTGAGACTTTTGTTATCCGAATACACTTCGAATCTCTTACCATAACAATAGTGTTTCCACCCCTTCAAGGCAAAGATCACTGCTGCTAGCTCCAAATCATGTGTAAGATAGTTATGCTCATGAGTCTTCAATTGTCTAGACCCATAAGCAACTACTCAATCACACTATATCAACACACAACTTAGCCCATCCCTCGAAGCATTATAATAAATCACCTATCCCAAGCCTTGCTCAGGTATCACTAAAATAGGAGTTGTGGTTAACTGCTTCTTCAATTCGATAAAAGCTAACTTACAAGCCTCATTCTATTCAAACTTCACTCCCTTGCGAGTAAGTCGTGTAATAGGAGATGCGATACTAGAGAAGTCTTTCACAAACCTTCTATAGTAGCCCACTAAATCAAGAAAACTCCGAATCTCAAAAAAAAAAATTTGAGCTTTCCCAACTCATCACGACTTTAATCTTAGATGGATCAACTGAGACCCCACCTCTAGAAACAACATGTCCAAGGAATTTCACCTCATGGAGCCAACCTCGCACTATTCATACTTAGCATACAATCGATGCTCCTTTAAAATTTGTAACATCGTCCTCAAATGTAACTCATGTTCCACCTTCGAAGATGAATACACAAGTATATCATCTACAACACCACTACAAAAGTGTCTAGATATTCATGGAATGTACGATTCATCAAATCTATAAATGTCGCTGGTGCATTTGTCAAACCAAATGGCATCATGAGGAATTCATAATGTCCATAGCGTGTACAAAAATCCATCTTATGAATGTCCTTATTTTTCACCCTCAACTGATAGTAACCATACCTTAAATCAATCTTAGAGAAGTAGTGAGCTCCCTTTAATTGATCAAATAGATCATTTATTCTCGGCAATGGTTACCTGTTCTTGATTGTCACATGATTTAATTTCTGATAATTGATGCATAATCTCAAGGAACCATCATTTTTTTAGCAAATAACACTAGTGCTCCTCACAATGATGCACTAGGTCTAATAAAATCCTTTGCTTTCAAATCATCCAATTGACTCTTTAGTTCCACCAATTCTGCCAGTGCCATCCGATATGGTGCCATAGAAATGGGCGTTGTATTGGGTATAAGATCAATGAAAAACTTTACCTCTCTCTTGGGAGGTAAGTCTATCAAATCCTCCAAAAAAGACATCCAAGAAGTCACAGACAACTACCGGGTATATCTCTCTCGAAATTTCCTCTTTCTCGGCCAAAAGACTAGCCAAGAAGAAACTATGACGCTCCTGACTACTAAGGCCATAAAATGAAGAAGCATGAGAATCACTCTGATCCCGCTAGGTGTACAAATCGTCACTCGCCCTCTAAAACAATCAATAGTGACGTGAAACTCCGATAACCAATCCATCTTAAGAATGATGTCAAAACTACTCATCTCAAGAAGGATAAAATCAAACTCAAGTGTCTGTCCGGCTATCTCAATAGCACATTCCCAGCACACCCTATCCAGAATTATTGTATCACCCATAGGTGTATGAACACAAAAGGCTCTACCCCATGGACTAACCTCTAGCCCCAATGCTTGTGCAAATGATGCAGCAATGAATGAGTATGACGCACCCAAATCAATGGTGACGTGAAACTCCGACAACCAATCCATCTCAAGAATGATGTCAAAACTACTCATCTCAAGAAGGATAAAATCAAACTCAAGTGTCCGTCCGGCTATCTCAATAGCACATCCCCAGCACACCCTATTCAGAATCATTGTACCACCCACAGGTGTATAAACACAAAAAGCTCTACCCAATGGACTAACCTCTAGCCCTAATGATTGTGCAAATGATGCAGCAATGAATGAGTATGACACACTCGAATCAACTAACACATGTGTCACGCCCCCAAATTTAAATACCTGGAACTCTAGTCCAGCACCTGAATTTGGTACGCGACTTGAAATACATAACGTCCTTCTTACCATAAATTAATTCATAAACGTACATATTACAATCAAAATGTGATTATCTAGATCATCCATTACAAAAACTTCATTTGGAGACCTCATCCCTCATCATGAGAGCCAACTATGTACAACAAAAGATAAATACATGCTAAAAAATTTACATGTAAATGGCCTCCATCGTCCTGTACCGCGCTTCCATTCACTCGGTACTTGAAAATAAAATGGGGTGAGCTCAACAAGCTCAGCAAGAATTGCAAAACACTATCATTGCTCAACAAATTGACCTTGCCTTAACTTCCTACATATAAGGACACATTCAACAATCTTTGTTGATTAGGTTCACAAAATTTTTCTTATAATAATTAAACTCTAATTAATTATCATATCCACAATTTCTTTCACACACAGGAACAAAGATTAACTTAACATAACCTAACATAACCTCACGTGAGCCCTGGGCTCCCCTCAAATAAATGGTATGCTTAGCCAATAAGTGGTGCACATCACATAGTCTCGGACATAGGAAGCTCGCACATGTGGCTAGGCTTGTACGTCTACTCACCCAGATGGTCCCGGACCACGTCCACACAACAAAGGCACGCTTAGCCCAATGGCCATAACAAAAGTGTTGTACACACCCCATAGGTAGGTCCCTGACCATACCTCTAAAAATTCTTTATGAATTTTATCTCAGAATTTTTATCTCATTTCCAAGATTGCAAGCTTTTAGGATTTACCAAATGCTTTCAACATTTAATAAATCAAATCATTCCTTTAATGTGATCCCTAATCACATTAATTAATCACTTTATGATTTCACACTTAAATCTTTTCTAAACTTAATTATTTTAGCATAATTAAGTTTATTATGCCAAAATGTACCACTCAAGAGCTTTTCGTAAGATTTAAAGCTTCAAAGGATATTTTTCTCCAATTTCTTTAAATTGAAACAAAAAGGAAACAAGCATTCTTTACCAACATAAAATCTTTTATAATTTATTAAATGATTTTCACATTTAATAAATTAAATGAGCGAATTATGTGCGTTCATAAAGCTTAAAACATCACTAATTAAATCTTAAATTCTTAGAACCAACTATTCTAACATAAGAAGTCCTATTATGCATAAACATATAATTTCAGAAATTAAACGTAATTTATGGCACACAAAATATATATATATATATTTTTTTTATCAACAAAAACATTTGAAAACCTCAATGAAATCAAAACATAATTTTTGAGATCATAAATTTTATAGGCCCAACAAAAAGTTACTTAGCCCCATAAAAACACAAGCCAAAACCCAAGACCATTTGGCCCAATTCCTTCACTACTTCAAGTAACACAACTCACTATTTTCTTATTAGCAAATGCATCCACTTTAATTAATCCCTTACTCTAGGATTATACTCCAGAATATAACAATATATATATATATATATATATATATATATATATATATCTCAGCCCGCATGTGTACACATCCACAATTTAAGCCCAATATAAAGTGAACCCAATTAATGTAGCCACAAGGTCCACCATTCATGGCATTTTTAATTTCATACATCAAGGCCATGCAACAGTCCGGCCCAATCACTTATGCAAGCCCAGCCTTCAATCAAGCTTTCTATCTCTAACAAATATGCTACTGTCTAACCAAACCTAACATTAAAATCTCAAACAATTAACTACAACATCTTCGACACTGCCCAGCACATTCGAATCCCATCCCATAAGACATATATTTCCATTAAGTCCACGGGTATTTTAAGGCCATCCACATGACCCACCAAAGTTTTATTTACTCACAAGTAGCCACAACCCACTGTAATTATTCTTTGCCTCAAAAACATGCTTCAACCATTACTATTACATGAAAAAAAACAATCTTTGTACTCACAGTTGTCCACATAAATATATATACATATATTATATATATATTTATTACACATAGAAAAGATTAGGACTCTGTTTACCTATGCAAATAACGTGGAGGAACAGAGCATGTAAACAAAAGAGATACATTAATCAAGTCAACCATATATATATATACATATATATATATATAGACCCACATTAAAAGAGATATCTGCATCACCTCAAAAATGTAAGCTAACCAATTACATTAATAAAAAAAAATTCCTCTAAGCTTAACAAAAAAAATAATACAACTCAAGTGTTGCCATAACTAAACTCCATCATATTACCACCTACTACATACTTATGTACATAACACCCATATATATATATATATATATAAGCTACCAACCACTCACTTAACACCACATGCAAACCTTTAATTTGCATGCTCCTTCTCTCACACCAACAATCTACCAGTAAACATACCCAAATACTTGAACCTAACATCATGTTCACTTGGCAAGAAAAGTTATTAAACCAAAACCATTCTAATACAAAAAGAACAGCACCTAAAAGAAAATCTAAAGATTTCATGTGAACTTTAACAACTAAAAGGATGATATCAGAAGATTCCAACTTTAAATCGTAAAGGTATATTGATCTATTTACGTAAATATATATATATAGAATGCAAAGGCAAGATTCAACTTGCCTCAATGTAGTCTTCCTTCTTTCTTCTTCTCTTCTCCTTCTTCTTTTCTTTTTCTCCTTCTCTAGCCGTTCCCAACTCTCTGTTTTCTCTTCCTGAAAGTCTATCTCTTTTCTTCTCTCTCTCTCTCTCTCTCTCTTTCTTTTATAACATTTCCTTATTTCTTTTCTTTCCCACTTAACCCATGCACTAGCTTACGGTCAACAAATCAAAAGAGGAATTGCCAAAGGTGGACAAGTGTCACTCATGCACATAATGTCTGCCACTACCATTACAAGCTTCCCCGACAAGACTACTATTTTCCTCTTTTCCTTATTTCTATCGTAAAGCCTCAGGTTATATACAAATGAATTATATTACTTACATAACTATATTACACATGCAAGGGTCGTGTACTCCATTTGGCAACCATGCATATGACCCTTACCAACCTCCAATCAAGCTTAAAGCTTCTGTCACTTCTTGCCACCTGAACTCTTTAACATAGGCCTGCCTCATGCATCAGACAACCATATGACTAGACTACACACACACACACACACACACACACACACACACACATATATATATATATGTACACATATATATATATATCCCATGTGTATCTCTACACTTAATAGGCCTCCAAACTCCTAAAAATTACCTTCGAATCCTAAAGAGATGAAGACAAAAGAAATCATAGTTTAGGGGTGTTACAACATAAGCCCAATAGCTATACACCATAAATATATCTCGAACCACTGAAGGTCCAACTGAAGAGTATGCCAGAGTCACAACATATACCCTACCCTGAGTCCTCTACTCCTGTGGTCCACTGCCATGATAATCGAAATGTTGTGTGAACGCACTAAGGGTAGACCCCCTCACTGGTCTTGCATTCTGAGCATATAAAGCTGATTGAGGTGGAGGTAATGCAAAAACCTGATTATGCAGTTATAGTCTAGGCTGGCCTCTATTGTGAACCCTGACCACCCTTGGCACTTCCACCTTGTTGTGGACAATACCTCACCATGTGCCCGATCTGAGCATACCCAAAACAAACTCTAGTGTTAGGCTGACTCGTAGGTTGCCTCATAGGACAGTCTATTTTGTAGTGTCCTGGCTACCTACACTTATAGCATATCACTTCTGCCCTAGCAGATCCCAAATGCATAGGAGTCGTAGGTGCAGAATGTGTCATAGGCTGTCTCACTGATCCTACTGACTGTGAAGGACCACTATTAAACTTCTTCTTTGCATGACGACCATCTGAGGCAATAGTCAAACTTCTGTTTTGTCTCCAGACCTCCCATTTTTCCTGTCTATCTTTGGCCTCGGCCTCCACCATCAAAGCTTTTCCTGTTGCTTCAATATATACCTTCAATCCCAAAATTTCCACAATAGACATAATGGAATTATGAAGGCCATCTACGAACCTCCACATCTTCTCCTCTTCAAATTTCACCACTTTAGGAGTAAAGCGTGGGAGAGAAGTGAACTTGTTCTCGTACTCAGTGATGGTTATATTGTCGTGTTTCAGCTCATCGAACTCTTTCCTCAATGCCCTTATCTTCGGCCTTGGAAAGTATTGTTCAAGGAAAAGAGCTTTAAACTCCTCCCAACCCGTAACTTCCACATCATGTCGGCCACCAACTGATTTCCACTATATCTTGGCACCCCCCGAGAATAGATAAGTGGCTAGTATCATCTTCATTCCATCGCCGGGTACAGACATCACCCTTAGATGTTTCTCAACTTGTTCAAGCCAATCATCCGCTACCAACATATCTAGGCTTATCTCGAAAGTATGAGGCAACAACTTCTTGAACCTCGTAATGTACTTAAACCACCTCTCACTTTCAGTTTCTTTTGGTTGTGCAATCGGTTGTTGTACCTTGGCAATAACGGTCCTTACAAAATCCCTAAGGGTCATGGTCATATTTGAGACCAAACGATTCCCTTCAGGAATTCATCCTGAACCATTGTTCTAGCTCGTCTATAAGGCATAACATTATATAACCAAGAGATAGGTCAATAACAAGCAACATCTTATGTTACACACCCTATGTAATGTGCATATCATATACACAATTCAAAAACATATCATCATGTAGTCATGTTATCACATAGACACATTGCACATAAACATGTTATCATATGACATATAACGTATAGATATGTTGTAACATAACCATTAACATATAGACATGTTATCATATAAACACACAACATGCTTTTAAACAAACACTCACCATGCTACTTGAAGTGTGCATGCCAATTCTCAATTCAATTTCGTCAAGTCTACCCAATATCCTTAGGTTTTTGAACCTAGAAGTTCTAACCATTTTGGGTCCATACATGATCCAACTCTTACCCATCATCCCTAGGTTTTCAAACCTAGTTATACTCTGACACCAAGCTGTCATGCCCCAAAATCCGAACCACCAGAGCGCCCCCATTCTGAACCTAAACTCCAGTTATAAGGTGTCACATTAGAACGGTCAATGCCCCATCACCCCAGATCCAGACCCTCAGCTCAGATCTAGACCACAGAGGTCATCATTCATCGAGGATGCCCTTAATTTATAACTCAAGTTCCATTTCAGAACATCAATCAAGACTAATCAAACTATGGTTTTAGTCTCACGATCTCGTAGAAGCATACTCTCATAAATATCATCTATCAAATCATACCTTGAGCAACTTTTTTCAATCGGCCCCTGCACAAGCACCAGCACCAACGAACTTAATTCAAATAAACACTAGGCATCTACGATCCATCATAACATGGGTTATGATGCATCGTAACCCTACGATACATCGTTCATCCATTGTAACATGTATTGAAATGCACGAGATTTGACAACCAATCTTCCTCAAGTCTATGATATATCGTAATGCAACCTGCAATCCATCATGGATTACGATGCATCATAATGCGTATTGCCATCCATAGTAGCTTCTCAGGCAGTAATTCCTCTATAATACATTTGGTCCAAATGGTACCTAATTCATCCATTTTCCTTCATAAACATCTTTCCATAATCATACACATATCCACTAAACCCCATAACATGTAATTATAAATACCGAATCGTAAAACATCATTCAAAACGGATCCATGTCCGGTAAATATGCATTAAAATTGATTATAAAACCATTCAAGGTTTAGATGTCAAAAGAAATACATATCCCCAATTGTATAATCATTTATATACAATCAAAAACATTTAGTCCACACTCCGGACATGTTTCATACAAAATAATCAAAAATAGTCTCTAGTTCTCCTGTGCTCCAAACCAACTCAAGGTTGGTGAGACTCCGCCTCCTCCTTACCATGACCTAAAACGATTTATATATCTACACGTGGGATGAACTCCTGCATGTTCAGTATAAATGACTAAAAAATACTTCCAAAGGCCTCATGAATACCACACAATAATGTTACACACATATCACATACTCAAAATCATGTTATACATATATCACATATTAACAATCCTACCATGCATGTGGTGACCCTTATGGGCGGGTGTGAGAAACACTAGGCAAGCTACCACACTGGCAAAGTTAGAGGGTGCATAATCCCACATCGCTTGGGTGTGGAGAAGGGAATGTGCTTATATGTAGTGTGTTCTCTCCAAATAGTATGAGACCTTTTAGGGTAAAATCCAAGAGTAAAATCGTGCGGGCTTAGGCCCAAAGCAGACAAAATTATACCATCAGGTAGAGTAGATTGTTACAAATGGTATCAAAGTTGAACCCAACCGGAGGTGTGATGATGGGGACTTCGGGCCTCCTAAGGGGGTGAATTATGGTGACCCTTGTGGGCGGGTGTGATATGGGCAGGTGAGAGAGACATTAGGCGAGCTACCACACTAGTAGGCTACAGGGTGCTCAATCCCACATCGCCTGGGTATGGAGAATGAGATGTGCTTATATGTATGTAGTGTGTTCTTTCCAAATGGTACGAGGCCTTTTGGGGCAAAATCCAAGAGCAAAATCGTGCGGGCTTAGGCCCAATGCGGACAATATCATACCATCAGGTGGAGCAGGCTGTTACAATGCACCATATGCATTATTTGCATTATATCATGCCCCTCCCTTGTATTACACACAACTGAGAACTCCAACTCTAATAAAGATCCATCCGCTCTCCCATTTCCTTTTCCTTGAACACCCGGACTCCATCGTCGGTCCATTCGATTTTATGTTCGAATTTCATTATCGATCCATCCGGTATTTCTCTAATCTCTCTCACATACACCCTCCACTATGTATGTGCAATGCATGAAAATTTCATAATTCATGCACATGCTCTTCTATTCTCATGTCAAATCATCCATTTATCAATACAAACATGTTTTACAATTTATTATGCTCTTTGTGGCATTTTAACAAACACATAACTATCATTACCACATGTATGTACATAACATGCTCAAATCTTCACATTTATACACATCATGCCATATAATTCATATACCAATCTTGTACGCACATGATTACATATTTCATCACAAGAAACCATGCTATTATCACAAGGCATACATATTTAAACTTGAAATGTACTATTTAAGCATATATATATAACCAATTAGATGTTATAGGCATCCAATATACCCACAAAATTTCAAAATTTATGGTTTAGGCATCTCTACCTTAGTTTAGAAGAGTTTCTAAACAAAATTCCTAAATATTCTCAAGCAAAAATCACTAAAATCGAACTTTGAATTGATCAAATGCAAGCTCTCCTCGCGTAGATCAACCTTTTTTTCTTCAGCGTCTTCCAAATCAAGCCTTAAGGACCTCAAAATCAAGGAAGGGTGAAGAGAGATGAAGGAGAAGGGAGAAAGAGAGAGAACCGGCTACTATAGAGAGATAAATGAGTGGCTGAATGTCTATCTCTTGATATTTATATTCCCAACAGCGCTAAAAATAAAAAATAAAAAAAAAAAAAAAAATTAAAAAATATAAATTAATAAAATAAAATAAAATAAAAAAATTAAAATTAAATTAAAAAAAAAAAAATTAATATAAATATTAAAAAAAAATTAAAAAAATTATTAATTTAATAATTAATAAATTAAAAAATTTAAAAAAAAAATTAAATTAATAAATAAAAATAAATAAAAAATTATAAAATTAAAAAAAAATTAAAAAATTAAAATAAGTAAAAAATAAAAAAAAAAATTAAAAATAAAAATATTAAAAAATATAATATAAAAAAAAAAAAAAAAAAAATAAAATAAAAAAAAAAAAAAAAAATATTAAAAAATAAGATAAAAAAAATAAAAAAAAAAAAAAAATTAAAAAAAAATAAAATAAAAAAAAGTATAAATAAATAATAAAAAAAAATTAAAATAAAAAAATACTAAAAAATAAAAAATAAAAATAAAAAAAAATTAAAAAAAAAAAAAAAAAAAAAAAAAAAAAAAAAAAAATAAAATAAAATGTTCTTTAATTTTTCCCCCAAGTGGGATTTTTTATTGCATATATGTTTGTTCATGTGATTAGATGCTCTCTGCTATTTATTATCCATCGATTTCTGTCTTTTCATTCTATTTAATTATTGCAAGTCTTTTCTATTTATCTCTTTTTTTTTATTATCTGCTTTCTTTAATTTTTTTTCCCAAGTACGTTTTTTATTGTATGTTTGTTCATGTGATTAGATGTATAAATAAAGATAAAAAAATAATTTGAAAAGAAAAAAAAATTGAGAGAGATGCAATTCCTATAATTTCTGAGATTAGGTCGATTGCTTGATTCTATTTGATAGTAGTCTAAAGAAGAGATGCAAGATGCTAGATCAACTTGCATAAACTATGCAGGTAGAAAGTAACCAAAATTTAATATTTTAGTATTATTTGAATTATTTTAAAATTGAATGATCAAATTTTAATATATTATTTTTAAGAATTCAAGTTGACTGTATAAATATATAACTAACTATGTAATTATTTTTTCAATTCAATCAATAATTATTGAATTGAAGATTTACTCTCAATTGGGTAGAATCAAATTAATTCTATTTTATAGGTAACTCGAACCAATGCAAAACGTGTGCACCCTACTGGTAGAGTTGAAGACGCGGCTGATAGATGGCGTAATGCATTTTAAGTTTGTTTGGTCAAACATCACCTCACTGAAACTCCCCAAAACCGTGTTGTCATACGAATAAATAATGTTTGGGCTGGCTTGCACTCTTTACAGCTTGAAAAATCACTTTTTCAGAACCAAACCCACACATCTCTGTGTCCAGCTCAAATCCTCCAACTCACCAGCACTCTTCATTATCAGCCCCACTAATTGGTATGGCCTCAGAAAGCACCTTCCTCTGCCTTTCCCACATTTCTTACCTCCCTATAAATACACACACACACACACACACACACACCTACACATCCAATTATCATCCCACAAACAAACATTTCTCTCTTACCCAACACTCCAATTCTCATTCACATCAAACTGTCTTCATACTAAAAACCAAATATATATATCAAACACCAATGGCCTCTTCTTCTTCAACTTCTGTGTTATTAATATTGCTTAGCTCTTTAATGGTTGCTACTGCTGCTAACTTTTACCAAGACTTTGATCTCACTTGGGGCGATGGCCGTGCTAACATACTCAGCAACGGCGAGCTTCTTACCCTCTCTCTTGACAAGGCCTCTGGCTCTGGCTTCAAGTCCAAGAATGAATATCTTTTCGGAAAGATTGATATGCAGCTCAAGCTTGTCCCTGGAAACTCTGCTGGCACCGTCACCGCCTACTATGTAAGTAGTTAACATTTCACAAATCAATATTTGGCTCAATCTTTATATATATATATATATATATATATATATATATATATATATATAAGCTCTTATGACTAATGTCTAATATTAATCCTCATGTTTGTGTTTGTGTGTGTTATTGCAGTTGTCATCACAAGGTCCAACCCATGATGAGATAGACTTTGAGTTCTTGGGGAACTTGAGTGGTGACCCATACATTCTTCACACCAATGTTTTCAGCCAAGGCAAGGGCAACAGAGAGCAGCAATTCTACCTTTGGTTCGACCCAACTGCTGATTTCCACACCTATTCCATCCTCTGGAATCCCCAGAGAATTATGTAAGTACATACTCTTGTTATATATATACATCAACCAATACTATGAAACAGAACATAGTGGATAGTTGCACAAATGGTGACACGACGTGTTTTTAATTTGATCATTGGATGGACACTTTGAAATGCTTGGAGAGAATCCAAATCCACAGAATTTATACATGACATTCTTTTCTTTTCAACTGTCTTGACTCAATTTCTCTCTCCATTTCAGATTTTCAGTAGATGGCACACCCATTAGAGAGTTCAAGAACTCAGAGTCAATTGGTGTTCCATACCCAAAGAACCAGCCAATGAGGATATACTCTAGCCTGTGGAACGCGGACGATTGGGCCACGAGGGGTGGGCTGGTCAAGACTGATTGGACTCAAGCACCCTTCACTGCTTCATACAGGAACTTCAATGCCAACGCTTGCACTTGGTCTTCTGGTGCATCTTCTTGCAGTTCAAATTCTCCCTCTTCAGCCTCTACCAACAGTGCATGGCTAACAGAAGAGTTGGACTCCACAAGCCAGGATAGGCTGAAATGGGTGCAAAAGAATTACATGATATACAATTACTGCATAGACAAAAAGCGGTTTCCTCAAGGCCTTCCTCCGGAATGTACCAGCACTTAAAAGAGACTGCATATACGATACTTGAATGATTTATAGATGTTTAAGATATACAATTCGATTCTTTTATTCTTTGTAGTTCAATCTTGTTGATCAATAAAGAAAGACAATTATTATCATGTATGTAATATGTTGTATTAGCAACAACGGTAATTTATTGTCTAATTGGAAATGAGATTGATTCATTGCAAGTTCTGTATTTTCGCATAGCATGGCCATGTGTCAGGATATGTCTCCCGTTTATGATTTTTAAAAGGCGTCTATACAAGTAGAACCATTTTATATTAGTGTGGTACAAATATTACCCCTTTTGCAACATTTTGTAGTTTACGATTTTCAAAATACGTCTACACAAGTAGGAGACATCTCCTTATAAATGTACGATTTTCTTCAACCACGGGGAACGTCACACAAATATTATATCAATGAAATTAAGTTTTTGAAACTTTGAAGGGTTTTACCGTCTAAAATTCACCTAATTTTTGTAGAATATTATCATAAGTAAAAATTTTCTGATTTTAGAAAATGGATTCTTTGAAAGTTCTATTTTCTTCAACTTCATGTTCTTTTATCACTTTTACGAAGTTTCCTAATATTTTCATAAGGTCAAGCATTCACTTTGAAAGTAGAATTTACCAAATCCTTGCATATATATATATATATATATATGTATATATATATATGAGAGGAGCATACTGCATACTAGCAGAGTATACAAAGTAAGAAAATTATAATACCCGACATATAATAATCCATTTTCAATGACAGGTTATATATAGTAGGCATATCTAATCTAAAATATCATAAAAGTTCCCCTCAATTTCAGTCTTCAACATTGAACAGGGTCATCATTGAAGAGAATTAGTGTTGGGTCCTGAAACCCATATGTTATTGACATACCAGATGTACAAAGATGACTTACAAGCTTTTACCAAAATAATAATAATAATAAATAAATAAATAACTGTTGTAATAGCAGCAGCCAGTATTTCTCTTCCCTTCCCTTTCTCTTTATTTCTTCCTGATGAACATATAAATAAATTTTTAGTTTTTTTCCTTTTTTTCTTTTTTCTCTTTTCTTCATTACATTTTTCTTCTTTTATTTATTGTTAAAACAAAGAACCAAATTATATTTCCTTGATGAACATATTGCTCGGTGCATGTGTGGTCGAAAGACTGTATGCGTCTGATAATAAATTAAGGTGCTCTAAGGATCTATTTGACAATTATTTTTGTTTATTGTTATAGTGTACTTTAACAAAACAAAATATCGTAATATTTTTGATAACTTTTGTTGTCATTTGAATAGTTCAAATAGTAAATAAAAAATTGCGTATATAATTTTGTTTCTCAAATTTATAACATTTTTTTATCAAACAGATTTTAATGTTTTTGTTTCCGAAAACCTTGCAACAAATTTACTTTACCAAACATTATTTATAAATGAAAATAAAAATGATTGTCAAACAGGCTGTAAGATATTCAACACTACCTTGATGAAAGAAAAAAAATAACACCCACGAACCACCCGAAACCCGCCCCGTTCCAGTGTGGGCAGTGGTAAGGTAAGGGTATTTACGTAAATTTGACGCAAATTCGGGTATTTCACGATACTTATAGCGAATAAATATAAACTCTCTGTTGTAGATCTAGGGTTTCTCTAGCAGCGTGTGGGTTTGGAGTATAGTGTGTTTTTAGGGTAATAGAGAGCTGCGAAAATGGTGGAGAAATCAAGCGGAGGAAGAAAGGAGGAGGTCGTCACCAGAGAGTACACCATCAACCTCCATAAACGCTTGCATGGATGGTACTCTCTCTCTCTATATACATCCTCTCTATATATGTATGTATACATTAACGTATATATATCATTATTTACCATGTCTTTACATTGTATAGATCTTATCAATTTATTTTATGAACTTTGAATGATGGGTCTGATTGCGGAGATCAGTATTTACTCATTTTTCATTTCATAGTCCACTGTTTTGCTAGTTATTTCAAGTATCCGATTCGGAAAAACTAAGGTGTAATGCTCATTTTTCTGCCTTTTCTTTTTACCATGGATCTGTTTGTTATTGGTTTTTTAATCGAGTTTCCATTTAATCTTTTTGTATTTCTTCAGGAAGCTTAAGCATAATAGATCACTTATTTTCAGTTGACTTTGGGAACAAATATAAATCGTTGGTTCGGAATTTGAAAATCCTAAAAGTTTTTCTAGTTGAAATCTTGTGTTCAGGAGGGAGAATTCACAATTCTCTCTTGAATTAGTTTCTGTTTGTTTAGGTAGCATTTGCTAACGGTTTTTCTGAGTGAACTTATTTGCTTATTCAAGTGAACTTTCTGCAGAAAGTGATGCGAGTTTTTGTGAACAAATTCATACCACTTCTCCAAGATTATAATCCCTTACTCGCAGCTTTTTTTTTTTTTACAACTTATTTGATTTTTAAAGTGAACTTTTGGCCAAAACTAGGGGTGACCACGGTTCTGATCAAATTTTAACGGATTGGTTAAATACAAACCAATCCGAACCGTGGCCAATCTTAACCTCGGATTGACGGATTGGACTTTTCTAAATTGCCCAATAATTTTGACAATTTAACCATAGCCCAAAAGATGAATCAACCCAAAGTAAACATGAGAAATCAAAAGCCAAACAACAAAAAGACAATTACTGAGGATGGTACCCCCACCAACTTACTGTGGACAATATGTGTTCACACTCACGAAAAAAAAGCAGAACTTCCATGAAAAATCCCAAACAGTAACGAAGACCATTCCTTTTTAAATCACAGAGTAGCCACAATACCTCCAAAAACACTACACCAATCATAAAACAATGCATGACAACTTATCCATATGAAACACTGCACTGCAGCCAAAATGCAGTGCACATCCAAATAGACACGGCCCTGTTGCAACTTTTCCGTAATATATAATATATTTGAACACTGAACAGTAGGGTTAAGAGGAAAGAAAATAAATAATTTAATAAAGTATTATAAAATATTAAAATAAAAATACAGAATAGTGATTATAGTGTGTGTATATATATATATATATAATATTTATAAATAATATATAGCCCACGGTTCGGATCAGTTTGGTCTAACGGATCAGATTGGTTAGATAACCTTAAACACCTTAGTGCACGTAGGGCCTTTGATAACATTAAATGTGACCGTGATAGCCAATTTTTGGAGAGTGGTGGAGGTGATGGGGTTAGTGGTGGTGTATACTAGAGGACTTTAGGGTTTTTAATGTGGTTGTATAAGCTGTGTCACTTGTCGATGATGAAAAGCAGTGGGTTCTAACCTTATGAAATTATGTGTGAACGAAAGGCCTCTCTTTCTCTCTTCATTCTCATCTTTGCCCCTTCCCTGTTCTCTCTTTAAAGCTTCTCATTTCTTCTATTAATTACGTCCATTTCTCTTTCTTTTTTATGGACTCTTAATTTTTCCCTCACCTTTTCCTCTCTAAAATTTTCATTTCTTGTTTTTCAGTCTGTTGTTGTAAATTGCTCATTTTCTATCTTTCTCCAAATTCAGATTTTGCTTCTCTAATTGTAGGTTGTATCTGTAGGTGTCAAACAGGCGTTGTCTATGATGCAAGATCGGTAGTGTTCTAAAGCAAATTGATATAGAACTAGAATGAAAGAAAGGGATGAGAAGGAGAAGATGAGACGAGGTTAGAAGAGAGTTGTGAGAAGATAGACGAAAGAGGTGAGAAATTAGAGTTAATAGATAGGTTGGACAAACGGAGGGGTTGAGAAGAGCAAGACAATGAGGGATAAGAAGACACCAGAAGAGTTCTCAAAATCACGATGATATTTCAATAATTAAAAGTTGAATTGTTTGTTTACAAATAGCCTTTTTATAGGCACAATATTAAGCAAACCCTAAAATATGAAAAAACCAAAATAAATCTAAAACTAAAACAATGCCCAAAAAAAAAAAAATTAATTAAATCAAATACATAATTTTATTTATTTTTGCCCTTTCTCCAATAGTAGAGGCGTGACACGTGCGGTTCATCTATGAAAATCATAGCTCTTTCTCCATTAATTCTTCTCGTTTGAGAAGAACTCTTCTCCGAAGAGTAAAGTTGGTAATATTGTTCTAAAAAGCTCGAATCTACATGGCAAAACTCATTTGTACTCCATAAGACATCTAAAGCCGGATAACATGTCTACTGTGAATCACTCTGACGGTTAATCACATCCTCAACCAAATCCAAATACCATGGTTGGCATGATGGGAGGACAAGCGTTGTTGCCGAAGAAAATGTAATTCCAACACGAGGCTCGAAGGTACCTCAGTTAGGTGTCAAATACTCTACATGAAAAATTGGACATGCTATTTTCTGATGACAAGTCAAATAAATATGCATTGTCTGAATATATGGATGATTTATCAATGTCCAATATCCAGGGCAAGTAATATCTGGGAGTTATTAGGACAAAATTGTGGGTGTACATGAATTAGAACATAATCTCCTTTAATAAATTTTTGATTCTTAATATGAGCATGCGAAATTCTTAATTTTTATTACTGAAAACAATTTGTCGTTTCATATTGGCATGGAAATCATGGACAAGCTGAACAAAGGAATTAAGAAATTCAATCGAACAAAAATATGGAAGCGTATGTATAAGGTCAATGGACTGGCGGGGAAGAAAATCATATATGCTCAATAGGGGAAAGATAAATGAAATTAGGGATTTGATTTAATTAGGGTTAATTTTTATTTATTTTATTATTTTGGCGTTGTTTTAATTTTAGGGTTTATTAGGGTCTGTTTAATATTGTGCCTATATAAAGGCCTCCTTCGTCTGTCTTCTCACCCCTCTCATCTTCTCATTCTCTTCCCTTTCTTTCATTTTAGTTTTATATCAATTTGCTTTAGAACACTACCGGTCCTGCATTAACTTGGTATCGAAGTGCTATCTGTCCTGCATCACACTCTCTTGAGTCCACTATAACTTTGAGGGACAACTCTCGAGTTTGAAAATCCTGAGACACTCTCGGGTCCACTATAACCTCGAGGGACAGCTCTGGAGTTTGAAAACTCTGAGGCACTCTCTCGAACCTCGAGGAGGCAGTCCTCGAGGACACACGACTAGCACGGACAATAAGGCATAGGTAAGGTTCATTACTTTCTCGGTGGAGTCACAAAAATGTAAGGGTACGTTCATGGAAAAATAATATAAGATAATAATTGAGAGATGCCACACAAGTTTTTTTTTTTTGACAAGTGACGTCACACACAAGATGAGAGACTCAAAATGATAATCTAGAAGAAGCAAACAAACCGAAGGAATTAATGGTGAAGGTAAGAATATTTGTGTACTATGATAGAAATTGAGCTTCAATTATGGTGATTTTTGGTTGCTGTTGCTCTAGCCCTTCAATTCTCAATGATGTTAGTATTTATAATTTGAGGTCTTTTAGGTAATACCCGAGGGATCAAGACCTTGTTGGATATTACACAAAGCCTAAGGCTATGAGGTTATGATTGAAGTAGCCACTCATGTGTAGCTACCAATTCAAATCATCCCCTTTTTTGTCGAGTTAGCAACGGTACTTTAAATGGTTTTAGTTGGTCATTAATAGCAGTAGTTTAACATTAAATGACCAAGACATTATTAAATGTATTTGGCGTGATGGTAAGTTTCTCTGTCATAACACATGCTCATCGTTCCGTTGGTTAGGCTTAGTATTTGAGTACACGACGAAAACATTAACTTTAAAAATATGTGATGAGTGCAAAACGGTAATATTTGTATGCGCATCATTTCCCAGGGGTTAAATGTAGGTGTCAAACACGTGTTGCCTACGTGGCCAATTTTAGAGTGACGAATAGTAGAGGACAAGTTAGAAATGCAAACCCTAGACATGACAGTGGGGTTTTGCAAGCTTCAAGGAACAACTCTCGAGTTTGAAAAAACCTGAGACACTTGGGTCGATAAAAAAACCTCGAAGAACGATCTTCGAGTCCAAAAACTCTAACACTCTTTCAGGTCCATTAAAACCTCGAGGAGCAATCCCCGAGTCCAAAACCTTGAGACACCCTCTCATTTTCACCAAAACCTTGAAAAACAATTCTCGAATCCAAAACGCTTACACTCTGTCAGATCCACGAAAACCTTGATAAATAACCCTCGAGGACGCATGACTAACATTGCAAAATGGCACAAGTAGGGTTCGTTACATCCTTGTGGTTGCATCATGGGGCTCTTAAAAGGATTTTGAAATGGTGAATGAGAAGTCAAAACCCTACCGAAGTACTTGAATATTGGGCTAGACTAAAGGGACGATGACCACATGTTATGACAGAGAAACTCACCAGCACGTCGAATGCATTTAATGATATGTCTTGGCGCTCAACTACCACTATTAATGACCAGTTGTAACTATTTAATGCGCCACTTCTCACCCTGACGAAAAAAGGGAAGATTTGACTTAGGAGTTAGACAAGAACAACTAATTCAATCATAACCTGCTCTGGGTAATATCTAACGAGGTCTCGATTACTCAAGTATTACCTAGAAGTTTGGACATATAAATACTGACATCATTGAGCATTGAAGGGTCATAGGATCAGTAACCAAAAATCATCATAATTGAAGCTCAATTACTCTCTATCATAGTACACAAACATTCATGCCTTTACCATTTATCCTTTTGGTTTGTTTGCTTCTTCTTCTTCTTCCAGGTCATCATTCTGTGTCCCTCATGTTGTGCGTGGTTTCTCTCATTTAGTATCTTTTATTATTGTTCCATGATCGGATCCTTACAGTATCCAACCATCTTCTAAATCGATAAGGGCATAATTATATAAATAGAAAGAAAATGGTTAGGTGTGAAGCACTAGATGTCGCAATCTACAATTAAGCTTCTAAATTTGCACCATATAGTTTTGGCGTGAATTGATAATGTAAAAATTTCAAATGTTTAGGTTGAATTTCTTTCAATCTTCCTTGGTTATTGGGGCTGATTTTTAAACTTTAGGAAAATCCTTCCAAGTCACTCCTAACTCTCACCAATGATTCACATGATCCTGCCAACGAAAGAAGGTTTTATCCATCTTTTTCATCTTCTCCCGAGCCCACCCATGCTGAACGACATCTGGTTAAGTGTTTGTACTAGATTGTGGCTAATAGTGGCTTAGTCTCTAAAGCCCTAGATGAGTTGATCATTTTATGCATACCCTTCCTTTTCTCGATAACTTTTAGGTTTCATTTCTTTTGATGATAATGGAATGAATGGATTTGTGCTCAATTATTTAAGAAGTATAGCTTAGATTTTGATTTTATAGTGTAGAGTCAAATCTCAATATGATGTATGCATTATTTGAGAGCCCTACATGTGTATTATTCAAATAAGAAGGGAAAGGAAAAGGAGTTACTTGAATCAATGCAAACAGGAGTTGCACAAGGATCTTGATGAATTATATTACTCTTACCTTTACTCTACTAACGTCTCTTCTTTTAAATATATCATTTTGACGTTGCGGTCATCTTATTCTTGCTATGTCCTTCATTAACAAGCTACTTTTACATGAAAGCTCGATCTGATTTAGACCTTTATGCTCTAAAGACTCAACACGTGGATTTATGGGAGATTTTGTATTGTTATCTGCAAGCGCACTTGCCTCTTCTTGATGACGGATTTTTGGATCAACCGCATGTTTTCTTATTTGCTTGAGTTAATTTGGTAATTAGGCCATTCTAACCAACTCATCATTGACCTAATTATTTAATCCATATAATTGCGTGTCATATTTATATTGTACTTCTTTTGGGCTTAATTATTCATTTATTGTGTGGGCAATTTATTGCCGGGATAATTACTCAAAAAATATCTATATTACATTTAAGCATTGTGTTTGAATCTCCTTCCAAAAAATATCACAATATAATGGTAAAAAATGCTTAAAAAATCAATCTTATGGTTCAAAATATCTCTGTCTATCTATGGCCTAAAATAACTCTCTATCTATGATCTAACGGTCATAATTCACCCACTACATTTACACCTAAATTCACATACACATCTACCTACTCTCACCAGAAATAACATTTTATATATATATATATATATATATATATATATATGCAGTTGTGATTTAAAAGTGGATTCATAGCTAGTGATGTGGATCCCACCACCCCCTTTCTATCCACGAGCATGTCACTTGGGAACCTGAATTGTTGTATATTGATGTTGCTTGACTATTAATTTGAATTCCAGTACAATCATGATCTTTAATGAATGTCTTAATGCTCAAACAACTCTCACTTTTGAGTTTGAGATGCACGTATTCTCCACTCACACTCAGACTTACATTTGGCAGTAATTAATTTTTTATCATCCTTTTTGAACTTGATATCAAATTTTTTTTCACTGCATAATGGCTTAAAGCCAATCTAAATTCAGGAGTTAGAGCAGTTGCAAATTTAAGGCCCACTTCAAGTTCTACATCCTCTAAGTCTCTTTGAGAATCAAAATCTTGGTATTTGGAGTAAACCTCCTCAATCATCTGACAAGCCACAAAGATTCTTTAGCTCATCATTGGGTGCATGCTCTGAATCTACATCAGAAAATTCTTCATCATAATCTGCCTCTTCTTTAACCACTGGCCTTGTTAGTTCTTCATTAGTTGTTGTTTGTAGCACTTCATTTTCTCCAAACACTGCAAATTCAATAACTTCTGTAGCTAGTTCAAACCTTGAAAGTTCCCTAGAAATTGCATTTTATTCTTCTTCAATGAGCATTGGAACATACACATCTTCTGGCCTTGTCACTTTTTCAACTATAAAGATTTTTAGTGATGAAAACCTCTTATGGGCTTCAAACATCTCAATGACCTCTATATCATTTGAAATCTTCTCTAAGGCCTCATTACCACTAATCAAAGGTATGATCTATAATAAATATCAACCGTCATTTCATACCCTAGTTGTACAACAATGGATTCCAATTCAAAAAAAGACATGAAGTCAACATCAATTCCTTCAATATATTGTACTTTCTCTCCATTGTATAACAACAATCCATAATTCTCAAACCTACCCCCATAATGGACTTCAAATGTAAAATACTTCCCCATCAAATCTGATCAAGTGCATAGTGAGAATAAGTACTTCAAAGCCCTAATTAAACAACAAAAGCCCTAAATTTTATAAAAAAATAATAATTACTGTCTAAGCAACAATAATTAGTAACTT
This sequence comes from Cornus controversa, assembly GCA_026545225.1. Taxonomy (NCBI): domain Eukaryota; kingdom Viridiplantae; phylum Streptophyta; class Magnoliopsida; order Cornales; family Cornaceae; genus Cornus; species Cornus controversa. The sequence continues at coordinate 44,372,550 of CM048848.1, forward strand.
ATTGAACCATTGATTTGTAAACAGTAGCTTTTTTTTTTTTGCAAGACATCATGCATCAAAGAAACAAAATTAGAAAAGTGGATTAATGAAGTGACAAACTTTGAAAACCAATTCTTCTGAAAACCCTAGCACGGTACAGAAGACTAGCTTAAAATTCCCCATTTTTTTAAAATGTTTAATAAAAATCAAATTAGAAGGAGAAGAAGGTGTACGTTGTACTAGTCACGAAGCGAAACCCTCGCACTTTGATTCTCTCTGTCCCTTTTATTTGAGTGATAGTGAGTTAAAATACGATTGAGGAAAAGACTGAGAAATTGATTTAATATTCCCATGATAGTGATGATTGTAGGTGTGATTTTGATCGAACTTCGAATAGGGCTGAGAAAGAGATCGATCGAAGTGGAGGTGAGTTGGGTTTTCTGGTTCTTCTCTGTGAAGGAATAAAAACAGAAAGGGTAAAACGCTAAACGGTGTTGTGCGCAATTGATGGGCAATTAACAGATGTGGGTGGCGTTATGATGCAGCCACAAAATCCCAAATCTTCTGCAATTAACTTTATGATTTTTAGAAACTTTCCATATTCTAAATTTTCTTGATTGTTATGTAATTTTTTGATTTTCAGTAATTTTCTTGTTTTAGTTTTAATTTATATTTGATAGTAGTTTAATCTATTATGGCATAGAGTGGGGACGAAGAAACTTATATAAGGCCATGTAATTACTAGGGTTTGACTATTTTTGTTGAAGAGAAATTTACAGCAACTTCTAGCTTTCAATTCTCCTTTCTCTTGCGTAATTCTTTTATTTTGTTTCAATATTGTTGTGACGACGATTTGATCGTGTCCTCTTGGTAAGGCGGCATCACATTAGCCCCCTCTTGAGGTTTTCTATAGTTGAGGGGCGTTTAGAGCCAAAAAAACAGATAAAGGTGTTTTTTGCCAAAGTGGAATAAATGAGGGGTTTTTTTCGCTGTTTGCTCTTTAAATTATATGGTGCAGATATGGATCATGTTCATAGGATTTTATTCCGATCCTGGTATGGATCTTGGCACTAAAATATGGATCCGAATCTGAATTCACTTGAATCTGCTCTAGATCTGCATCATTCCGAGTCCTAAGTGCACGACACTAACAGTGCATAGAAAATTTTAGTAAAACCTAACAGAGTGTGGTGACGAACCAGTTTTCTCATTAAATAATGGAGGACAATGCATTTTGACATGAATTCCAGAGACGACTTGGTATGGTTTGCTTTGGACCTTTAGTTTGGTTGTCATTCCTTTTGTCTGTCAAATTGCACGCTATTTCCTTAGCTTGATATTTTGGACAAAAATGAATATGCTTTGTGGGTTTTCAATTCATATGTGCAGCACATTCAAGAAGAAGGCCCCAAATGCCATAAAGGAGATTAGGAAATTTGCCCAAAAGGCTATGGGGACAACTGATGTTAGAGTTGATGTGAAGCTGAACAAGCACATATGGAGTCGTGGAATTCGGAGTGTGCCTAGAAGAGTTCGTGTCCGCATTGCACGAAAGAGAAATGACGAAGAAGATGCCAAGGAGGAGCTTTACTCACTAGTCACTGTTGCTGAGATACCACCGGAGGGACTGAAGGGGTTGGGCACCAAAATCATTGACGATGAAGACTGAAGTATCTGTGTTTGCCAACTCCTAGGTAATTTACAATTTTGTGCTGTATTGTTTGGTAATATAGAGATATTTTGGTTTGGTTTAGGCTCTCTTGCCAATCCATCATCATAGAGAAATTACTTTAAAGATTGTTTGTGGTTTATGAATCAGCCTGTGGTGGACACATTTGTGTTAACAATTTATAATGCTTAAGTTGTCACAAATAGTTGTGTTCGCTGGTATGCAAAAGCTTTAGTTGTCCTGCCTGTTCTATATTTAATCTATATGCGGTTGGAATATTGAAAGATAATGCCATAAAGCCCACTTTACTCTTGTGAGTGCACATTTTAAAGACATTTATAAAATAAAACGTGTTGTAATTTCTCGGTTTGTCCAAAAAAATTGTCACGCCCTGAAAAACTTTTCATGATGTCCAATGTTATTACTATTATCATTATTATATATTTTACTGGATAATAGAGATTATTATTATTATTTTTTCCATTCATTCGAAAAAATAGGACTAACGTCAAGTGCTGCCATGTTTCACATTTTGCAAAGCTAGAACTGACAAGTCACGAGCAGCCATTACATTTACTACTCACCAGTCACCCACCCAACCCAACTACTTTATGACTACCGTTCAACTATTTATGGATTATGTGAGATTCGATTTTGGCTGATGTAACTATTTATGGTTAATGGAGGTCTTTATCCGATTAGAAAGATGGAGATGCATATATTAGCATTCTCAAGAGAGTTTGATGGATTCAAGCAATGCTACTCTCATATTCTCTTCTTTAAATTATGACACTTTTTGGACAAAATAATCATACACAAATTACAATGTTGTCAATATTGTAGGAGTGCTAGCGGCGCGATGGTCCCTTTGCACTCACCCTCTCTCATTGGTTGAAAAACTAATATATATATATACATATATAATTATATATTATAAATTTATGCAAATTGCTCTTTGAAAATAACAAAGACGTGAAACAATTTTGCCAGTGATATTCTTTTGCCAGTGACATTCTTTTCAGCGAAAATAATAAGAATGTCATCAATATAACGAGGACAATGAAAATAAGGAGAGAGAGAGAGACAATTCTAAGAATGACTTTCTTGTTATTTTGTACAAAATATTGTTATCTACTTTTTTCAAGTCAAATAAATTGTCAAATACGTATCTAATTGATTTTTCAATCAATGAGAGGGGGTGAGTGCCAATCACTCCTCATAATGTAAATGATCAAATATGATAGTCTTGATGAAGCACAAACCATGTAAATGGTCAAATATGATAGTCTTGATGAAGCACAAATCAACTGCGATTTGGGTCAACGCCAACCTCGCAAAAAAGACAAAGAAATGGTAATCGAAAAGACACAGAAATGGTAATCGAAAAGACACCGGCATGGTGCTGGCCGATTACACTCCGACGCTCGAGTCATATATTGGAAAGATGGCCGATTACACTCCGACGCTCGAGTCATATATTGGAAAGACTTTTGAAACTGTAAAGGCACTCCGATGGTATTAATTATGGATCGTCCGTATATTTATAGCAGTCAAGTCATATATTGGAAAGACTTTTGAAGCTATAAAGGCACTTCGATGGTATTAATTATGGATCGTCCGTTTATTTATAGCATGCAAATGAGAATGTATTCCAGTAGGAGACTGGCCCTTCAGTTCTCCAGTCTTACCTGGAGATAGAAGAGTCCTGGTCAAAGTTCATCACTAATTGGAGTTAAATACCCCATCAAATTTAATTTTATCAAATAAAAGAGAATGTAAAAGTTTGATTGATTTGTGCAATCTAATGTAACCATAAAAGTGGCCACCTTATATTTTATGGTGGTAGACATCAAAATTTATTGATCGACTCAAAACCAGTTCTTGATTAGTAATTCAAAAACTTAGAACTCAAATGGCCTAATGGGCTAATAGCATTTAACTCACAATGTAATGTTGGTGATATAGTTATTCAACTTTGTGATACTCACCATGTAATGTTGGTGAAATAGATATTAACTTTGTGATAGTTAAATGATGGGTGAATAGATATAGTAGTCTTGATAGTCCTTCCCAATATTGTTTGCTAATACTTACTCCTTCCTTCCCATAATTTAAGTTCACTATTTTATTTTGGAATGTCCCACAATAAATGTCCATTTCCTAAAATAGATCTACTATCTTTTATATAATTCCTAAATTATCCTTTTCAAACTCCGTTATCCTAAAAGTTGGTCCCACTATATAATAATAACACTAACTTTTAAATAATGACTAATGTGTAAATTCATTCATTACTGCTATATAAAGTGGGCTTCACCATAAAAGGTTGAACTCCCAAAGATGCCCATGAATTTTGGTACAGAGGGAGTATCTCTTTCGATGTTTATTTTTAAACAAATCTCCTTTTATTATCGACACCAAGGTGACACTCACGTAACACTTCTTTTAGCGTCAACCGTTTGTTAATAAATTATTGTTGGGAATAAGAATATTTTTATCAAAATTTAATTGTAATTTTTTTAAATAATTTTTTTAATTATTATATAAAAAATATCTACAATAATAATGAGACATCTTCTGAATTTGAAAGATGTTGAATGATTGTAACGTGAGTAAGAATGTGAACTTTATAAATAACATTACGTGATGAAGCTCATGTTTCCATTTACATAAGTTTCAGTTGAAATCTTTTGAATTTGACGACTCTGACGTTACTCAATCTGATATGAAAACAAGGATAAGTTTTTACTACACTCGTTATATAAGAATAGTAAGAGAATGACCTTTGGTTGGATACTCGATATATATATATATATATATATATTTATATAAGTTTGGTATAATAAAATAAAAAATATTTTTGTTTATCTATGATTTAAAATAATTTTATTTAACGACTATAATTAAAAGTACTAATAGCAGGAAGAGATATACACTAATATATATAAAATAAAAAAATTATAAAAAATACTTTTATCTACCTATGATTTAAAATAATTTTATTTAACAAAAATAATTAAGAAGACGTAATAGCAGGCAGAGATATACACTCATATAAAAGCAACCCTGATTTAAAAGTTGAATCATAGCTAGTGACGTGGATTCCCAATTTCCCACCAATACCTTTCTATCCACGAGCATGTCACATGGGAAACTGAGTTGCTGTCTGAGACTATGACCTCGGTTTGATGCTTTCTCTTTATCTCCAATCATTGTTTATTGATTCTTTTTCTTTTTCCTTTAGTTTTTTTTTTTTATATTTTCTGTGTGAATTTATCTACCAATGTTGCAAACAATCATTGTTTACTAATTCTTTTTCTCTTACCAAATAGGATTTTTTTTAATTTTATTTTCTGGGTGAATGTGTTTAATAAAGTTACAAACAAATTAAAGGGTGTGTTACAAATTCCAATTTCCAATGAAGTTTATGACATGAAGTTGTTGTAAGTGTGTTTTTACATTCTCTTCATTCAATAATTTAAAATGCACAGTAGCTGACGTGAAAGCACTCTTGTTTATTTTTTTTCCTACTATATGCTAAAAATAGGAATAAATTATACTAATCTTCCATCAAGTTCGGTCAATATACACAGATCTTTTCTCTTGTTTGTAATATTACACTAATCTCTCTTGAGATTTGAATACGAGATAACACAAACTTCCATTCCGTTAGTAGTCAACACATTCAATGACAAAAAATTATGATATCAGCAATTTGTATATTTTAAATTTCAGCTCTATCTTTGAAAAACATGTAAAGATGTAATTATCTCTATAGAATCACATGAAATACTTAGATACCTTTTTTAACTGAATAAAGTTAAAAATATCCCCTTTTTCTTCTTATTATTTCAAAAAGTCAAAAATTGATCTCCACTTAAGGTTGTCGGCGATAATTTCTAGTGGTAAGAGAGAGAAGTGATAAGATATTTTTTTTTCTTTTTTCTTTTTTCTTTTCATTGTCATCCTCTCCCTACTTTCTCTCTTTTCATTTAATTCAATCAAGAGTTAGGATATTAAAATTAGAGAGTTTAATTGTGTAGCTTGGCTTCAATGAAACATATATATGGTTTTGGAATTGGGTTTAAAAGAATTAGAGTTAAATTATTTGAATTGAAAATTCTGAGTTCAGTTTATGTAATAATTTTTTTATTTTTGATTCTTTTTTTTTACGTTTTTAAAAGTCGGGGGAGCTTAGTGTAATTTACCCTAAAAATAATTTAGTTGCACCGGTGTACCAGGTCAATCACAACTGTAGTAGTGATAGTGGATTTTGCGCGTGTGGTACATATAGAGAAATGCTAAACGTCACAATTTTATTTCACAAATTTAACTCGAATCTATGTAGCAGGTGATAATACCATAGGGACTCCGTGTATGGGGGAATCTTACCAATAATAACTTACCATTTAATTTTATCTCCTAAAATAATGGACTATATCACTTACCACATAGATTCAAGTTAAAATTCGTGATATTTATTCGAGACGTGTAGCATTGCTCGTACATATACGACTGTGATTCATCGGGTGCAACGGAGGCATCCAATTTTTTTTAGAATTTGAAATACACCTACGACTATGATTCACCCGATGCACCCGGAGCAATCAATTTTTTTTTTTTTGGGATTTGAGAGGTTAATATATACATTCATTTTTTTTACCAAGCAAACACTGTAACTTTCTTAGTGCCCGTTTGGAAGAGAGATAACTTGAGAGAGAATCTAGAGAGAGAAAACTCAGTTAGAGAGAAAATGTGTTGGGCAAACAAGGTGTTAATTTATATACAACTAATATAAGAGGGTATTTGTACATTAACTTTTAAATGTTTGGAAGTTTGCACGAACTTAACTGGATGAGTATTTAGTGCACAATTTTTGTATGAGCAATGCTACACGTCTCGAATAAATATCATGAATTTTAACTCGAATCTATGTGGCAGATGATAGAATCTATTATTTTAGGAGATAAAATTAAATGGTAAGTTATTATTGGTGGGATTCCTCCCATACACGAAGTTCCTATGGTATTAACACCTGTCACATAAATTTGAGTTAAAATTCGTGAAATAAAATATATATAAATAATTCACCAATATTTCATAAAGTATACAGAAAATCAAGTAAATGACTTTTTCAACAACCTTTTGATTCTCTATCTGAAGCTCTCACATGCACCACATTCACGTGCATGTAAATGCACTTTTAATTTATCTCTCTCAACACTAGACAGTAATATAACCATATAACCGTTGCTTTAACGGACCATAAACTAAAATTCAAATTAAACACAATTATGATTCATCATATATCACAAACAATAATAAATAACACAGTAAAATTATATAGGTCACAAACCGAACACAGACCCGACCCGAAGCGATAACAGGTCTTCAAGTGAGACAGACGTTGCCGGAAAACGACGACACGTCAATGTTGCCGAACACCGATCCCGCCGGAATCGGCCCACAGAGGTGGTTGTGACTCAGATCCAGGTGACCAATGTACCTGGCCGACGATATCGATTTTGGAATCGTACCTTTGAAAGCGTTAAACGATAGATCTAGTGCCGTGAAATACGTTTCCGATCCGAAAACGTCCGGTATGAAACCAGAGATGTTGTTTCGGCTCAGAGTCAGTATGTTCAGACCGGTGTTGCTCAACAATGACGCCGGAATCTCGCCGGAGATTTGGTTATTGTCTAGATTCAAAATGGAGAGAACCGGCATTTTGCCGAGTTGGGGCGGAATCGGACCGGAGATCCGGTTCATGGAGAGATCCAGGTCGGCGAGTAGGGAGAGACTGCCAATCGAACTCGGGATCCACCCGGTGAGTTGGTTCTTACTGAGTAAAGCTCGGCTCATCATTTGGAGTTTGCCGAGATCGGCGGGGATTACGCCGGAGATGTTGTTGTTTCGGAGGTCGAGGTGCTTGAGGCTTCCGAGGTTGACGATGGAGGGGGGCATTTCGCCGGAGATTAGGTTGTCGGCGAAGTTGAGCACGGTGAGTGAAGCCAGATTGCCGATGTCGGAGGGGATTGAGCCGGTTAATCGGTTACCGACGAGGTCGAGTATTCGGAGGTTGGTGAGGGAGGTGAGGCACGCCGGAATTCCTCCGGAGACAGCTTTCCAGTCGGCGACAATGAGGGTTGTGAGGCGATCGAGTTTACAGAGGGAAGGGGAGAGCGAACCGGTCATGAAACCAGTCCGTCCGGCTTTCTCGAAGATGGGGTCTTCAGACTCGCCGCGCAGGGCGATGTCGGAGACCCGGCCGGTGGTGGGGTCACAGCTAACGCCGTACCAGTTGAGGCAGCAGTCGGTGCCGTTCCACGAGTTGAAGATGGCCAAATAGGGTTCGTTCACTGCGGCTTTGAATGCCAACAGAGCTTCCCGGTCGGCCGGTTGGCAGCAGTTGACGGTTGATGCAATGGTGAGTGTGATGATTAGAGAGACCAGCAAGTACAGTCCCATTTTTTTTTCTCTCTCTCTTACTTGTTTCTCTGTCTAAGATTACTGTATGTGTTTTCTTCTCTGTGACTCTCTCTCTCTCTCTAGAATGAATGTACTCTCTCTCTCTCTCTCTCTCTCTCTCTCTCTAGAATGGATTGTGATTCAGTGAGAGCTTGCAAGTATGAATTTTTAGTTGTTAATGGAGTACTACACTAGTGATGATGGGTTTTAAATATTACATGCATGGAGATTTATGCTATGTGAGATTGTGAGGTGTCATTTATAGTGATTAGAAGTAAGGTTTATAAATATTATTATTGTATGGAGTGCTTAAGAGTCTCTTTTAAAGCTTTCATTAGGTATACATAGTTACACATAGAATTTTCATGCATACATAGTGGTTGTCCTCACATCACGATCACGCATGAGGCGATTTCCTATGAAATATAATTAAGGACTCGAAAGTGGAAACATGAATATGGCACAATAAGAACACAATAATACAATAATTTAAAAAAAAAAATTAAAATACTAGAAAAGTTTCTAGTCAATTTATTCATATTCGTCCCCCCCCCCCCCCCCCCCCCCCTATTTTGAATTTTTTTATTTTTATCATTTGAGTTCCATAAAGTCTATCAATAAGTAGAATTAATGAATCCACTCCAAAGTTGGAATTTCATCATTTTTCAATATTCCAAATATATTCTATTGTTGGATTGTACAATTAAGTTCAAATTGAGCCTAAATTAGGATTTTGGATAACTTTGATTTCAGTGAACATTGGAGGGTCATAATCCTTCGTCAAAACTAATCAAGTCATTCAAAATATCAATTTATATCATAATTCATCCAATTGTACTATTTGATTTCGAATTATTGTACTCAATTCAGTTGATTTTAAAAAATTGTAAAATTAAGATTTTCGGGGCCATGTTGCTCATTTCCGATTTTTTAGATCTTTATCCTCCTATCATTATGCAATGTGCATATATATATATATATATATATATATAAAATGATAGCATAGGTTCCCCTTAACCAAAAGCTTTCAATTGCAGAATGATTGAAAACTAGTAGTTATTTTGTTAATAATTATAGCTTTTTACATGATTCTTTTTTCTACAAATATCATTATGGTGACAACAGTGTCCCAATGAGTTGACTTCATGAGGGTAATTCTGTAATTTCACCATTTTACAGTGAATTTGATTTGAATGATTACACACAAAAATTAAAATCGATCATGATTTGACAGTCATATGAAATAATTCTTACATTTACTTATAATTCTTTTAAACCAAATTGAAAGGGTAAATTACATTTAGACTCCCTCGACGTTTGTTGATACGTTAATCTGACCCCTCCACGTTTATATATTTTTATTTTCACCCTTTAGATTTGAAATTATACATCACTTTAGTCCCTCATGTCATTGTCAACTGTCAGATTGCTTACATCATACAAACAGTAACTTAAAAAATGTCCTTCTACAATTTAGCCCCAATCCTTACATCTCAAAGGCTCTATTTTTTCTTCTTCTACTTTGTTCGAGAAGTCGCCGGAGTTGAGAAAGAGGAGGACGAGGTATGATATATATAAGCGTATCGATGCGAGTTATTATGGGCATAGAGATGATGAGAATGGCATATTGGAGAAGCTGGAGGGGCCGGTAGAGGAGAGGATGAGGGCTACGGTGGTGGCAGAGTGGATGGCGGTGGAGGAGATAAAGAAGGAGGCGAAGAGGGCAGTTAAGAGTGGGGAGGTGGTGAGTGCGACTACGGCGATGATATTGCATGAGGAGGAGGATGATGTGGTGGAGGAAGAGAGGCAGGTGAAGGAAAGGGAGGAGAGGGAGAACGAGAAGGAGTTTGTGGTACACATGCCATTGCCAGACGAGAAGGAGATTGAGAACCTTTTCACGTATAAGTTTCTTGATTTCGTTGTTGAGGTCTCGGAGGCGGCAACTTTGCGGCCGATCTCGCACATAATCTGCTGACGCCACTTGTCAGCCTCGGCGAGGTTGCAGCACTCGAGGGCCAAGTAGGGGCGGCATTCTTTGGGTTTTTTTTTCTCCTCGTTCTTCATGGTGATGAATCGATTGAGCTTTCTCTTCGTTTCGAGCCATCTTTGGGACGAACTGGAACCCTAATTTTGAGAATGAGGTTTGAGTTTGAAACACTCGATTGTATAGATTTGTAGTCTCTCTGCAACTTTACACCAAAAGCTTGGATCGACAAAACTGATCGCATGAGATCTATTTCCTTCTTAGGTCGATTATATATGTATGGGTATAGCTTGTGAAGAACACGCCGACATAACGAGTAACTTCGTTCGAATATGATCAACCTATCAGCAAGACCTATCTCATCTTTTGTAGCGTCAATGCAATCAACCATCAATATTAGTACAACAACGCCATTAGAGCTTCATGCTTTGCCAACCTCAGTAACTGCAAGTTCCATAGTCAGTGCCAAAACTAAAAGAGCAGTTTCAACTAGTGCCCCAAGTTCAACTTCTCCAATGCTGAGAGACTTTTCATTGGAGATTTACGATAAACAGGAGCTTCAGTTCAAAATGAAATTTACTGAATATAAGTAGGAAGTCATTTTAGCATATTGTTGACCAAAGTCAACTAAAAACTACTGACAGGGGTGAAAATGAAGATTTGCAAACGTGGGGGAGTCAGGTTGATGTGTGGACATACCTCAGGGGTCAAAATGTAATTTGCCCTATTTGAAATGACAAATTGACAAGAACAATTCTTTAAAAATATAAATAAATAAAAAACATAAAAGACCTTCTGTTACCTATTAAACCCACCGTATCAAACAAAATTTGATTAATTCACGTAATTAAATATATGATAAATTACACGAACTTTTTTTTAATATTTTTTCAATATACACTAACTTCCTTTTTATTTGTCAAATTACATTAATCTCTCTTATTTCAACGATGGAATAGATGTCATTGACGATTCTTATGTAATTACGTTTCTATCATTATTATATATATTGTGTTTTATTGTAATAAACATGGTGTTAGTATGCCGTTAATAAAAAAGAACACACTATTAAAAGATACAAACTTCAAAAGAGATCAATCTAATTTGACAAACAATACTCTTAAATATATCTGTATTTTATTTTTCTTTTTTCTTCTTTTCTTGTCGATCACTTTCAAGGTTTCTACCAGTAAATCAAAAGAAAAAAATCAATTTCGTTTATGTAATAATATATTACAAAAAATAATAATAAACATGTGTTTTGATTGAATTGAACACCAAAATAACATATGATTTAGTACCATTTAATAATTTCTGGACAAACTTTCTTCAACGGCAATTGCCGGAGCTTTTATCACACTGTTCCCTTATAGTTGGGGTTTTTAGCTCATGAACTTTCTCTATCTATGTCTTGTCCACACTTTTGGCACTAGCTAAGAACATGCATCAAGATTTTTGTAGATTGAGTTGTCATCGAAGTGACACTTCACTTGTTACACTTTTTCTTTTTTTCTTTTTTCAAATTGTCTTTAAAATGAGTAATTAGTAATCATGTTGAATTCTATATATGACATAAAAATATCATGCCACCCTAAAAAAAAAATCAAGAAAAATATAAACCCTAAAATTTACACCCTAAAAAAAAAATCAAGAAAAAAATCATGTTGAATTCTTTTATTTAATGTCATGCTATATCAAAATGGTAAAAATCTTGACATGAAACTTCTCTATCATTTACATGATATTAGGCCACATTGCAATATATGTGTGTGTATATATATATATATGAATGATAAATTTTACGTACACTTATTTGTTTGGTTGAATTGTTGAACTCTTAACATTTTATTTAAAAAGAGGGTTGATATCATAGTGAAATTTTTAATCAAATAGAAGAGTTTGAACGACTTGACATTCATTAGACAATGCGTGTAGGGATCAAACATAGATTCATTGTCACCGTCACTAGATAGGAAATTCGATTGAAACTTTCCCTAGATTAATTATTTTTCATTTGAAAAAGGAAGAAATATCACTTAGTTAGGCAGTGTGTGTCTATATATATATATATATATATATATATATATATATTGTGAGCTTAACATTGAAATCATTATTGTGAAAGTCATTATGTCAATTTTTTTTTTTGTCTATTATGCTTCTAATCTAATGCACGAAATTGTGCGCAAAAACAAATAATTGTACTGGACTTCACGTAATATTGTGTCTTCTTCTGTTATTTGATTTTGGACACCATCATTTTCCTACTTTGAAATCACTAACAAACGTTATTACAACAATTTAAAAGTCGAATTTGCCCTGCATGAGATAAAAGATTTTCTGCTTAGACATGCAAGTGGGTCTTTGTGGGTCCCGCTTGTTAGCTGTAGACTGGCCTCTTGCGATTGCTGTCGGTCAGCTGGGCCTATATTGAACAGTTCGTTTCAATTGGGCAAGTGAAGCTATGCTACTGTAGTGCTGTGGGGTCCACTTAACTTTAATTCCAACGAAAGCTTTTTCGGTTTGCGATCAATGCTGGCTCACTTTATTAGTTTATTCCTCATTCTTTTCTTTTTGCATGAAATTAATGAAGTCTCCTTCCCCAGTACTTCCAAATTGCTCTTTATTCAAGTAAATGAGGTGATTATATTTGCATTCCACCTTTCTCCACTAGTTTTTTTTCTTCTCATAATTATCCTTCTAAATGTGACCTATATTTTTGTAATTAGTATTCTTTGGTGTCAAAACCAAACATGATCGAGTTATATTATTTGAGTTATATTTATATCATTGATCATATAATTGAAGTCTCAGAGTAAGCATGAAGTTCTACACCAACCATCCAAAGGTTCGTCAAAGTATGAAACTTGAATCTTCGAAAAAAATCGTCAATAGTCTGAACAATAATTCGATCGATTGAAGTTTTGAGATGATTCTGAATGCATGAGGACATCGTTGATCACATATGAAAGTCACGTAATCCAGGTAAAGTGGTGAGAACACATATATTTCAAACCGGGAGGTTCTGACCTTGAAAAGAGGGGCTTTTAATCAAATTTGTGAAAATTTCAAGGTTGGATCGGTCCAAGTGAAGGCTAGACCGGTCCATGAGGTCTCAGTAACTCCTACAAAGTATGCTACAGGAGTTGGACTGGTCCAAGTGAAGGCTGGACATGTCTAACTTTTCTGGTCTGTGAATTTTGACCTATTTTGCCCTGTTTTGACCCGGAATGGACCCAAAACTTTCTAAAATCATGGGGACTTGTTTCCTATTGCATTTCAATTTTTTTTCTAAGAAAAATTAGAGTTTTTAATCTCTATAAAAATCTCATATGATTTCTCTCTCGGTGTGCCTTCAATGAAACTTTCTACAGAACAGAAAATCATATTTCTAGAGAGAAAGCATTGAGATATTTTTCTAGCAAATGATTTTTTTTTTCAAATTATTTGTTTATATTTTTGAGAGCACACACATATTTCACTGAGTGATATAGAGTGATCTCTATTTACTTGATCAACTGTTCGAATACTGTATTGAAAATTTCTTCGTAATCAAGTTACTAGATTGGTTTCTTTTACAACTGTCATTGGTGAGGAAGGAGAAGAAGATCGTGCTACGAAGGGGAACAAATACTTGCTGAGTGTTCGTGTTCTTCCAATTACCCTTCTGAGAGAATTTTGACATTAACCGGGAATCTGCAGCAGTTGGATGAGGTAGTCGCAATTATAAGCCTGAGGTGTTCCACATCAGAGTTCTTGTCAGAGTGGAGTGGCTGTGAATCTGAGACAAAGTCTGTTGTACTTTGCTTTGTCAATAGTGGATTTGCTTCTCCGGGGCTACAAAGCCTCACCCGTGTCTTTTTCTGATTTGGGTTTTTCACGTATATCTGGTCCATTCATATTACTTTACTTTACTTCATTTTATTTATTTACTTGCTTTGTGGAATTGCTTTAATTATTAATTGGACTAAAAATTGAATAATCTGAATAATTAAGAAAAAAGCGAGTAAATCTAATCACCCCCCTCTAGGTTTTAAATCTAACTTTCGCAACCGTTTCCCCACCGCGCAACTCACACTAAACACTTTTTTTTTCTTTTTTTTTTGAAAAAAAAAAAACAAATACACACCAATAAAATACTCCAATCCTACCCTTAACCTTGAGTGGTGTCATACCACTCAGGCCATGGTTCAATGATCCTTCTAAACACATCCAAACTCAACACTTATTAGAAACAATTATACTACACTTTTGAGAGATAATTCGGTAATTTCAGTTATTAAAATATTCAAGTGGTAATCATCTCCCTTAAGTAAATGTTAACTATAAATGAAATTATTATTATTTTTTACTAAAAAACAAAAACAAAAAAATATTCGCTGTGAGTTGTAACGTCCCATATCGTTTGAGGGAGAAGTTCATGACACTTGTATGTGTGGATGTCTTCTAATGTGTAGACGTGTTTTAAAAATCACGAGTACAGAGAGAAGAGTGTGCAAATCGGATAATATTTATAGAGTGCGAGACGGATCATGACAAATATATATATTTTTTATTCAATGATTTTGTTGCATGGGGTTCCTCATAGACAATGTTGTTTTGTATCATGTTATAAAATTTGGTTGATTAGCGTGTGTGTGCATTAGTATATACAAATATATATACATTTATATACTATATCTAGCTCTATGTATATGATTTGTTAAGTTTGTTTCTAAGAAAATTAAATAAAACTAAAGCTAAACTAAAACATTAACTGTTAGGATTGTATGCCCTACATTATTAATAATTGAATTTGTGGTTTTAATGTTCTACATTTATATATACATTTTGTGAATGTTGTGTATTAATCGGTTCATGAGATGAATCGAGGCGTCCATTGACTCTGCAAGTGACTTTGTGTGTGCATGATAATTAAAAATATAAAAGATGGAAACACAAGTCATAGTAATTGTGTTATCATGAATTGTTCAAATTTGGCGATAGTGAGTAGACTTCATATCAAAGTAAGAATTAAATTGGATCGATGATAAGTTAAGAGATTGCAAAGTCCATCATAACAATATTCTCAGTTATGGCAATTTCACTCTTAAACATGAGAGGACAATGGACCCTAGCCTTGGTTGGTGATTACTTTGATTTATTTCGGTAGGTTCTAGGGTCTAAGATATGGATATTTTGGGTAATCGTTGATCATTGACTTTGGAGCATATTCTCAAGAGTTGCATCAAGCGCTTGGTGGGTCTTTGATGTCATTATTAAAGTATTTTTGTAATTAAATAGGTATAATCGAGTAGGCAAAAATAAATAATCAAATTTTGAATTGGATTGATTGTATTTTCTCATCTAATAACCAATTTTGCATAGAGGGGTAATTTCTTAAATTAAAACGATGGTTTAACCATTATTGAATAGCAGTGCAACCACACTTATATAGTAGAGTTAAGTTGTGGTTAATAGGATATTTGAATTGAGGTCATGAGATGACCGGGTCATTTAATAGCCTATTGGAGCCAATGAAAGAATGGACCAAATAAGATCCTCACTACTAGCCTGATAAATGAAAATTAATTTGGTTGAATGGGAATGAATGGATTTATTATGCTGAAGGCATATATGTAATTACTAGAAATAGCTAAAGCACATTTTTGTGCTAGGGGCATTTCTGTAATATTATATGCTAAGTGTATTTTTGTAATCTTCTACGTTGAGGACATATATGTAATTACTAAAAATAGCTAAGTACATTTTTGTATTAGGGGCATTTCTGTAATTTTATATGCTAAGGGTATTTCTATAATTACATATAATAGGGGCATTTATGTAATTAGAATTAGCTAAGGGCATATTTGGTATCTCAAGAATATTTGAAATTCAAATTATTTTAAATTTAAATTTTATTTTTTGAATTTAAATTTAATTAAGTTTTGAATTCATATTATTTAAAATTCAATTTTTTTATTTTTAACTATATTTTTTTATAATTTTAAAAGAAATCTGTTTTATTTAAATATTATATTATCTGAGATATACGAATGGAAACAAGTGAATTACAGAATAAAGTGAGAACTTTCACTTCTAGAATACAGAGAGGGATAGTTCTAGTTTTTGGTCTTGCTCCATTCACGATCAGCCAAAGAGACTCCCACAAGTTATCCAGAAGAAAAGGACATAGTCATGATTCTTCTGAACTAGAATGAAAAGGTGGAGATGTTTAGATATTTTTGATACTCATCCCCTCTATGTATATTTATCTTATCAATCTCATTCTCTGTATATGTTGTATGTATAATTGTTATTGCATAAAAAAGGAAACTTTTAAAATGGATGATTTTTAATAGCATCAGTTTCCTAGTTGTAACACCCCGCTCCACTTGATGGTATGTTATTGTCCACTTTGGGCCCAAGCCCGCACGATTTTGCTCTTGGGTTTTACCCAAAAGGCCTCATATCATTTGGAGAGAACACACTACATATAAGGACATCCCCTTCTCCACACCCAAGCGACGTGGGATTGAGCACCCTGTAACATGCCAGTGTGGTAGCTTGCCTAGTGTCTCTTCTTGCACCAGCCCACATCCCACCCGCCCACAAGGGTCACTACAATCCAACCCCCTACGAGGCCCGACGTCCTCGTCGGCACACTTCCGGTTGGGTTCAGGCTCTAATACTAACTGTAACACCCCGCTCCACCTGATGGTATGATATTGTCTACTTTGGGCCTAAGCCAATACGATTTTGATCTTAGGTTTTACCCCAAAAGACCTCATATTATTTAGAGAGAACACACTACATATAAGCACATCCCCTTCTCCACTCTCAGGTGATGTAGGATTGAGTACCCTGTAGCTTGTCAATGTGGTAGATCAGCCCAGTGTTTCTTCTTGCACCTGCCCACATCACACCCGCCCACAAAGGTCACTACAATCCACCCCCTACGAGGCTCGACGTCCTCGTCAACACACTTCCGACTGGGTTCAGACTCTGATACCAACTGTAACACCCCACTCCACCTGATGGTATGATATTGTCCACTTTGGGCCAAAGCCCGCACGATTTTGCCCTTGAATTTTACCCTAAAAGGCCTCATACCATTTAGAAAGAACACACTACATATAAGCATATCCCCTTCTTCACACCCAGACGATGTGGGATTGAGCACCCAGTAGCATGTCAGTGTGGTAGCTCGCCCAGTGTCTCTTCTTGCACCCGCTCATATCACACCCGCCCACAAGGGTCACTACACTGTCGACCAAAACTCATTTCCTTCATTAATTAACACGCTGGGAAGGTGTTCACAACTTCTATGTGCATGTGTGTGTTGTATGTGCATGTATGTGTTTTTATATGAATGTGTGTGCTTATATAGTTTGATAATTTGTAAGTTGTTTATACTTATATATATATATATATATATATATATATATATATATATATCTGTGTGTGTGTGTGTGCGTGCGCGCTTATTTATGATAATTAATTTGTAACTATAATTATTAATCAAATTATATGAATTTTATAATAGTAAACAAATTACTTATTAACGCAAACAATTAAATTTAGACAATTTTAAATAACTTGTAATAATAAAGGTTGTGTATCATTTACACTCACGTGACGATCCATGCCTAGTAATATATATATATATATATATATATATATATATATATATAAAATTTTAACGGGATAAAATTTAACATGACTCGTTGAAAGAATATTTGTATCATGTTGTACTTTGGTCTATGTCTATCTAATGCTAACTTCAGGAGAATATAAGTACACTCGCGAATAGTGTAGTAAAGAGTCTTCCAATGACAGCTTCAGGTTGAGTCATACTAGGCCAGTACCAGGTCATCCGATGACAGCTTCAGGTTGGGTTTGACAACAGGAATAGTTAATGAATGAAAATTTATTAATTCCATATCTTCTAGTGATGGCTTCAAGTTGGATATGATGGTTCATGGTGACGACTCTTCCAGCAACAACTTCAGGTTAAGTCGTGCCACGGGAAGGGAAACTCTTGCATTCTTCAACATCATTGAATTCATCTAATGTATGCATTCAACATATACATTCATATTTGCTTGTCATGTTATTTATTTGCATGTGTAAACTTTTCTTATTCCTATGTTTTTATTTATATTCAACTATTACTGTTTGATATTACTTGTGTGTTTCTTGAAAATAAATAAATATGTGGATACAAGTTTGTTAAATAAGTAAAATAAGAAAATAGTATACGTATTAACATGTGTACCTAGTGGGTACCTAGTTGTCGAGCTCACCCTTTTATCAACATTTTCAAGTGAAAGGAAATAGAGTTTTGAAGGACCTTGTGCTTCCATGACTTGTTATCAAATTTAAAACATTAGAATTATTAATATTATTATTCTTAAGTTATTTTTGGTGTTTAGTTTATTTCATGCTGAGAGCTTGAAATATAATTTAATAATAGAGGCAGTATAAACCTCTCTACTCCTATATTATCCTAATAGAATGTTTGAGATAGGACAAGGATCCTCCCAGCCAAATTTCTCTCTAGAACTCCACGGACCTCAATCATGTAGTTCAGATTCAACCACATCATCATCTTGTTAAATTCAACTTTGAAATTTCTATTGCAACTGAATTGGTAAGTGTTTAATATGAACAAGATAATAAGGTGACTGAATCTAAACTGCAGGATTGAGGTCTGCGGAGTTCTAGAGAGAGATTTGGTTGGAGATGATCCTTTTTCCTTTCGAGATCATATTAATGTTCTATTTATTATAAGATTTTACAAATTAAATTCTAGTTTGACTTAACATAAATGTTGATTGAATAATAAGGTACACCTAAGTTTATATGTACAACTAAGCATTTTGCTACGTGGATTTTGGGGCATTACAAAATGGTATCAAAGATAATCCCCAACTGAAAATGAGGGAGCATGCACAAACTTATAAATGTTCAGCCAGCGAGGACGTTGGTCCTAAGAGGGGGTGATTGTGACGTCTCATATCACCTGGGTGGAGAGAAGTTCATGACACTTATATGTGGATGTCTCATTTTGAAAATCATGAGCACCGAGAGAAAAGTGTGCAAATAGGACAATATCTACACAGTACGGGGCTGGTCGTGATAGTTCTGAAGGGGAAAATCTTTTGAATGAAGTAACAAAAGATTATTTAAAAGAATTTGAGTTATTTTTTAGTTTACTTTGTTGTTTTGTCACTAAATTTTCAAAGAAGTTAACCCTAAGGTTTCAACCTAATGGTATTTGGGTAATTTTGATGACAACAAACTAATGTAATGTGGAACTAATGAATCTACTTAAACGTGTTTATCAATAGGATGATTTGATTAACTCAAGTAATTCAAAAATCAAAGGTCTTGGACTTCAAATGAAGTTACAAAAATATTCAAATTCAATGATGAATTTAAAATCTAATAAAGTCATGTGATCATGGAATTCAAAGCTCAAAGATCAATGAAAAAGTTGAAGTGGATAGAAGCCTTACAATGATGGACCCAACACTTAAAGAATTGAAGAACAAAGAATTGAATAGATTATTCTTGGCTGAGTGTTAGATTACATGTAAAGTTATTTTTGAAGTAACTTGACTTGAAAGCTCAACTTATGACTTAGTAGAATCCAGGACTTAATGCACATCATGGACATCATTTCAATGGTCTTTAGACACTTGAAATAGACCATGAACTTAACTGATTCATTTTATAAGGCCGTAGTTGACTTTGAATTGATTCAACTTCAAAGAACCTAACTCAGGACTTAGTGGACTCTAGGACTTTAAATCAAATTGATTCACTTTATTTTAATGGTCTCCAGACTCTTAGCAATATGCCTTGAACTTGATTGAACCAAACTATCAAATCTTAGTTACTAGTGGAGTGACTCAGACTCATTTTAATTTCAAATGGAATCATATTTCACAAAATGAGTAAATCAGTCTACTTACCTTCACGACCACCTCACACTTAAAAATTGATAAATTTCAGCATGGTAGGAATTTTTAAATGAATCAAATTTTAATGGAAAGTAAAATTTAAAAGCTTCAACTTGGACACAAATTTTTCCCAATTTGGATTCAAAATGAGTAAGTTATAGGCTTTCAAAGTTGGTCTATTATCGTTGAGTTATACAGCCATTTATATGGGTGTTTGGTTATTAATTAATTAACCAAATAGGCCGAGTGCTTGTGGGCGTGCCAGAGCCGTGGTATCAACTCGATGTAAACAGTTGGTCGAACACAAGTATCTCCTTTAGAGATCGTGTTGGATCAGGCGATTGGCTAGGGAGAGAGAATACGAAACTCCCTATTGAGTTCTTTTCTTGCCTCAACTAACATGACTTTTAACCGTGCGCAAAGAGTTGTGAGACTGAATCGTAGCAAGGAGAGAGATAGCAAGTGAAGGAGAGATAGATGGATAGACTGATTAGAGGAGGCCGATAGCAAGAAAATGAGGGAGATGTAGATCGAGTAAGAGGTAGGTCAATATCCAGGAGAATATTGAGGAGGAGAGACAGATTGTATGTGATACAATTATTTGATTATAGTTCTTGGGACCTCTAATACAGAGCTCTCTGCTTTTATTTATAGGAAAAGATTACATCACTGCTTATTTCTCAATATAAGTTATAAGATAATGCAGAAAATAAAACAATAAAAGGAAATGAATTATCTATATTCTAACATCCCACATCTTCAGTAACCCATCAGACTCTCTCTACAAGAGTCTATACTGCACCAAAGTCTTGTAACCCAAACTCGTACGAGTCCTTATACAATACAAACTAATCCATGTATGCAATATGTCACGTTTATACGTATACTCTGTTTAACTAGCTTCATGATAGTGGCATGATCATCAAAGTCCTTTCCTACAAGCAATTCACCCATTCTCGGACTTATCTAGAGTCTAGGATGTGGAGGGCTCTTTCTGCTAAATTCCAGTAGAGTTTGAGGCACCATTGAACTTGAGCATCCAGCCAGCTTTTACCCAAATCGACCTATTGTTCATGGCTATCAGCCTTTAAGGCCCTGCTGCACACAACTAGCCTAGTCTTCCATTCCATTTAAACTTTCCAGAGTCCAATTCACATTAGACTCTTTGTTCCCAATCCGCAAGGTATATGTGTGTGTGTGTGTGTGTGTGTGTGTACACCAGTAACCATATATGTATGTACAAGTGCCGCTCAATCTTTAGGACAACTCACTAAATATCCTCAGCCTTTAAAGTTTCTTTAAGAATGGACTTCTAGTCAGCCTCTAGTGACAACTCCACCCTCGGCTGCCAAGTGGCGCCAAGATTAGGTGCCAACAATGGGTCTTACATAAGTTTACATCTTTATTATCTGACTATTTACTACAAGTGAAATTTTTCAAAAAGTCACATAAATATCTATATAAAAACAATATGCTCGACGCTATTTGAAAAGACATATTTAATTGCTCCCAAACATGTCCTAAAGAGCTCTAACGACTATATTTCTAAAAGGGCTATAAATACCAATGTCTTGGACATTGAGGGTAAGCAATGATAGAGAGATCTACCATTGTGTATACACTTAAACATCTTTTGTTGGTAAAAACTACCATTGAGTTTAAACTTGAATATCATTCTTTGGTAGGAACTACCTTTGTGCCTTAAACTTACAAATCATTTTTGTGATTCATCATTGAAACCTAAGAGTTGAGCTCTCTCTTGAATACTTCATTTATAACTCTGTGTTCTTGAGATTTCATTTGTTAATCTACCCATTGAGGGATATTTGTTGTGAGTTTTTATTTGTATATTTATCCATTGGTGCTTAAACTCTCGTACATTCTTGAGAATCTTGTAAAGGGTTGGTGTAACCCTTGAAGTCAAAGTGAGGTATTTATTTAGCAAGAAGAGACAAGCTTATGAGACTTTGTAAATGTTGTTCTTCACCTGTGAAGAATAATTTTGTAAGGGTTTGCTTTCCACCTGTGAAGAGAAGCTAAATAATAGATTTGAAAATCCTCGAGAGGTGCTCTTGAGGCGTGAACATAGGCCAGGGTGCCGAACCACGTAAACGACTTGGTGTTTTTTGTATTTGCATTTCTCTATCCTTATCTCTCTTAGTTTTAACTTTTTGAATATCTATATGCACTTGTGTGGTTGATTCATTTATTTTTATCCATCATACTTGTCTTATTTATCACATTTGCTACCGAGCACATTCATTACTTTCATTTGTTAGATCTAGCCAATTTATCTTCACTTGTACACCAAGTGTTCGATTATTTGAAAATTTTCTCATTGCTTGTGAATTCTATAATGATGTTATTATGACATTTGTATTATAAATATGAGATTTCTTATTATTATAATAATGTACATTCAAAGAAGAATGAGATATATGCTTATATTAAGTAGATTGATTGGTTGGATTGAATATATTGTTGTTTGGAATAATTGCACAATATACTTGTATTATATTTGTGAATTTATTTTGATCATTTGTGGATAAAGAATTATTTAATTGTTTAAAATGCTTATGTATGATTTGATTATGTAATAAGATGCTCATTTACTAAATCAGCCTACAAAAAAGTGTTTGACAAAGGTCCAAAAACTACTATAGTTTGTTGAAAGACTCGTTGTTTAGGCAACAAGGGAGATTTTTAGGTCAATAGGACTAAGTTGTCTAATTTTGTAGATCAAAACTTATTCAATGTATTTTTGTCTAATTTCTAATTAGATAGAAATGTTCATATAGTGAGTCAAGTGTAAGTTACCTCCAAATGAATATCGAGTTTCAACAAAGGTCAATTTGGTAATCTTATACAAAAAGGGTAAAAAGATAAATTCAAACTATGATGCACATTTACCAATCAAGTAGATGCATTGCATATACATGACATTTTAATGTCAAAATTTTCTAAACTTATTTTGATTCCAAAACATGCATATGAATGCATGATCTTATATTTAAATTTTGTTTACGCAATTTTTTTCAAGTATCAGGAACTAATATAATAAAAAATTAATATAAATTGTACGAAACAAATTGGATCGAATCAAAGGGATCAATGGCCAGATTTTTGCTCCTCCAGCTGCAACTGTTAGCATTGATGATATAAAAACTATGTTGGTTTCCCATAAAGAATTTCAAGTGATTTTTTTTCCCCTAGAGATGCTAATGTAGCAGCCATGAGTTGGGAAAGTTGCCTTTTCCACCAAACTTCATGTTTTGTTGATAGTAATTTTAGGGGCAGGTGAAGTGAAGTTAGTCTTCGGTTTGAATTTTTATCAATATCAGTTTCTTGCTTGCCAAGTTTTAAAAAAAAATGTAAACCCCAAAAACCCCCTTGTATATATATATAAACTAGTTTAAAGCACGTGCGATGCACGTGGATAAAAAATAACTTAAAATTTTATTATAATACCCAAAACATTGAAAATTATTATAACACATCCAAACACATTAATTAAAACACCAAAAATTATTTCCACTATGTAACCTTGGTAATATAAACTCACTTGTTGAAAAAAATAAAACTATAAGTTAACTATTATTTACATAAAATGAATCAAGTATAAACTATAAGAAATCAAATGGTATAATTCTAACCATTCTTAAACAATATATTACTATTCTTTTAAAAATTCTCAATACTTTATTATTTTTATATTTCTGAGTTCTTCTTTAAATAAATCATTCTCAAGTGAAACTTCTTTGATAGTTGCCACCACAAAATTATTTTTGACTACGTCATTTTTACTGTTGTCTATCTTGATCATAAAAAGAAACGATTTTCCTTTACAACTTGTCACTTTGTCGTAAAATTCATTCATCTCCTCTTCCTACAAAAAGAAAAAAATTATTTTAGTAATATTAATACATTTCAAATGCATTGTTTTATCCATGAATTTTACGAATGAGGAAAAAAGTATTACCTGACTTTTTAACTGTATTAGCTCATCTAGTGAATAATTTATTAATGATTGAAAATCATCAAATATTGTTAGATATGCATTATTTGTTATATCTTTGACTCAAAATTGCATCATAAATCTGCATAAATAAATATACTTCATTGATACATAATAATAAATAATGAAATATTTGTCATATGCAATTTTTTTTAAAAAAAAATAAAATGTTTGAAAATATACTAATACATTTGAAATCATTTAATATCTTTTATTTTGCAATTAGTACAATTGAGTCCATCCTTTCGTACTTCAACTTTCTTCTTGCATTGCTTACATGCATTATACCATGGTTTAGATGTATTTTTAATCTCTATAATTCTTGCTTCAAAAAGTAATGTGTTTGCTGCAAATTGAGTGACAAAATATATTTTTTTAACAAAAATTAATTATAATCATGTGATATAATAAAGAAAAAATAAATGAATATATAAAAAAAAATAGTTTAATACCTTGAATGCCATTACAGATTTTTCAATTATATCTTCAAGTGAAAGTTTTTCAACCTCTTCGAATAATTGATATTTTGAACTTGAAATGAAAGCATCTATGTCTTTGTCATTTACGTTTTCTTCAAACATATCAAAGCATAATAAATTATTGGAACAATATATTGTTGATATGTACAAATACACTTCTGTTTGATTTTGTAACTATTGATAGTGGATTATCTTTCACCAACCATGTTCTACCAGTCATGATATTCTTTAAGTAAAATAAATAATTAAAACTTAATGTAAGTAAGAAGAAATAAATAATCAACCAATGTTGTAATGCTTTGACTCTTTCAATTTTTATATTAATTTGTAATGTAGATTTCGGTTGTGTTTGAAGACCTAAACCTGAAATATAATATTATTTTTTATTTTATGTTCATTTAGATATAATAAAAAATATAAAGTGAACAATCTCAATGTTGTGTGATAAATTACATTTGAATGTGTTATTGACAAATGTGTAACAGTGATAGTACATCTTTTGTTTATTAGATTCATTATCAAATTTCATTCATTCTCAGCAAGATCGTCCTACAATGTCAAAGTAATTGTTCTTGAACTGTTATAAAAAATAATTAATTCAATAATTTATAATGGTAATTATGAGTTTTTATGTAGTGTTGTAATGATGTACCTCATATCCATTATAATGATGTCTCGCAATTTGGATGTCCCATCATTATTCTTCTTAACTATGTTGAATGCAAGAGATGCTTCAATAACAATTCCCAAAGTATCTAGCGAGAGTAAAAAAATCTATATAAGAGAGAGTATATATAAGGAGAGTAAAGAGTTAAAAGAAAATAAATTTATATTTTTTTTCATCAATATACTTGTTCAAGTCCTTGAAGTCCACAAAATTATATTTTATTTTTTCGAAATTTACAACTTCAAGCTCCAATTAAAACAGCAAAATAAACCATGTAAATTGGAGAATAACATATACAAAAGCTGTTGAAGATATTCTCAAAGCTCAACCAAACTTGCTGATAAGGAAGCCAAAAGAATAAGAATATAGACATCGTCTCCAACTTTAGCTTCTAATGATAGCAATGAATTGGATGACATAGCTCTCATCAGACCAACCATACAGCAACTGAACATAATTCTTCACAAACAACTTTCAGACCAAAAATAGCATTAAGACAGTGAAGATAGAATCTTGTATACATAATTCCATGAATAACAAACAAAACCACAATTTGCCTCAACCATATATGCATAAAGTTCCTAATCTTAAACTTTTAGGGAGACTAAAGAAATTGGATCATATTGATCACCTTCTGATTTAATTTTATTTTTTAAGTGAACTTGTTGAAGGATTTAAATATTAAAGTTATACCCTCTTTAATAGCTTAAGCTTTTAGAGTAGATGGTTGTTAATATGGTATCAGAGTCAAATGTCTCGAGTTCAAACCTTATCGTCACCCTAATAATTAAAAATTGAAACACGTGTTGGACCAAAGAGAAGGTCACACGTGAGGGAGCGTGTTGTAGAATTTAAATATTAAAATTATACCCTCTCTAATAACTTAAGCTTTTAGAGTAGATGGTTGTTAATAGAACTATCACCACTCATTAGAAATAAAATGATCAGATAGGTTGGTGCACGAACCGCAGACCAGATGAGAAGTCTGGAGGGCATGGTGTTGGATGGAGTCCAATTATCTCATACCTTTTTTCAGTGCCTCAAGATTGGGAAGAGGTGAGAGTCTACTTCATCAAAATAGAGTTTTAAATATATTTGAAGAAATTTATTGATCTTAATCAAATAAAGATAAATTATTCAATCGCATTTATGTCCAACTGATCCCGCTCTTGACCTTTATATCCTACCTTGCAGGGTTTAGTTTTTATCGAAAGCCTTAAATCACTTCTCTAAATTAGTTTTTTGATCTATGTTTCAGATTCCTGTATCGATTATAGATTTAGGTGGACAGGCGTAATTTTTTATTAAAAAATTCTTATTTCAAAAGATAATAGCAAACAATCAAAAGAAAAAAAAAAGTCAAAGAAAAGAACTCGATCACATGTAAGTCGAGATGAAACCAAATCGTATGGCTGTTGATGAGATTCGAGAGAAAGCTGAGAGCTGCAATGAGAGCCGTGTTGATGAGAGTCGAGAGGAAGAATGGAGAGCCGTAGTCAAAAGGAAAAGTGATTTTATAGGTGTTTAGGGCCCCATTGTACACTTTTTCTTGCGGGAAAGGGTTTTGTTTTTTTAAATTTAGAAATTTGAAATAGAAAGAAAGGGTAAATAAAAAAAGGAAATGATTTTGCATGGAAAATAATTTAAATAAAAAAGTAAATTTAGAAATTAGAAATAAAAATAAAGGGTCGTAGGAAAGGGTTTTGCCCTTTTAAATTTAGAAATTAGAAATAAAAAGAAAGGGTTAATAAAAAAAATGAAAGGGTTTTTGGGAAATAATTTAAATAAAAAAGTAAATTTAGAAATTAGAAATAAAAAGAAAGAGTTAATTAAAAAGGAAAGAGTTTTGCTTGGGAAATAATTTAAATAAAAAGTAAAATTAGAAATAAAAAGAAAGGGTTAATAAAAAAGAAAAAGGTTTTGCTTGGGTAATTCTATTTTTTTAATTTAAAAATTAAAAAAAATAGTGTACTGAAACTAAAAACCCCATTTGTACTTTTAATAGTAATATATATATTGCATTAAACCCCCCTCCCCCAACTAATAGAAACCTCGTGAGAGAAATTATTATGACAAAAATACAGGAAAGAGAAAATATAGGTGGGTCAATCTCTTTACAATAAAAAATATATATTAATAAATCCTACTTTTTTTCTTTAAATGGCCATGTTATCAATTTTCAATAATATCATTAATTCATACATTTTGGTGAATATTTTTGTATTAATTATAAATCACTCAAACTTTTAATTTTTTCTTTTATAATTTGTGATATTTTCAATAATATCATTAATTCATACATTTTGGTAAATATTTTTGTATTAATTATAAATCTCTCAAACTTTTAATTTTATCTTTTATAATTTGTAATTGTATATTTTTACAATTTATTTTATTTATGTTTATTTTTATTTTTTTTCTTAAAAAAATATTTATTCTCAATTTTTAAAAAAAAATTAGAGGATAAATAAAATTAAGTAGGAGTAATTAAGTTTCTGAAAGTGACGGCTCACGGAACAAACAGTTTATGTTCGACTCTCCACAACCTTACCTAACACATGTGATTTCTTAATGATTGTGTATTATATATATATATATATATATCCATGAAGATCAGTATTGACCAGCCTTAAATGAGCTAAAAAGAAAATCACAAAACATGTTAATTTTGGATATGAATTAAGATGACCCACCCTTGAGCTGCTGCCATGTGCTTGTGATATAAATGTCAGAGACACATCATATATGTCTATCAAATCTTTTAATTTGCATCCAGAAGATTGGAAAGTCTGATGGTGTACCAAATAACATACAGTTATGTGTGTCCCTACTAGATTAGTAGCCGGTTTGTGGGTTGGCAGTCGGCATCATGGATTTGATCTGTCTTCTGGCATTTGTAGATTACACAGTTATGAAAAGTAAAATTAAGTTTTTGCATTAGTACCAAATCCATTAATTATTGTTCAATAATGTCTTCTCCCTTCTTATTATGCTATAATTTGTCACGTATATTTTTATAATTGATAATATTCGGTGTCAAAATCAAACATAATCGAGTTATATTTTTTGAGTTATATTATTATCATTGATCATGTAATTGAAGTCTCAGAGTGAGTATAAAGTTCTACACCAATCATGCAAATGTTCTTCAAAAAATGAAACTTGAATCTTCGGAAGAAGTCATCAATGGTCTGGACAAGAATTTGATCGAATGAAGTTTCAAACTGGTTCCGAATGCATGAGGACGTTATTGATCACATATGAGAGTCACGTAATCCAGGTAAAGTGGTGAGAACACATATATTTCAAACCAAGAGGTTCCAACCTTGAATAGAGGGACTTTTGAGCAAAATGCTTAAATATTCGATGTTGGACCGGTTCAAGTAAAGGTTGGACCGGTCCAAGAGGTCTCAATATCTCGCGTAGAGATTTAAACAAGGTTGGACCGGTCCAAGGTAAAGCTGGACCAGTCCAAGGTATTTTTTCTGCAAAGTTTTGCCTACTTTGTCCTGTTTTGACCCGGATTTAACCCAGAACTTTCCTAAAATGTGAAATTTTATTTCCTATTGATTTACAACTTGTTTTTTTAAGAAAAATTAAGATTTTTAATCTCTATAAACACCTCATATGGTTTCTCTCTTATTAATTTTTCAACTGAATAGAAATTTATATTCTAGAGAGAGAAAACATTGAGATATTTTTCTAGCAAATAATTTTTTTATCAAATTATTTGTTTATATTTTTTATAGCACACACATATTCACTAAGTGATTTAGAGTGTCTCTCTTTGCTTGATCAACTGTTCGAATACCGCATTGAAGATTTCTTCGTGATCAAGTTACTGGATTAGTTTATTCTACAATTGTTCGTTGGTGAGGAAGGAGAAGAAGATCAAGCTACAAAGGAGACAAAATACTTGCTGAGTGTCCATGTTCTTCCAATTACGTTTCCGAGAGAATTTTGACGTTAGCCTGGAATTTGTAGCAATTGGACGAGTTAGTTGTAATAGTAAGCCTGAGGTGTTCTACATCAAAGTTCTTGTCAGAGTGGAGTGGGTGTTGTTGTAAAAATTAACAAAAAAGAAGATCCACACAAGCAAAGACACACAGATTTACAAGGTTCACTCAAAATCTAGGGCTACGTCCTTGGTGTTGCAGGGTTTTTACTATGATGAGAAAAATATGATACAATTATAGAGAGTTTAGACTGTATATATAGGCACCTGCTAGGGCTACATAACAAAGTGTAAAATTATCAAAATACCCCTCTAAAAAATTCAGGGAGGTGTACAGTATAATCAAGCTCCACACTTCCTATCAATTTTTCACTTGGAGACTGATAATATCAATCTACAAACTCCCTCATTCTCGTGCCCCAAACCATAGCAAATCACCGCAGTAACTATTTTCTCTGTCCTCAAGCTCAAAGACCAACTGAAGCTAAAGTCACTGATCACTAACCATACTGGCTTCTTCTATCAGAAGTAGGTGAGATTCTCTTATTTGTAACTTTTAGTTTCTGAACCTTAGAAATGGTTAGGTTGTCATTTCCATTTTTAGCTTTATTAGTCTTCAAACCTAACTTTTGGGTTCTCAGGCCCTTGCAATTTGCAGCTGGTTATACTTTGACTCAAACCAAATCTTCGTCAATGGCTCATGACCTAAAAAGATGTTGAATATATCTTGGCCTAGAATTTTGATCATGGTTGATTAAAACTCTCTTAGGCAAGTATCTGCTTAGGCGAATTGGTCGACAGTCTCTTAAGCCAATATCTCCTTAGGCAACTTGGTCGAGAGTATTTTAGGCAAGTTAGTCAAGAGTCTCTTAGGCGAGTATCTTCTTAGGTCACTTAGTCGAAAGTCTCTTAGGAGACTTGGTCAATAGTCTCTTATGCTAGTCTTTTAGGCGACTCTCTTTAAACAAGCTGGTTGAGAGTCTTTTAGGCGAGTCTTTTCTTAGGTCATTTAGTTGAAAGTCTCTTAGGCGACTTGGTCAAGAGTCTCTCTTAGGCCAATCTTTTAGGTGGCTCTACTTAGGTGAGTTGGTCGGGAGGCTCTTAGGCGGCTCTCTCTTTAGGCCACTCTCTTAGGTAAGTTGGTCGAGAGTCTCTTAGGCCATAAGTGACCAAAACTCTTAGGCCACTAGCGGTTAAAACTCTTAGGTCACTAGTGACTGAAACTCTTAGGTCATGAGTGGCTGAAACCCTTAAGCTATGAGTGGCTGAAACCCTTAAGTCATTAGTGACTAAAACTCTTAGGTCATGAGTGGCCAAAACCCTTAAATCATTAGTGATTGAAACTTTTAAGCCATGAGTGGCCAAAACCCTTAGGCACTGGTGACTGAAACTCTTAGGCCACTAGTGACTAAAACCCTTAGGTCATGAGTGGATGAAACCCTTAGGTCACTAGTGACAAAAATTCTTAGGCCACTAGTGGTTGAAACTCTTAGATCACTAGTGACTGAAATCCTTAAGTCATGATTGGCTGAAACCCTTAGGTCACTTTTGAGTTGAAGACCCTAAATAATCCCTACCATCTAGATTAAGAATTCATTTTCATTTCAATGATCAAGAGTTCATAGTCATGACCATAGACTAGTATAAGATCTAGACCTCGAAAATCTTAACCACGAGTCATAATAATTTTGGTCACAATTTGGGTGTTAACACCATGTTTTGTTTGATGTGGTTGTTTAGACAAATTAACGTTATCATATTCATTAGTAGGAAATAATGTAAACAAGTTTTTAGGAACAAATTACCAATAGCTCCTACTTTCTCTTTTAAAGACCATAGGCATTATAAAATGAATAAAATATAATGATCTCTCCTGAGGTTTGGTCCAATTATACACGACAGTCGTGTTTGCTGTTTATTAAACCATGCACCATATAAGTTAGGCGCATGTTATCAACGACCTCCCTCTTATTATGTGTCCGTCAACTCTATTTAAAAAACTTCAAAAAATGACTTAATTGTCATTACTTCTTGTTAATAGACTTTAATAGCCTTCTATTTTGACATGAAATGACAAAAATACCATTAATAAATTTAAAAATTGCCCTTGATATGATTGGCATGCTTTTGAAATGCAAATGAAATGATATAACCATTTGGTTGTCTGTGGATTGAAAATGATTCATGTGTATATAAATACACACATATACATACATAGACACAAATTGATGCATACATGTGTCGTGGAATGAAATTAGATTTTGGGCAAATGAAAATACATGTGTCATGGAATGAAGTTAGACTCTGGGCAAATGAAATGGTCAAACTATAAGGAGTTGTTGTGGATAGAATCTAAAGCCTATATGTGTTTATGGATTGAAAATGATGCATATATATATATATATATGCAACTAATGTTGTAATAACTCAACAGTGGTTCTTTCATCCACCCACCTACATATCTGCAACTCTTCATAATCCACCCCCTTAGAGGCCCAAGGTCCTCGTTGGCACACTTTCAGCTGGCCTTAGAGGCCCAATGTCCTTGTTGGCACACTTCCAACTCGGCTCCAGCTCTAATACTAGCTCAACAATGGTTCTTCCATCCCCCACCTATATGCCCACAACTCTCTTCACAATCCACCCATTTGGAGGCCCAAGGTTGCCATTGGCACATTTTCGGCTGGACTCTAACTCTGATACCATTTGTAACGAGTCACTCCATCACAATCCACCCCCTTGGAGACCCAACGCTCTCGTTGGCACATTTTTGGTTGGGCTTTGGGCCCACCTACATGCCCACAACTATCTCCACATTCTAACTTTCTTAAAGGCCCAAGGTCTTCGTTGGCACACTTTCAATCGGCCTTAGAAGCCCAATGTCCTCGTTAGCACACTTCCAATTGGGCTCCGGCTCTAAAACTAGCTCAACAGTGGTTCTTCCACCCACCCACCTATATACCCGTAACAGTATTCACAATCCATCCCATTGGAGGCCCAAGTTTCTCGTTGGCACACTTCCAGTTGGACTCCAGCTCTGATACATTTGTAACGAGCCACTTCATCACAATTTACCCCTTTAAAGGCCCAACGTTCTCATTAGCACACTTCCGGCAGGTGGCCTTGGAGGCCCAACGTCCTCATTGGTATAATTTTGACTGGGTTATGGATCTGATACTAACTCAACAGTGGTTCTTCCACCCACCTACCTACATGCCCACAACTGTTGTAAAAATCATGAACACTTTTGGTCAGTTTTTCTTTAATTTCATTTGTTGTCATTTTAATGTTTTAAATGATTATATATGTGTTTTGAATGTAAAATATATATTCGAAGACTTGTATAAGTGTTCAGAAAAGTTTTTGGAGCGTTTGACAAAAGTTGACTTTTTTGAGTCTGGTGGACTCGAGGCATGGCCTCGTGGGCCATAAAAATTCGAAAGTGTCAGAATGACACTAAATTCGGAGGGTAACTTAAATAAAATATTTGACGCCCTAAGAAGTTGATTTCATGTCAATTAGAGTTATGAAAATAAAAAATGAAGCCCAAAAATGTTTTATGAGAGACTAGTGGCATTTTTGTAAATAAAGACATTAGGTCTATAAATAGCAAAGACACAATTCGGCAATACACTCTCTCATTTTTTCTAGCAGCTGTGAGAGGAAATATAGATACATATGTATATCTGTACATCTTCTTCACTTCTCTATAGAATTTGAGAAGCTTAAGTCGGGAATTGGGCGACGCTGAAGAAGAGAGAAACGGTTACGCATTGAGAGTTCAAGATTGATCCATCTGGAATTGATTTTGGAGAAATTTAATTTTGTGAGAAATTGGGAAAAATCATTTGAAAGCTCTTCCAAATAGAGGTAGGGATGCCTAACCCATAGAATTCGGAGTTTTTGTGAGTATATTGGTTGTTAAGGCAACTAATTGGTTATGTGGATATAATTAAATATCTTTCAATATTAAAGCATGTTAAAATTATGTCATTTGATGAATTATCAATGTTAATTGATGTAGTTACATATTTATAATTGCCTTAGATGATTATATAATCATATTGAGATTGAATTACGAGGTGATTAAATGAATTTATGTATATGTGTGAAGGTGACACTGTGTGTTTGATAAATTTTCTTGGAAGCATGTTTAAGTGAAAAACATGATTTAATTGTCAATACATGAATTATATGAGATGTGGAAGATGTGAAATGTATGAAGTGTGAAACATGTTCAACATGTATGCATATGATATGTAAATGGGAAATCGTACAAACGTGATAATTGAATGCTTCATTCACTTGATGTTGTAAATGTACATTGGTTTGAACATGTGGGATGCATCTTCATTGGCATTGTGAGGGTGGTGAGCTCAATTAAACGATAAAGTCCTCTCGACGAGTGGCGAGGTAATTCGGTACATGGGAACCCTCATGGGGCGGACCGGTAAAGGAGTCCCAGTTAGAATGGAAGAGGACACTGCCAAAAATGGAGTCATTCCATGAGGTGGACTGGTATAAGAGTCTCGGATAGGTGGAATTGGTTTGTCCAAGGGAATTGGAGACCAATGGATGTGTGTAGAGGATGAGGGAGGCGTTCATATTATATTGTATTCACATATTGCTTATGATATGGTTGTGGTATATGGATATTTGCTTAACTTGATTAAATACAAATGTATGTTTATGTGGTATTCATGGAACTTGCAGAATTGTGTTTTAGATATTCCTACTGAGCATGTGATTACTCATCCCATGAGGATTAATTCTTTTCAGAAAATAAAAAAAAAAAGTGGTAGAGTCTCCCCAACGATAAAGTTGGTGTGGAGCTGATTTTGGGTTCATTTAAAGACTTATGTTACTTTATTTGAATGCATGTCTGGATTGTGCACTATATGCATGTGATAAACATGTAAAGATCATTTATGTTTGAGAACATGTATTATTTATGTTTTATGATCGTATATGTTTAAATACATTTTTAAGCATGTGTTGTCCATGACTTATGATTTCAAACATTATAAGCATGGTATGGAGCATGGTAGAATGTTAGATGTTTTAAATGATGACTATTCATTTGTGTTCATTCCTACATATATAAATTTATGAGAATGGTTGTTATGATATGTTAATAAAATTATGAGGAGTATGTATGCTAAAAATAGAATTTGGACCAAAAATGACCAAAGTGTGAGGTTGCAGGAAATCCTGTAGAGGGCAATTTCGATCATGCAAAACCAACATTTCGTATGAGCGAAATTTTCAATTGTGTGAAATGTCTATTTCGCACATGTGAAAAATAAAAGGAAAGTTGATACTACTTTGATTGTGCGAGGATTTTGATCATGCAAAACCCACATTTTGCATGTGCGAAACTAGGGTTTTGATCATGCAAAATGTTGCAGGAACTGGAAGTGGTAAATGGACTTGTATAAGCATACTTTATTAAGGGATGTCCATGGTGAACTTGAATTGATTATGTATGCATGCAAACATGATGTTGATGGTATTATGAATGTTTTTACTGATTTTGAGATCACAACCTAGATTAGTTGATCATTGTGACACATCCGATAAATGGTGAACATATTGATAAATGTAAAGACTTCTGCTGTATGTAATGATCTTGGTGGTTCGGAGAGAAACTGTGGGTGATGTTGGTAGTAGTTCACCACAATTGTTCAGGTCATGGGGCGATGATTGGACAATCGTAACACCTCACTACCCAGAGTTTGGGCTCGAACCGGGGGAGTTCCGGCGATCCGAATTTCGGGGCGTGATAGTTATCTTCCCAATTCATCCGGCCCAAGGTTCTCGTTGGCACTCCAGCTCTGATACTATTTGTAATAAGCAACTCCATCACAATACATCCCCTTGGAGGCCCAGGGTTCTCGTTGGCAATCTTTTCGCTGGACTCTAGCTCTGATACCATTTATAACGAGCCAGTCCATCACAATCCACCCCCTTAGAGGCCCAACGTCTTAGTTGGCACACTTCCAGCTATGCTCCGGCTCTGATACTAGGTTGACAGTGGTTCTTCCACCCACCCACCTACATGCCCACAATTGTCTTCACAATTCACCCCCTTAGAGGCCCAATGTTCTTATTGGCACACTTTCAGCTGGCCTCTAACTCTGATCCCATTTGTAACGAACCACTCCACTACATGGTATAATATTGTCCACTTTAGGCCTGAGCACGCAAAGTTTTGGTTTTGGATTTTACCTTAAAAGACCTCATACCATTTGAAGATGAACCCTACATATATAACACATCCCTTTTTCACACCCAAACGATATGGGATCATGAGCCCCTTAGCTCCTAATGCAATAGTTCGACAATGATTCTTCCACTCGCCCACCTACATGCCCACAACTAAGGTCTTCACAATATATGTTAAATTGATTATGGTGTTTGCTAGTGGATTTCAAGAAATCAACGTTCTGTTGTATATATACATATATATGCATCACCCAAAATGTATATATAAGTAATATTGCCCAAGTTGTGTGTTTGTTTGTGTGTGTATATATATATATATATATATATATATATATATATATATATATATATATATAATATTGTGTATATACATCCTTGTATTAGTTGTATATATACATCAAATTAATGCAAACCCACCCAATTTTGATCTTTCAACAACGAAAAAACAACACGACAACTTCGACTTCTAACTAGGAACCAAAATTAACACAAATACCACCATTGTTAGGGGGGATGGGTAGGTAGGATGGTCCGACCGCAACGAGGGCATTGCGAGTTTGGGTGAGGAAGAATGTTAGAGGGTCTTGTCACATATCGGATCCGGATGGGAAAAGTGATTGGGTATAAATGGGTGAGTATGCAGCAACCTAATAGCTTAAACTTTTGGGTAGAGGACAAGCGTCCGACCCGTTACAGAAGGGCACATCATTATTGCAATAACAAATTATTTTCGCTTTCAACACATTCCAGTCAAATTTTATATGAACTAAATTAAAATTTAATTTTAGCTAACTCGTACAATTTTATTTTAAAATATTCTCACATGATTTTTCCATTTGATCATCAACTGTGGTGTAGCCACATGGTCAATTGTATCAGCCAACCAAACAACACATAATTGGCATGAACCAAAACCAGACCAAGGCCAACCAATCTGAGGAACAAGAAACCTATAAAAACATAATTATACATAAAGGTTAAACCAAAAACCCACTGATGCAAATTTCATCGGTAAAGGCTAGTCTAGTGCACGAAGCTCCGTCACTACAAGGTCGGAGAAGAGTTAGACGTACGCAGTCTTACCTCTGTATGCGAAAAACAATTAAACCCAACCTTAACATCATTAGCATTAAGGATCGCATGGATTTTCTCGATTCGTAAGATTGATCTTCCTATGCTGCAATTTTTCCAAATATTGAATATGAATTCAGTAGCATGGTTTAAAGCATTCATGTCCAGTAAAAAGTGAAAAATAAAAGGACTACCACCACTTCACAATTGGGGAAATTTTCGAATCAAACACAAGAAAGGATATGTGATCATAATATCAGAAGGGATCAAAAAATCAATTCTAGTTCTTGCCTTAAACAACCATGAGTTTGACAGCATGCAATTAAGCAAATATATCTTCAGTACTAAATGATTTATGGCTATCTATGGAAGTTTCAGATTGACATTGAAGCTGCTCGTAGTTTAGCTGTCTGGAAGCTTCATACAAAGCAATGCCAACGCTCACAGATAGATTTAGACACCTAACCCAAGTTTCAACCATAGGAATCCGAAGGGTACCACCACCAAATGCTTTGCTGTTGCAGTCGAGCAGGGCTTCAGGTGGAAGCCCGCAAGTTTCGGAGCCAAATACGAGCCAATCACCTCTTCTGTAGGAAAAATCCTGCATGTATAGAATTCAAGTTATGGCAAATTTACTACCAAGAGGTTGTAGCCTAGCGGTGCTTCCTCACCTATTAAAGTAGAAGGTCGAGGGTTCAAGGCTCCATAGGGGGGCAAAGTGGGTGTGTGAGTCTCAACTAGGGGGAAAAAAAAAAGTGATGGCAATTCTGATCACATTATCAGTAGTGCTTAAGGAGAGAGAAGAATAAATTACTGGACTTATTTACAAACATTTATCAATCTCAAGATTGAACAGTGTTGGCATAAATTAAGGATTTCAAATTACAAAATAATATAAACAGAAGACCAGTGGCATTTTAACAGATGCTTCCTAAATCATTACACATCTCCCACCAACACTGCTAGAGTAAGACAACCACGGAGAGAACCATGCAGAAAAAAAAATTAAAAAAATCTAGAAGAGATACCCAAATGGTATAAAAGTTCCTAGTTTAATCATTTGCAGATTATTCAGTTTGGAGGCAAGAACCCTTTTTTTTTTCCTCATAATTATAAATTGCCTTGTAAACAAAAAGGCCAAAAAGGGGACAACGCAGAGGACAAAAAAGCGTCAAACTAAGCTCCTGTATAAGGCAATTCTCCTATAAAATCAACGAAAATGTGTCAAGAGTGGGGAACCTCCCAGACATCTAAAATGAAAAAAGTTCAAACATCAATTGGTTTTAATGTATATAAGCATCTTCATATTTTTAAAGTATGTCTACTCCACTCCATGCACCACATAAGAAGAAAAAAAAAAGGACAATCTACCAAGTCTGACAAACCCAGTTCATAGTACAACCCTGACACTACAACGAAGCAACTCCTTTACGGACCAAGCCATAACCCAATGATCACTAAAAAGAGAATAATATAGACTGTATGTCCCCGGCCACTGCACAGTATAGGAGAGGTGACTAGTGTTTTTCATCCTTTCGGACATGCAAACTAATTAAAGAGCATCTTTCACCTTCGACCCAAATTATGTACTGTCAAGATCACTCCAAAGTAGTTATCCCCAAAAAAAAAAAACACCCCTCTAAAGCAATTTAAATGCCTTTCCAAGGGAGTAAATCCTTTTCCCACAACAAAGTACCCTATGAAATGATCTTACACCGTCTCAGCCTCTCCTATCAGGAATCCACCTCAATGCATCCTCCCTCTGTTGCTTGTTATTAGCCTATTTGTTAGTTTTATTGCATGTGAGACTTCTTTTATATGCAAGAGCTATCAAGTTTACTGAAAAAAAATACTGGGTGGAAAAAAATGTCTTTGACCATCATTCTTACAGTTCTAAATTAAAAAAAAAAAAAAATGAAGAAATAGAAAGAAAAGGAATGTTACTGAATGAATAGTTGTTCCTCTCTTAGTAAATGCCAGCAACCGCTTTTCCCCATCCTGTAAAGGACATACATATGTACTAAGTTGAAGAGAGAGAAGAAATTATTTAACTTTTAAATTTTTTATATAATAGACTGACCTGTTGCTTGAAATAGTCCAAAAAACTTGCCCATGAGCCATGCACTTTAACAACTACATATCTAGTTGAGAGAGTTAATTGCTGAAACAAGTGGTTTTTTGTATTGCATTTAGAGAATTGAGGATGCTGCAGATACAGATGATAACGTAACTATATAAGGCTAATAGAGAACTCATACTGAAGGATTATACCACATAGTAAGGAAAAGAACTCGAATTGAGAATGAACTTCAAACATAATAAGTCAGCATGTAAAGCAGCAAATTCTACCTTAACTCACAACCACACAAAAAGGAAGGCAAGTTCAGATAATGACGCACAAATTTGCAGATATGAACTGCAGGAGTCCATAATTCTAAATTTTAGGGTGTAAATTGTAACTGAAGTAAATGGAAAATGACTTGGGAAAAAAACAAGTAAATGGAAAATGAAAACAATGTTCGCTGTCCTAATGGGAGTTTTAATTCCCAAGACATGTTCACAGACATTAAAGAATGACAAAGAGGAGCTTACACTTGAGAAAGTTTATTGAAGAAATGTAAATCACAAAAACAATTGAATGGATACGGCCAGTAATCTAGTCCAGCACGCTTTAGTTTTGTATCATCCACCTGAAATCCTAGCGGCTGAAAAATTGAAATTGCCAAAGATACTGATGAGTAGAGGCTAAAAAGGAAAAAAAAAAAAAGAGCATCTCATTTGT
Source organism: Cornus controversa (assembly GCA_026545225.1). NCBI lineage: Eukaryota > Viridiplantae > Streptophyta > Magnoliopsida > Cornales > Cornaceae > Cornus > Cornus controversa. The sequence continues at coordinate 44,411,791 of CM048848.1, forward strand.
TATTCTACTTGGAGATTTAAAACACAAATTGAACTCAGATTACATCTACCTCAACTAGGTGTAATCCAACAGCTGATGCTGCACAAGTTCTGGCAATACATCCAGTGTTTCCAGGAATCTGCCAAGGACAATAGAAATCTCAAACCCAGTCTTGAGATATTGAGGTTGTCTGCAACCCAAAAGAAATCATAAAAGTAAAACTAGAACAAGATAATAAGGCAACAAAATAGAAACATGATGTACACTTCAATCTTAAAAGAGCCAGTGTATGAGGTTAGTTAATGTGCAAAGTTAACTCACTTCACAGTTTATTTCAATTCTTTGCAAATATCCCAACTACTCTCACTATTAATAATTGTTTTTAATAATATTATAACAAGTGGTTGTTGAATATTTTCTTCAACAAATATAAATGAGAGAGGACAGAAGAGAGAGCACTTTACACACTGTATATCCCAAATAATCATTGTATATATAATATCAAAAATCAAAACCCACAAGTCCATAAGGACCACAACAGCCCTTTACACATTGCGCAGTCAACAAACAAGCTCATGTTCAATTCCTGTCCCAAAATAGAAAACATCCAGTTTTCTCTCTTCAAATTGCAAAGCGCAAACAATTGTTGAACAACAAAATTGTTCATTTCCTCATGCCTTCCGATTAGGTCAGTAGTTTCTAACTGTAGTCCGTAGCTCTACATTTTAGAATGTCTCTCAACCTCTTCTTCTTTCCACCAAAATCTAACTCCCTCTTTTTTTTTCCCAGAATCTTCTCTCAAATATTCCATCTTTTTTCTCTTTTCCTTCCTTTCACAAAATTCCTATGTTTGTCTAACAAACTATTTTTTTTCTTTTATGTCTTTCAACAAACCCTAACTCTTCATTTATCTCACTATTTTTTCTCTTTTCTCTTTTTCCCCTTTTTGTTCTCTTTATCAAGGTTGATTAATAAACATGTCAAGTGAGACAGAGAATTATGAGAAAAGGCTGAAGTTTTTGTTTTCTGGGTATTTGTATTTGTTTTATATATTTTACCTAAATTATGTCATTCTTTATCCATAATAATTGTGATTAAACAAATAGATAGATAATTTTTCTGCTAGGTGGTTACTTCACAACTTAATCTCACATTGAAAGCATAGACATTAGGAAGTTAAGCTTTAGGTTACATCATAGTCAAGCTGCTAAAAATTATTGAGTAGGGGTGTTCATTTGATCTGCTAACCCATGAATCAAATCCGTGCGGATCGGATTGGATTTTCAATTCAGCGGTTCAGTGGCGGATTCATAAATTAGGAATCCGTAGAGATTGGATCGGATTACGGATTAGGGTCTCAACAATCTGATCCGATCTGTTAAAAATATACCGTATACAAATATTATATATATATATATAATAATTATTACCCTAAACCTAAACCACCCCCTTTACTCTTCACACACCAAACAGTGCCTTTGCACTCTTCAGTCCTTACCCTAAACCTAAACCACCCCCTTATATTATTATATATAATAATAGTAACTGGCAATTTAAATTATATGAATTAGGGGTTGTTTTGAGTTCTGACTACTCATTCATTTAATTGAAATTGGTTACAATGATTCTTTTTCATTATTATTTTTAAATATATGAACTAATGTTGATAAATTGATAATTCATCTATTGGGCCATGGTTAAAAAAAAAGGGTTGTTTAGAAAAGTCCAATTTGTAGAACCGATCCAATCCGATATTTTAGGGTTGGATCGGATCGGATTAAGTCTTCCCACGGATTGGATTAGATTCAAATTTCACCAATCCGTTGGGATCGGATTGGATTAGGTTTGATGCCTAATTCAATCCGATCCATGGTCACCCCTACTATTGATGCATTCATTAAGAGAGAAGATTTTGATAAATCGCCAACTAGTGCACCTTCCACGACTACTCTTGATACTTCATATCCTAATGATCCATATCCTCCAAAATCTCCAAGAATCGAACTAAGGAACCTAATGCTACAATTCTGGAAAGTGAGCCAGGATTACTGTTTGTCAAATATTGGAATGTCCCATCAATCAAAGCACTGAAATTCGACGAGCATATCTCAAAAAGACACCACATCAATTTCTTCTTTTAGATTACCCGCGTTATGGACCAGGAAAGCATTCCCGTCAATTCAAATCTTCTTGCTTCATAATGTTTTCTTGGTTAGAATATTCCCCATCAAAGAATGTTGCATTTTGTTTACCATGCTTTCATTTTGGAAAGAAGCTAAATGGGCATCCCAGATCAAATGCATTCACTTTAGATTCAAATTTGAAAAAGGATTAATGATGGAAAGAGCTGTGCTTTTCTAAATTACGTTGGAGAAGATCCTTGTTCACCATGATCTTGTGATGATTTAATGAACAATCTCAGTATATTGATAACGTGATGGAAGCACAAACATTTGAACAGGTTTTGAATAATCGATTATAACTAAAGTCCTCAATTGACTCAGTTCGTTGGCTCACATCCGTGGAGAATAGAATGGACTTCAAGCATTTTTTATTTTTTTTTCAAATTGACTTCAAGCATTATTTTTTAATGATTGCCCTTATGCATATTACATGCATTGCTTAGCTCATTAATTGTAGCTAGCATTAGTTGCAGTGTCTATAGAAGTAATCCCTATCCAGTTTTTTTTTTTTTTCTAAGTTGGCTTTGATTATCAATATCATTAGTGCTTCTTCATAACGTAATAGCGATTTAACAATCTGCTCATGTAGCTGAGATTGCACTTATGATAGCTCTTGATGAAATTGAGACTGTAGAGAAGCTAATCAAATTGGTACTTTGCAATGAGCTGGAGGTACTCGACTTACATTTTTATTCTGTTTGCAACTTGATAACGATGTTTGGTGCAACATGTTTTGTTCTTGATGTTGATGCTACTTTTGATGGTATAACATCCTTGAGTTTATATTTATGTTCCATTTAGTGAGAAATTATTGGAATAACTGATAGCCTTTAGTAAGCTTTACAACAAAAACCCCAAGAAATTTAAAATGCTATGAATCTTGTTTCAACTTCGAAAGCACTTATACAAAAGCTAAGGGACAATGGTTGGTATACTCTACTTGAAATTGTGAAATCATTTTGTGAAAGACATTGCATTGAAAATGTGAAATCAATTTTTGAAAGACATGCATTGATATGTCTAATATGAGTGCTCGTTACGTAACAGGTCGAGGTCTGTTCACGTCATCAACAAGATCATGTTAGTGTTAAGCATCATTATCAAATTGATTTTTAATGCTACAATATATTCTCTCAATTGCAAGAGTTAGCAGATTTAGCAAATACAAAATTCCTTATTCTTAGCTCTGCTTTGGATCCTCGGGAGTAGGGATGCTTATAAATTATTTAAAACTGATCATGTTTGCAATCTTAAAGAGAAGTTTTATCCTAAGGATTTCTGAGAGCAAGAGAAGGTTATTCTGAAATTTCAATTGCAACATTATGAGCTTGATGTACCTCATCATCTCCTAAGGGCTATAGTCAGATTTTTTTTATGCTATAACATGATTTTTATCAACTATTACTTAGTCTTGTTAGAGCACATGATTCTAGATACTCAACTAAAAAGATTTTGATCTTAGATGCGTAGATAGATATGTGTGTGTATGTGGTGCGTGTATTTGTATCAGGCAAAAACAGCTTTAGCAACATAGGAACATCAAAATTACTTCAATTAATACAAGATATACAAATTCCCCATTTTGTTAAGTTGAATCTTATATACTTCATTTTGCTACCCAATAACATAACAACCACTTACCTATGCTTAATACAACTTTCAAATTTAGTTGGAGAGATTTACACTAATCAAAAACCCAACAGCACTAATATGATAGTAAAATTTTATTTTTCTTTTCGATTCTATAATTTTCTGGCAACAAAATGAAGCGTAAGCAAAATCACCCATCGTCTCATTGTATACTAATGTGATTAATTGATTTGTAGAAATAAAAATTGCAACTCTGAATACTATAATGAAACAAAAGAAATAACCAAAATTTTCAAAAAGTATAATACATTTGCAGTTTCTATATTATGTGTCACTATGAGTTAATATAATACCTGCGGAGAAACTAAGACCACTTGAAGAAGCTTGTTCTGTGAGGTGGTTTCACAGATTGCGTCACCAATGCCGTTAGGCAGAGAACTGTCCTGGCCTCTTTCAGCTGCAGAACAAAAGCAGTTCGATTACATTGCAACAATAAAATTCACTGGTTGAATAGAAAACAGAACAAATACACTCGATTGAAGCATCGAAATCACTTATCGATATGTTTGCATAACATATATATATATATATATAGAGAGAGAGAGAGAGAGAGTACAGAGATTAGAGAGTGGATAGGAGCGTGAAGAGGAGAGAGAAAATTGGAATTTCTTCTTGACTTGAGCAAGGTGCAGAGGCCGAAATAGGGCAGCTCTGGAGCAGAAATGGAGAGGCGTCGTTATAACGTTTAGGGTTTTCAGACCAGTTGATGAGTCCATCCAAGCTCCTCTCTCTCTCCTCCCACCCTCTAACAGCCTCTTCTGAGTTCGATCAGCGGAGAGACTCGATAGTGATAATTTCGCATTTTTGCTCAAAGGTCCCTGTGACATTTTAATTTAGAAAAAACTTTTTTTTTATTTTTTTGGTGAATAAGCGAAATTTGATTACCAAAAAAAAATGATAAAAATATTAGACAGTTTAAAGAATATAAAAGGTTTATCAAGATTATAAATAATACTAAATTAATAAAATAAATTTGAGAAACCAATTTGCACACACTTTTTTCGGTGTTTACAGTTTGCATAACACGTTTATACAAGTAGGAAATGTCCATGCATATAAGAGCCAACGGTCACTCTCCCAAGACAATGTGAGACGTTACAATCACCCCCTCTTGAAACTAGCATCATCGTTGGAGTAACCCTCATGGGCTGGTGTCCGCTCTCCCATTCATGACTAGGGATTGGCTTTGTTACTATGTGTCACGATTCATTCTATATCAAATAAATATGGTCTGCTTTGCACACTATTTTTTTAGTATTCACAGTTTTTAAAATTCGTCTATACAATTAAGAAAAAGTGTCCATGTATGTAAGTGTCAACAACCACACCCCTCCCAGCAATGATACGGGAGCATTACATCGTGTCTTTGAAAGTTAGAATTTCTAAGTTATCCCGTATAATTTTCCAATAATTGTTTGGTGGATTTGGTTGAGAGGAATTACATTTGTCATCTAATAGACTATGAGAGCCTTTTAGATAAAAAAAATAAAATAAAAATAAAAATAAAAAAAACAACAACAACAACAACAAATATTAATCAAACCTCCTTTTTTCTTATTTTTGAAATTTAAAAACACCATAGACTCATGATAACTAAGGGTATACAAAGAATCAGTGAAATCGAAACTGTAAGAAACCGTATCTGAATCGAACCGAATCGTTCATTACGATTTCGAAACCGAAACCGTTAGAAATATATATATAATATAAATGAATAATAATAGTTTCTAAGTTCTAGTGTTTTATATAAATATATAATATATAAAGTATAAAATATATAATATATAAATAAATATTAATACCTTCTAAATTCTAGTATTCTATTTATATATAAAGTATAAAATATATAATATATAGATAAATACATTTAATTTCTAAGTTCTAATGTTCTATATATTTATATAATATACGATCTATAAATAAATACTAATAATTTATAATCTATTGTTATAACTAGGGATGCAAAAGTATAAGTGTGTATCTTGCCAATGTTTTAAAAAAAAAATTGACAATGAACCATTAAAGAACCGAAACCGCAAAGAACCGGAACCGAACCGAACTCAACGGTTCCGGTTTCAAAATTAAGGAACCGTTAGAAACGGTTCCGGTTCCGATTCCGGTTCCAGTTCGACCAAGAATATCATTTTTCCTATTTTTGAAATTTAAAAAAAAAACTGCACGATTATTATTTTCTGTAAGAAAATGAGTCTATGGTGTTTTTGAAAACAAATGTAAATGCTAAAGATTATTCAAATTGATTTATACCAAGAAGGACTCCGAATTAAACATTGAGAATTTAACCATTTTCCCTTGATATTTTTAGTTTTATGAAAACTAGTAAAAATTTATGACTCTCTCTTTTAGAAAATGTTAACTAAAATGAAAGAGAGGTTGTATTTAATTTTTAGTCTAAAAAAATATAGTTTTAGTGAAAACTTTTAGTGTTTAAAGAAAAATAAGGACAGAAGGAATTTGAAATTACACTTCTATGAATTTTATAAGAGGTGTCAAAATGAGAGTTTAACATGAATAGTGTACTTCTTGAAAAATGAGAGGGTTAAAGAAATTTAAAAGAAATGAGAAAAAATGTAAATACATTCCTAAATAAAAAAAAAATGACCATCACAAATTCACAATAAAGTGACAGTGATAATCACACAAAAAGCACCACTTGAAATTAATGATAGACCACCCGCCTCTATGGCCGAGTGGTATCTCCTGGCCTTTCCATAGGAAAGGTCCAGGTTCGACTTTTCCTAGATGGGAACTTGTCAGGCTAAAAAAAAAAAAAAAAAAATTAATGATAGTAGTTACATGTCATTTCAAATGCAATAGAATGCAAAACTGCCATAGAAGCCCACATAAACAGAGATCTAAACAGATCCCCCTGCATGTTTTAGGATAATCTTAGTATGAAGGGTTATTATTGAAATTAAAATACTGGACTTGTTCATTTGTAACAAATATATTGCCCAACTACATAGATTTCTAGTGAGGTTGAAACCTTATTAGGTATATATGATGCATCTTAAGTTTGTAAATCATTCAAAAATTTAAAGTGGTTAGCGGATGAGTTGATTCTTTGTAAATAAATAAATAAAACATATGATATCCTTCGCGCTCATATGTATATAGAATGTAATCATCAATCTATGTTGTTATGTTTGGAAGCACCGAATCAGCGCCTTGGATTTGGAATTGGAAGATTTGAATTGAATTTCCTCCAATTCCAAATCCATTGTGTCAATTCGGTGCTCCAAACGCAACATTAGAATAATGTTTATTCTAGAAAACTTCTTTGCAATGGAGTTTTCATTAGAGATTATGACAATGTCTGGGATTTAGTGATAATCAACTTCTTCCAATGCATTTTTTGGTACAGAAAGCAATATACTAAGACTGAAGGACATATACCTCAACCACTTCTAAAGCAATTTTCATTTCTAATATGTTTCTCTCTTCTTAATCTTTTCACTTTTTTTCTCTACATCTTAACTCTCATTTATCACTCCATTTCCAAACACAAACACAATGAGCCTTTTTTCTTTTTTTTCCATTTTGTTAAGGAGAATGAAAACACTGAAACATTTTAGATGACTGGTGTTCACTAGTATTAACCAACAATTAATTCAGTGTTGGGGTTCTCTGTTCCATTATAAAATTTTCATGTTCCTCCAATTTTAACTTATCCATATTGCAGAAATACAAGGGTGAATCATTCTGTACTCTTCATCTTTAAAGAAATGTCATTCCATCAATTCAACTTGAACAAGTATTTGCAGAAATTTAGTCTGCTTCACTGTTCTTGGCCGGCGTTATCAACATTTTTTCTGTCATTCAAGGTGAATTGAAGCATAGAATAAGTGGTAATGTAGCACATTAAGCATGCTCAAATCATTGTTATTTCATGTTAATGGAATATGCAGCACGCTTCGTTTGAAAGGAATATGCCACAAACATCAAATGCACTTATGAACTAAGCAATCATTTTTAGAACCAGGAAAAAAAAAATCAAGAACAACTGAAAGATCAAAACACAAATCAGTCGAATTTGTCACATAGGTTCAACATTCTTCGACTTATTATTAGCATTTAGCAGCATCAGAGATTTATACCAACAGATCTCTGCCCATTTTTATTTGTATATCTCTCTCTCTGCAGCTTTAGGCTACAAGTCCTACTTTCCCAAATCACCTGCACCAGAAAAAGACTAAACAATTCAACACATTTTACTGATATCATGTGTGATTGCAGGAGTAAAGAGACAACTGAATTCCCCTATATGTTAACTTGTAAGAGGCCAAAGAGAAAAAAATTCATTAAGGGCGGCCAAAGAGATCATGCATCTCTTGGTGACTAAAAAAGAGAGACAGACAGACAGACACACGCATACACAGAGAGAGAGAGAGATTTACATGGTTCGAAGTTGGTGGTACACTTCTCAGGAAGCGTCATGGCCATGTTCCGATCAACGCCAGAGATTGGAGGGCCATTGACAAGGACACAAAGACAAGGCTGTCCTAGAATTCTGATGGCATTGCAGCAGGCTTCGCTTGGTGGGATGGGGCTAAACGGAGCAACTGCTGATCTACAAGGTATCAGCTGAACAAGTGCAGAGAAGAAAGTGCTACCACAAGAAAGGCCATTGCCTTGCTCCACCAAACCTGCAATGACCACCATAAACAGCAATATAGGCAGCGCCTTAGTGTGAAAAAGCTTCATGTTTGAAATAGAATTCTGTCTTTCTAGGTTGCTTCGTGCTACAGGGAGTGTTTTCATAAATGGTTTACATATATATAGAGGAGATGAAGCTGTTAATGCCAATGTGTGCTTCTATCCTAGCCCTATACCACACTTGTTCATGCTATTTTTATGTTAGATCTGCCAATCAACTGATTTTTATAATAGAAGATATTATAAGAACACTATTTGCATGCTGATGAAACAGTTTGTAAACTCAACTTTCATGACCATGCATCTCTAAAAACTAGTTTAAAATTACTCAATTCACTAAAATTACTGGATTATGAAAAGCCACCAACCAAATCCAATCAACGAATCACTTCTTTGATAAACTTGGCAAGCTCAGGGTAGGATTATCAAGTGATTGCATCATATTAGACCATAAAAACAATATTGGTAGTCTGCTTAAATTCACAAAGATGTCAACTCAACCAAGTTAAAGAATATGTGAGGATTGCAGAGATAATAACCTCCCAATGCATTTTGCTTGGCACAATTTTAAGTTGATCTTTGAGTTTTCAAACATGCACAAAGTGTAGTAGGAAAATAGGAAGGATGAATGCTTGATGAGCTTAGTGTTGTATTTTATACTGTAGAATTTCATGAAAAATAAATGAATGGCATGGTTCTTGATATTTCATTTGAGACCAAAAGAAGAAAAAAAATCAACATTTTTGAAGTCCATCACATAGAAGGAACCCTTCTTTTGCATGCATTCATTTATATAAAACCAAAACATTTGACATTACAAGCTTGCTTTCATAAATTCAGATGGATGTTCAAGAAACATTCTAAATCAACTAGTATGATAAATAACGGCTCTCATCTAACAAGTGCCCATGATCCTGATTTCAGGAGATGAACGATGAAACAGTATTATTTGCAACTTCTTCATGTGATAAAAGCAAGTTTGAAATGTTGTTGGCATCTCAGGACAATAAACACACGCATGCTTTCTTTGATCATGAGTTATCAAGGCTCCTTTATTTCCTTAGAGATAAAATTACAGCAATTGAGCTCTTGTTCTATAGATTCTCCTGCACAAATTGGTGGATTCTTGCTGCTCAAAACAGAAAACACTTTACTTTTTAAAATCTCAAAAAATGCGATCATTGCAATTAGCAAACCAACATAAAGCTCGAGGAAATGGTAAAATGATCAACAATGGAATTCAAGCCAGTAAATGACAAAATTAGCAGTATAGGGATAAGGCCACAAGGGGATGATAGAGAAAAATTTAGAACTCAAAACGTCGACAACCAAAAAATATCATAATATGAAGTACATTTCATAATAATCTTTTGTTTTGTGGTAACATACACAATCTCATTTAATATGTCCCACTACTCACTCTGAAAAGAGAGCTATATGATTGTTCATTTCCTTCAACAAAGTGGTTCATTTTCACTTAAAATAATACACATTTGAAAGTCCTTAAACAAAAACTCCAATGATCATGGTTAAAAATTAAACTCATCGGATCTTCATAACAGTTGGAATCTAATGCATATTCCACCATTTCAATGGTAGAAATTACATTACCGGAAAACCCAGAATGTATACTATCAATTATTTGGTCAACATGGAGATGAGTTGTCTTGTTTAGGAACTCCATCATTGAGTAACAACAACAAAAAAAAAAAAAAAACAGCTCATCAATTGGTTAGCTCACATATTTAAGCACATAAACACCAGCCAGTCATTAATATACTCTTACCTGCTTTCCTGTGTGAATGAGGAGACAACCCATTGGATCTTTTCAACCTTTTTGTCCATTTCTTAGCCAAATGTTTAGACCATGGAATCCTTCAAACATCAAGGTTACTCCCTGTTGGAGTAAGCAGATGTGGTCCCTGAGTTTGAAGAGAGAGAAGTTGTTAAACATCATAAAGTTGAAAAGCAAGGAACTCTTTATGGTAATGGAAGAATGGATCATGCATCAATTATATAAATGAAAGCCAAATATCAGTTTTGCAAATAACTACCGGATCAAAAAATTCAAATTTCAGAAAATACTGAACTACTACCCATGAAACACAAAACAACAACGCATATTTTCAAATTGGATATCCTTAGACAATAGAGCCTTTTATCCCTAAAGAAATTATTAGAGTACCAAGTCAATGATAAAGATGGTAAATGCCAATTTACAGCAAAATAACCAGTAAAGATAGTAGCAGCCTTGAATTGTAAATAATGAATGTCATTGGCCCATGTGTTACTATTGCATATCCAATCTGCAGACTGATACAATTTCTTATCATTCCTGTTGTGTTTCTTTCCTTTGAGAAGCTTTAGGAATTACAGAAGACAAATTAGGAAGTAATAACTAGGCAAAATTACTTTTTCAGCATCCAACAAATTTAAATGGTTACATCACAAAATCCCAAATTACCAGATAGTAGAAGGGTCAAGACATCGAACTCTTTTCAATTTGGCAGATATTTTTGTTTCCTAAGGGAACAAAATGAGAAGAAAAGAAAAAGAAACATGGTTTGGCTGTCATTCACGAAGAATCACAAAATAGATGAAGCAAATTAAGCGTTAGTGGCACTGTAATGCAACACAGCAAGGTATCAGTAAACCATTCCTAACAGAAATATCCTCTGCTCATCCCATAATGAATAAGATATCAGTTTGCATTTCATAAGAGAAATGAATGCATTATTTGGCAAGCCAACCCTGATTGCTCTCCCTTCTAAGCCTAAGCAAATATATATATATAAAGTGCATGCGTGTGTGTGTGTGATATTTGATAGGATATGTTACTTATCAAAAAAATATTTTATTTCTTAAGATATGCATAACCAGAAATATTTCATAAATGGCAAACCATACTCGTGATACTTCACCTCTATTTGGTGTCCCTTCCATTCGGGAAATCCCTCCAAAGTTCAGTCCCTACATGAGAGAAATGTTGAAGATGGAGTTGGGTTAGTGTACATAATATCATTTCTTCTCCTTTTTGGTGCAATATTAATGCAAAATTTAATGTCAAAAAAGAGTTATAATTGGAGAAGTAGTAAATTACTACAGTTCTGAAGTTAAGAATTGATCAGTTCTGTTTATAAAATGAAAAGTTTGGTCTTTCTTTTTATATTTCTTTACAACAAAAAGATTATTACTTGATCAGAAGAAATTAATCAGGAAAAAAATAGTACTCCAAATATTCAGATACTCGCAGAAGAAACCTAGCTCAGTAATTCAGAACTTCCACAAACAAATTTCATTAAATATTCATAACAAAGGAGAATAGAGTTGATCACTCTACCAATCATAAACTTGCAAAGGAAACAAAAACAATCAGCAAAGTGAAACAAACACCGCTGTTTTTGCAGCCCAATTACTAAAAAGAAAAAATTGATAAATTAGAAAAGAATACATAGAAAATAACATAAAAATCACATACTACATTTCAAATACACAAACTCATTCAAGATATAACAAAAGAAAGAGCAAGATTATCATTTAGGAATCAAACCAAGATTCTTATAATCAAACACATGCAATAAACAAGTGGAATTGCAAATTTACATCAACCAAAACAAGTGGCAAACACCTGATATGCCATCAATTCACATTTCAATACTTTATCCCAAGTAGCACCCATTAATCATCAAAGAATTGGACAAACACTACCTCCAAAGCCTATCCCAAATACAGAATGACACTAAAACACAGCACAAACTACAAAATATACCACAAGAGAAAGCAAAATAGATACATCACACAGAGAGAGCAAAATAAACGGTATATCATAAGAGAAAAAGCAAGATAATCAATTCACCATCAAACAACGATTAAATCAAAATAAACAGACAGTGAACAAAATGAAATTGCAACTTTTCATTGAACGAAATTCAAACACTAACATTGCATTGATTCACGTTTTAACACTAACCCAAAGTAGAACCCATTAACCATAAAACCCACCACAGATATACAGCAACACTACCAATAAACCCTATCCCAAGTACAAAACACAAACTACCCATAAAACCCAAAGACCTTGATCTAAGCTCTCTCGCCGCGAATCCTCCTCGCCAGCTGAATATCCTTGGGCATAATGGTGACCCTCTTGGCATGAATCGCGCACAGATTGGTGTCCTCAAACAGCCCCACCAGGTACGCCTCCGCCGCCTCCTGGAGAGCCGCGACGGCGCTGCTCTGGAACCGGAGGTCAGTCTTGAAATCCTGCGCGATCTCACGGACGAGCCGCTGGAAAGGAAGCTTTCGGATCAAGAGCTCAGTGCTCTTCTGGTACTTCCTGATCTCTCGGAGCGCCACAGTCCCAGGGCGGAAGCGATGGGGCTTCTTCACTCCGCCGGTGGCGGGAGCCGATTTCCTGGCGGCCTTGGTGGCGAGTTGCTTCCTCGGAGCCTTACCGCCGGTGGATTTGCGAGCTGTTTGCTTGGTACGAGCCATTGATGATGAACGATTAGATATAGAGAGAGAGAGAGTCGGGAGACGTATTGTTTTTAGAGAGAGAAGGTGTGGTTGTGTGATGGATGAAAGGGTTTGAAGGGCAATTTATATTGGTAGAGTGGTGGGAAAAGGAGAAGCGGGGGATTTTGAGTTTTTGGGGGGTTTCGAATTTCGGTGTTCGAAACTTTTGGAGGTTGATTAAGGGCCGTTTATTGGATAGTTATGGACGGTAGAGATCAGTTAGAGGATGACAGAGTGGATGACGATCCGTGTGTGGTATTTACAAACCACTGATATCTTTCCACGTCAGCCTGGGAGTAGCTTTTCACCTGCTGTTGTTTTCCCTTCCTTGACCAAAACATTACACACGACTGTTAGTCTCAGAGCCAAAAGTAGGACAAATGGCATGGGTGGAACTCCAGTGCGTTGGAGACTCACCTCGAGTTTAACCGAGGTATGAAATCTTTTTACTCTAATTCAACCAAACTCAAACTTTAAACTCAACTAATCAACCCAGGTACAATCTATTTTGAAATCTTTTAATTTGGATTTGAGATTGGGTTTGTACATTATATTAGGACATCAAATTTCAACATTGACTTATAGTCTACAAAGCACGGACACTTCAAAAAGAATCCATGACCGTATCAGACACGTATTCAATACAGATACGACAAGATACGTGTCCGATACGACTAAGAAGTGTCCAATTTTTTTAAATTATTTTTTGAATATCGAATACGGCTAGAATACGAGGAAGATATGGTTAGGATACATGAGAATATGCCAAGATACGTTTAAGATACGTCTGTAATACTTTTCGGAACAAATTTATAATTTTTTGTTCTATAAAATAGGGTTGAGATTGTAATATTAAAAACTTTATAGATTAGAAAATAAATATCATTTTATAATAAAACAAAAATATTTTTAAAACCCTCAAGTAAGTGAGTTATTGTAAAGAATATTAAAAAAGATAGTAAATTTTTAGATTTTAACTTTTTATATTTTGTATAATTACTTTAATTATATTTATTGTATGGTTGAAGAATAAAAATTAATATTTTATGTATAATAATATATTTTTATTTATTCATATCTTATTATTTTTTGAGATTTTCTGTATCGCTGTATCCGTATCGTGTGTATCATGTGTCTGTGCTTCCTTGCTTATAGTATAAAAGTTAGAGACAAAATATAGAGAATAAGAGAGAAAGCGATATCATAATATCTATATCTATTTATATTACTATGTAATACTAAGGGGTTTTTTTTAGCTTCAATACACTATTTTAACAAAAATATATTAAAAAAATAAATTATAATATCAACAAAACTCTTTTTTAATTTCACTACATTTTTTTTAAATAAAAAAATAGAGTTATAATCTAAACAAAACCTTAAAACCCCAAAAATCACAAGCACCAATACAAACACAGCTCTCATCAACCGGCTATTCTTCTTTTTGTCAACTAACAATTCTTCCTTTCAATTTTCATCAACAAGTATTCTAATTCGGTTTCCTCTCGACTTACATCAACTCTCATGTGAGTTTCTTTTCTTTTTCTCTCTTTTTCATAGTCTTATCTATATATATATATATAGCTAGATAAGTATAAGTTGTTTATATTATATTTACTTTTAGTTTGGGCTTAATCAGTGGTTATTGAATTATGTTATCTTTCAGACATTCCTTCTTCTCTCTCCCTTCAATTTTTCATTCTTGTTCACACTTTAGTGGGTTGTACTAAAATAGCAATCAATAATTGGGTTTAAAATTAACACCAACTCAGGCACACTTCTCTCATTTATGACAACTTATTTATAAAAAGTTCAATTTAATAGACTGGTGTATTTATGCAATAACTTTAATTTTCATGGATGTAATTTAGGAGTTTTTAGGATGTCAAAATTGGAATTAAGGTTTTCAATTAGAGTTGTTTGATTATATATAACTAATAAAACATGTCTATTGGTTCACTTTTTAATTATGTTTTTTTTTTTTATAAATTGAACAACCGTAGACAAGATGAATATATTGACTCGTATGATTAGTTGACCATGAAGGCATCAAACCGTAGATTGATTAAAAAAAGGCACCTATATATAAACTAATGGAACAATAATCTGATTTGATGTATACATGTTATGATTTGTTGCTCAGCAACTTCTTTGCAATAATTATTTTTATGAATTGAGTGAAGTTGGGATTTAGGAGACCGCTTCCTACTTTCTAATTTTTAGTTTCAATACTTCATCACAACCAATAAAATAGAAGGAAAAAAAATAGAAAAAGTTGTTCAAGTGACCATTCATCATATCTAGAAATAAATATATTTATTCTTTCAATGTCATAAATGATAATATCTTACATATTGAAGATCTCATTGTCAAATAATCTAATATCTCCACAATAGATTTATACTCAGTTGCAAAGAAGAATAATTTTTTTATATTTTATAACATAAGCAATAGGAAAAATAATTTGATTAGAAAACGGTAGAAATAAGTAATTCAGAAAGAATAAATTGTTAAAAAATTTACAAGCAACAAATAATTTAAATTTGTTTAAACAATATTACTTTTGTTCCAATAGTAATTTTATTTTATTATCATTGAATAATTTTTTTAATATTTCTTTATTTTTAAGTTAACACAAACTCTATTTAACACACATACAAATAATATCAATAGTCCTAAAATCATATCTTATAATAGAGTAAGAAGAAATTTTATTTTTTTATCTATTTTAGAGGTTCTCGTGTGCATCGTAAAAATTAAAAAGATTATTTACCTTGATGTAATTACCGAATAAAAATGAAAAATTATTAATTAAACAACCATTATTTATCATTATACCTTTCGGTTCTTTTTTTTATTATTGTGAAAGTCTAAATTCTTTTTTTTTTTTTTTTTTGCTTTTAATGTATCTTTATCAGTTTCTTCTATTCGGTTTAGTTGACGTTGTCTTTTTGTTTCTCTCGACTTCACTAGTAAGTGTGATATATATATTGTTTTACTGTTGTTGTCATTTTTTTGTTTTTATAGTTGTACAAAAGGTTTTTTACTATCATTAATCCCTCCTTTTTAAATCTTTTATAATGCAACTTTATCTTAAGGTTTGGTACGAATTTCTCTAATTTCTTTTTATTCATCATTAATCTCTTATTTTCAAAAAAATTCGTGATACTCCTTTATGTTATTGTTATGCTTATTATTATTTTTTTCATTATTATTATGATTATGACCGAACTGCTAAAATGGTGCATGTAATATGAATTAGGATTTTCAAATTGGAATTAGAATTTCAACCAAAGTTGATTATGGTCCAACCAAAAGAAATAATTTAAGACAAGCTAGAAGCATAAAATATAGTAACATGTTTAACCTAATTTTATTAAAAAGCTAGGTCCCACCTTATGATTTGTACAAAAACTGTTACTCAAGATATGACCCTAGAGGGGGGGTGAATAGGGTCTTAGGCAAATAATTAAATCAAATCCCAGAATTGATTATGATAGGCAATGAATAATGAGATAATGAAGGAATTTAAACAAGCACAATATAAAAGATTAGAGATAGAGATATTCAAACACAATCAACACAAGGATGTAGCGTGGTTCGGAAACTCCTACTCCACGACTCAAGATCCCTTCTTGAGATTTTCCCCAATCCACTATGGTTCTTCCTTGTTGGTGGAGAGCAAACCCTTACAATGGAGAACACAAGCTCCCTCTTGCTAAGTGAACTTCTTCACTTAGTCTTCTAGGGTTCAGCAACCCTTAACAACTGATGTAGAACAGAATTTGTGATAAAAAGAATGTCTCTTTAAGAAGAAAACACAACTTCAAGCTCTCAATTCTATAGTTAAAGTTGAATCACGAGTTTGAAGCTCAAGTGTATTGAATGATGGTAGATTGCTATAAATGTTTCTCAATAAATGCTCAAGAGAAATGTTCTATATCCATAAATGCAGAGCATATCAATATATATATAGCCTTTGCAAAATATAGCTGTTGGAAGGTAGTTGTGAGCATTAAATGCACTGAACTAGCCGTTGTATTCAAATTCAGCTACTTTCAGTCGGCTGAAAATAAAGTTTCAGTCAGCTGAAAAGATGCTCTAAAAATATCCAAGTGTTCTGTCACTTTCAGTCGCCTGAAAGTGCATTTTCAGTCGCCTGAAAGTTCATTTTCAGTCGCCTGAAAAACCACTTTCAGTCGCCTGAAAGTGCATTTTCAGCAGGCTGAATCTGCACTTTCAGCTGGCTAAAAATTGATTTCAGTAAGCTGAAATTTAAAAGTCTTAAAAAGATTTTCAACAAAGTGAAGGAAAGACTTTTGACCTTTTAAAAAAATATCCCTAGGGCTTTAAGAGTTTCTTAGTGATCAAATGACCAGAGATAATATATATGAGAATGCATCATGGTCATGTAATGCAAGTGAGCTTCAAACAAGTTATTCAAAAGTAACTTTGACAAATTAAGTCCTATCTCTCACCAAGCTATAACTACCCCATTTCTTCATGCTTGAAATGTCTTGAAGCTTTGAGTTATTTCCTTCTTCTTCTCTGAATGTTTTTCTCATGTCATTGTCTCCTTTAATGATCATTCCACCATGTGAATGCCTCCTTTGTTTATGACAATTATCCTAAGCAATCACTTAATTTAGATGTTAGTGTTTAACATCATTAATGATTTGTTATCATCAAAATTACTGGATTACCCTTAGGTTAAAACCTTTGGGTCAACAAAAACTATAAAATAAAGTTATGAATAAATTGTTAACTAAACTTAAAAGATATATTCTTAATTCTAAATAAAATTATTTGCTTCTATTATTTAATGGTCTCAAGTATATATCATCTATGTAAGCCGAACTTTAAAAATATTAATATAATAAATATTTTAATTTCTAAAAGGATTTTACCCATCTTTATTATTTTTGTGTGCAATTTTATTTTTTGAAAAAAACAAATTGCGTCATAGGATTATTTTTATATGAATTTTATCTTAGATAATAATTTTAAAGTTTTAGCTACTTGTGATTGACATATAGCTTTAATTTTATATTAGTATTTTATTTTTATTTTTTATTATAATATATTTATTTCAATAAATACATAGAATGGAATGACCATTCTCATTCAAATGTTTGCCTACAGATAGAGAATGGTGTAGGAATAAAATGGTACTACCTTCTAACATGCTATATTTTTCTATATAAAATAGAATTAGTTTTAAAAATGGAACATTTGGCCAATTTAATTTAATTGCCATGTGAAAAAAAATTAATTACCCATTCAGTTAAAACTTTATAAATTAAGATATAATCCGTTTTTTTCTTCTAGTCAAGATTAATATAATCTTTTATATGAACAAAAATTTAATATTTCATTAAAAGTTGAAAGTGATAAAACAAGGACCTATATACCCATTAAATATATATATATATATATATATTCTAGAGTGAGTTGTAAAAGAGAGAGATGCATTCATGAAGAGAGAGAAAATAGTTTTAATAATAAGTGGAAATGGAATAGTCATTCCATAATTCAAGAAGTGGAATGGTTTTGTTGGGATGAGCATTCCGAGGGAATGACTTGGAATGATCATTCAATTCTAATGTAGCACAACAAACGAGAGAAAGAGAATCAAATGTGGAATGACCATTCCATTCCATCTTCATTCCTGCGTACCAAACTAGCCTTAAGTATTATTTTCTAATTATATTTATTATTTGCCTTCATCCCTAACAAAAGCTCTTCCTATTTTAGAAAAAATAAAAATAATATTATAATTCTTACTTTTATAAATTTTCTAATTATATTTATTCTGTAGTTTCAAGTCATTTAATTTAATTAGAATTCTTTTTTTTCTTTAAATGTCAATTCTTTATATTTTTTTCTTTCTATTAGTCAAACATTCCAATTTTTTTCGTTTTCCTTCTATTAGTTGTTAGAATTCCAATTTGGTTCATACTTCATTCATAACACAAAACTCTTCCTATTTCAAAAAAAATAAAAATAAAATTATAATTCTTATTTTTATAACTTCTCTAATTCTATTTATTTTTTCTCTCACACTTTATCTCCAACACACCATCTTTCTATTTTTAAAATTCAAAAAAATAAAAAATAAATATTATAATTCTTATATATAGATATTTTTTTCTAATTCTATTTATTCTCTCACTAATGCATTCCTAACACATACTCCTAAAATATAATATTATTTAAATAAATATTTTTTTCTAATTTTATTTCTTCACTCTCTAACTTCATCCCTAACACAAACTCCTAAAATATAATATTATTTAATTCAATAAATATATAGAAACATAACCTTTCTAATGTACTAATGAAAAACACCATTTTTTTAATTTTTATAATGCATTTTTTAAACATAAAATTTTCTTAACTCTTAAATAAATATTATTTTCTAATTCTATTTCTTCTCTCTCTCTCTATCTTCATTCCTAACACAAACTCCAAAATTGTAATATTATTTAAACAAGTATTCCTTTTCTAATTTTATTTCTTCTCTCTTTAACTTCATTCCTAACATAAACTCCTAAAATATAATATTAATTAATGAAAAACACTACTAATGGAAAAACTTCTAAAGAAGAAAATTGAACTAAATAATATTTAATGAGCTCACTTATTTTATAATTTAGTTATTATTTATGTACTAAATTAAAATATATATTTGAGTAAATTATTTTTATTAAGAAATTGAACTTTGAGATTCAAATGTTAATTTACAATTTTTTTTTGAAATTAGATTTTACCCACGTGTTGTTTACAAGTATATATGTGTGTGTGTGTGTGTGTGTGTTGTGAGAGAGATAGAGAGAGGGATGAAGGGGGAGATAGAACTAGGGGTGCAACCTGGGTTGGGTAATCCGAACCTAACCCGAGCCCAACCAGATTTTTTACGGGCTTGGGTAACTATTTTTACAATTAGGGTTGAGCTTAGGTTGAAAAACATTAACCCGAACTTAATTAGGGTTAGGCTTGGGTTGAGGTGCCAACAACCCAAACTTGAATTGTAATATTATTTTTATTCATATTTTTTTATTTTAAATATATTATATATAATATTCAAATTATGATAACATCTTTCTTTTCAACTTTCTTTATTTAAATGTTAATTTATTGTATGTCAACACTTCGAATAATTAATTTCCTAAAAATTGTTTGTAATTTTAGAAATTTTTATTAAGTTCTTAATTTTTTGTGTGTTTAGGAGTAATCTAATGTGAAACTTATTAAAGATCATTTTAAATTTTCAACATGGAGATTAGTGATATAGATAATTCGAATTAACCCGACTTTCTAACCAGAAATCTCAACCCAAGTTGCAAACCCGAGCTTAAAAATTTAATGATAGATTGGGTTAGGGTTGAGTAGTTAGTGTTGGAAGTAGGGTTCTGATTGAGTTAGGGTTGAACATTTCATATAGGGTAATGCTACTCAGGCAGAATTCGTAAGCAGAATTCATAGGCAGAATATTTTATATCCATTGGATGCATGTGGTAGACCCCACCACATACACTCACCACATACATCCAATGGATGTAAAACATTCTTCCTATGAATTCTGCCTACGAATTATGCCTGAGTAGCATTACCCTTTCATATATAAGGTTGAACTCGAATTGTACCTCTAATTATCTCAACCCGCCCGAGTTGTAACCCTAGATAGAACCTAAAGTTAGGGTTTGAGTCTTGTGGTGGCCCGCGAAGAACCAAGAAGCAATAGGCACTTTTGTCCATTTTTTAGAGTTGAGAAAGTGAGATTCTGATTAAAATTGGTGGACTTATCTTGAAATGATAGAGTGTTTTGCAGAGCACCTATTCCCATGCATGCAACCAATTAAAAATTTCAAATATACATGTTCTCATATGATATATAATATATAATTGTAAAAAATTGAGTTTAGTTTGTTCGGAGTTAATTAATATGACTAGGTTAACGGTAGACGTAAAAGAGGTTATGAGGCTAAAAGTGGGAGTTGTGACAGAATTTGTGAGCTTATTGTCTTTACCTTAGGTAAGCGTTTGCAAGAGTGCAAGATAGAATTTGGGGCACAACTATATGTCATTATATTATCACAGTGTTATAATATTATTAATATTAATATATATATATATATATAATAAAAATAGTTCAGTTTGGTCTTAATGGGTTGTGAACCGAAAACTAATGGTTCCTAAAATTTAGAACTAGAACCGAAAAATTGAATGTAATGATTCAGCTCAACTACGATTCTTTATAGTTTAGTTTGATTCAATTCGGTTTACCAGTTTTAGTTCATTGTGTACCTTTAGGACCTGTTGTTCCAAGTAGGGATTGCAAGTAGGGGTGCACAAAGAATCGATAGAACCGCAACCGTAAGGAACCATACTTGAACCGAACCGAATCGTTCACTACAGTTCCGATTCTAGTTCCAAATCAAGGAACCGAAACTGGAACCGGAACCGTTAGAATATATATATATATATATATATATAATATAATATAATATAAATGAATAATAATAGCTTCTAAGTTCTAGTGTTTTATATAAATATATAATATATAAAATATATAAATAAATACTAATACCTTCTAAATTCTAGTGTTCTATTTATATAAAGTATAAAATATATAGATAAATACATTTAGCTTATAAGTTCTAATGTTCTATATATTTATATAATATAAGATATATATATAAATATTAATAGCTTCTAATCTATTATTATAACCAGGGGTGCACAAGTACCAGTGTGTATCTTGCCAATGTTTATAAAAAAAAAATTGACAAAGAACTGTTGAGGAATCGGAACCGCAACCGCAAAGAATTGGAACCGAACCAAAGTCAACGGTTTCTTAATTTTCAAAAGCCGAAAGCCGCTTTTAAAGCCAATCCAATGGTTTCTTAATTTTGGTCCTGTTCGGATTGACTTTTGAAAAGTGGTTTTCGATTTTTCAAGCTCAAAAGTCGTTTAAAGGAAGCTGGTGGGTACCAGCTTCCTCATTTAACTTCTGCTTCTCTTTTTCTTCTGTGTAAAAGTCGAAGCCAAAGCTCTACCAACAGAGCATTTATCTTTTAGTCTTGCTTTTATCACTTACCTTTTTGAAATTATTTTTACAAATGTTGAAAAACTAAGGCCCTGTTTGGCAGAGCTTTTGCTTCGGCTTTTACGCAGAATAAAAAGATAAGCAGAAGCTAAATCTCAGGAAGCTGATACCCCCTAACTTCCTTTAAACGCTCTTTTTGGACTCCGAATCTCTTCTGTCTTACCAATCCAAACACTCTCTAAAATGGCTTTTGAGCTTGAAAAGCTGAAAGCCGCTTTTTAAAAACCAATCCAAGCAGGGCCTAAGCCAGTAATGTCAAGCACTTCCCAGCATATCAGTTTTGCCACTTCCTCAGCTGCTCTAAAGCCAGGCAGCTCGATAAACCACTCAACCATCTACATTAGAGTTGATCCATGAGGGAGATTCCATGAAAAAAAATTAGAAAACCAGCTCCAAACCTGAGCAACAATTACACAACGAAAAAAAAATTATCTCGCATATTCTCAGCAACAAATCAATTATAAAAGACAGAAGAAGATAGATCTGTCACGCCGCGATTTTTGGAACATGATTAAAATAATAAAATAAATTAAAAACCTTCAATAATTAAAAATAAAAATTAAACATTAAAAGAACCATTGCAATAATCCAACAAACATTCTTCACTTTAATGAAACATGACTTGTGCAACAACTTTGACTTAGAAAGAACATATGATTAAAGTCATCTAATACAATATTGAAAATCAAGTAGCATTTTCTTAAAACTTCTTTTATCCAAAAACTTTCTTAAGTGAGTTCAAAAAAACCTTCGTTACTTCTTACTTCTACTGAACCTGAAAAATATTGGGGTGAGCACAATCGCCCAATAAGAGAAAATCTCCAAATCCATAAATACCATAAACATAATACAAAAGAGCATGAAACTTTTATAAATATAAATTAAGCATAACTAAATAATAAAAAATAACAAATATTAACATCAGTGCAATAACAAAATAACCTTCTGAAATAAATTCAAACTAAAACATGTTAAGCAAACAAATTTACCAACCCCGTCATGTATACTGCACATACCAGTGGATTTTCGGTCATTCTCACAGCAGACTGCTGACCCCAACTATAGTCCGAAATAGTTCTCGATTTTTCAATCGAAGGGTACCCTTCCTATTTTCAATCGATTACACATGATCAAGCACACACCATTAAATTTCATCCATATCCAAAGACAAGATACAATTCGAGTATCATTTTCTAAAACAATTATTTTTGTATCGTTGAAATCACAAGATAAAACTTTTCTCTTCCAAATCTCTATTCATGTACTAAATTTCACTTGACCAATAATTAAATACGTAATCAAATAAATCATCCAAAAATAACAATTGACCAGTTTCTTTGTTAGTCTTACTACACAGATCAAGACACTCAAGATCTAAAACTATAATTTGACAAAAGTGAGCTTTGAGTTTCCCGGTAAGTAAAAAGACTTTTAATTTACCTTTTTCACAATTCATGAAATTGACCACATGTAATCTACATACATATAGGGGCGGAGCTAGGATTCAAGTTTAGGGGGGGTGTAGTGTATTTTGGTGGAGAAAAAAAAAAGACAAATATAAATTTTTCATGTAAAAGACTAACAAAAATTGAAAAAATACAACAAAATCATTATTTTTTCAATGAGTAATATAATATTCTTAATCTATTGTGTTCAAACCATTTGACAAGTTTAACAAATTTGCACAACAAAAACGATTTGTATTGACTCTCAATTTACCCAAAAAAATAAATTTAGTCAATTTTATTTCTTTTTTAGATATAATGATTATCAACGAGGAAATGAAAACCAATATAATAGAAAAGGGCAACGTAATTTAATGTTATTGAAAGAAAATTAGAAATAGAATCCTTAGAGAGTTAAAAGTATCAAAGCTTAAAAAAAATTTAAATGTAAAGAAAGATTTACATCTAGCCATTTAGGATTTTCATATTCTATGAAAAATAAATGTATTTTACTGCAAAAGAAACGAATAATCAAGCGTTAGTGATAGAGAAACAGAATTAGAGAAGGTTGATTTGCTTTCTCTATCTCTCATTCGCAAACTCAAAGAGGAAGCTGTAGTGCAGTCATGAAGAGACCGCTGGAGTGAAATCACGAATAGAGATAATGATCTATTGTTAACCTTGAAGGTTTTTTTTTTTCAAAAATTAAAAGGTATAACTACACTTTGATACCACGTTCTCACGCTCTAAATTTTCAAACCTGGTGTGATAAAAAGAATTAAATTAAAAGTCGAAACTCAATTGTCAATGCTCTTGAAACTTGGTCAAATTATTTTTTTTCCTTCAAATAAAAGAAATTCATTTTTCTCAAGATTTAAATAACTAGGCTCTATGCACTTAGAATTTGTTCCATAAAATATTTTTATTGAAAGACGACTTCGAAATACTCAATTTAGGCTCAACTTTTGCCAATTAGTTATCAATCTTTTAGTTTAAAAAGAATATATAAAACAAATTTAAGAAAATAATTACACACAATACACCCCATTTTCCATTATTTCTCATCGTATAACACACAAGTGAATGTATATATATATTTTTCTTCCTTTATCTCACTTCAAGTCTCAATACTCTCACTATACATAAAATCTTTTGATAAAACGAAATCCATTGAATAGATAATTTTGAGAACTTCCATTTGAGTACCATTTTTACCATGTTTTGACCTAGGACGGAAATGTTACGAATTATTGAAATATAAAAAAAATTCATATATACATGTTTTATTACTATATCTTTACCATTACTAATTCAAATTCAAATAACTTCTCTTGAATCTTTACCATTACTAATTTATTAGAGTAAAATAAAAATTGAGGAGGGGCATTTTTGAAATTTACAAAAAATAAGTATATAATAGTAAAAAAAAAAATTATTTCAGGGGGGGCACATGCCCCTCCCCCCCCCCCCCCCCCCCGAGGCACACACTGGCTCCGCCAGTGCATACATACTTATATCTATATTACATTTGATCTTGGTATAACAAGGACAAAAAAAACTAATCTAACGGTCAAAAGTGGTTAAAAAACCAATCATGCGGTTCAAAATGTCTTTTGCTATTTACGGTCTAAAATTACTCTTTTTATCTACAATCTAGTGGTCACAATTCACTCCAGCCTAAATTCAAATTTAAACCTTCACCTACTCTCACACCTAAAATAACATTCACTCCCACCTAAATTCAAAATTTAAACCTCACCTACCCTTACACCATTTATTGCTATAATTCAAAAACGGCCACAGAAGACCATAACAGAAAACCCACTCACCCACTATTTTCATCGTCAGCTAAAACCACTGCCAACCACCATGCCTAGCTTCATTCATCTTCACCCACGTAGGTGGTGGTCCATCCTTCTACTTCCCTCTCACTCTCTTTCTCTTGAATTCATTGGTGGGTCTTCATTCGACTTTATGGTTAGGTAGTAACAGAGGGTGTGCATGGCTTTGGGTGGAAGAAAACTAGGTCATGGGTCTTCATTCAGCTTCATGGTTCGGTAGTAGTAGTAGAGGGTGTACATGGTGGGGAGGATATGGAAGTGGTCGGTGAAAAGCTTCTTTATGCATGGCTTCGATTGAAAGAAAACCCGGTAGTGGAGCATGGCTGTGGTGGGCCTTGGTGGTGCGGTAATGGCTGTGCTGTCGGAGAAAATGAGGATTGAGGTCCGACCATGGTGGGTCTTCAATGAAGGTCCAATGATTAAATGAGACAGCGGAGACAGATGCGCCATGGGAAGACGGTGGTTGATGGAGGTTGGAGTTGGGTCTTCTCGGATTCAATGGTGGTTCTACATGCTTGGAAGGTAGCAACGGTGGCCTGCGATGGCTGTAGCTTGGTCGGAGAAGATGGTGGCTTAATGATGGTTGAAGCTACGGTGGTGGGTCTGTTGTGTATTCAGTATTTGCCCTAAGTAGGTAAGTAAAAGGTACAATTAAGGATATAATACTATCATACAATACATATGGTGCAAAAATAGTACAGTAAACCAATGGAATAGTCATTGTTCATATGCCGCAGATATCTTCAACCTTGAATTCAATACTTGTCGATAGCATATTAAACCAACAAAATGTAATTCAGCAAATTTAAAATAAAATATTAGTAGAGGAAATTCTCTAACAAAAGTACCTGATGATGCATTGATGATTTAAAATAAATTTAAGGGTTCCAGCTCATTTGCAACCACTCTTTGTGAAATAGAAGAGCAAGAAGAACTCAACTCACAACCACCTCTCACGCAACCGACCCATGCCGCTTTCCCCTCTCTTTCTACATCACTCAATCTCTATATCACTATCCCACTCATCTGACCACACATTCTTCCTCCTACCTCATTTTCTTTTCCTCTTTAGGTCTTCAAGGTGAAAATGCAACAACTCCCGTCCTCCACCATCCACACCACCTTCATTCTCTCCATCTCTTTTTCTCTTTCTTTCTCACACAAACATGGTGGACACGCCATCAAGTCCATCAACGACGAGCTCCCTCCGGCAAACACCATCTAGGGTCACCGCTGCAACTCTTGTGCCTCCGTCGCCCCTCCGACAAACACCACTTGTGGTCATCGATGTCAACACAACTCTCGTGCACCCACCATCTATGGTCACCGCTGTAACTTTTGTGCCTTTGCTGCCCCTTCGACACACACTGCCTCTAGTCACCACTGCCAATGAAACTCCTGTGCCCCCACCCATTGTGGTTTTCCAACCAAGGTACGGCCAAAACAAATTTTATTATTTTATTTCAATCTTTTCTATTTCCTCTAATCTCTCTCCCCCACCGACATTCATTCCCTCAACAGTAGAGGTTATGGGTTTTTGATGGTTGCTAAAGAAGAAATGGGTTGGTTGAAATGAGTTTTTGATGGTGCAATATTTGATGGTGGCTGGAGATGAAATAGGTTAATTGAAATGATGGTGTGGGATTTGTTGGTGGCTCAGCTGTAGGTGGTTGTGATGCTATCGAGGAAGTGGAGAAACTTGGTGCCAAGGTGAGGGTGTTTAAATGGTGGGTTTATGAGATAGGTGTTCTGTTATGGTTTTTGTTATTCAATTCATATTTGGAATTGTATTATGGTTTGGTTCTCTGGGTTGATTAACAATTTTTATTTTTTACTTTATTTTGTTGAATGGTTTATGTGGCCTAACTTTGTTTCTGTGCAACTAAGAATAAGTTTACTTGATTATTATGTTTTTTTGTTTCATTTTATGATGATGCATTGATGATTTTGTAAATTGAGGTATTGATCAATATGTTAATGGTCGATTGCAGTTTCCTCTGTCTTATCTAAATCGTTAGCAGCCTTAGTTAGAGCCATTGTGTCGTTGGGTATTGATTTTAATAACTGTTTTGAAACTCTTACACTTCTCTGTTTTTCCATGATAGTGTTTAGAAGCTAGAATCCCTCCCTATCTCTTTGGGGTGCAATTTTAATTATGATATAAAGTTACAATGTTTTAGTGCTTACTAATTAGGCAAGCAGATTATTGAAACTACCAAAAATATGTAAGTTTGGGGGTGTGATCGGCGTTGAATGTTACGCATTCTAGCCTCTTAATTTACATATTTTATTCTCTTAGTGATAGGTTATATGTGATTTTACTCTATTTTTGTATTTTCTGTATTTTTCAGGGCCTTAATGATTATTTCAGATAAAACCATGATTTTGGGTTTTTAAAGATGATATCCAAGAAGGTTATATGAAGCCTAAATTTAATGGGTCCATTCAACTCCATATTTCAACTCAGAACAACCCAATAAAGTGGTACAAGAGAAGTACAACTGCTTAAGGAGGTTACGGGCCTGAAGCCCAATTTTGCACTTAATTCAGTTTTAATCCCGTTTTGGAAATTGGACTGAAAAGCTTATTTTCGAGTGTTAATTCGACTTAATTCCCGCGTGGGTTGAACGAAATTCAATTCTGGACACTTTTGTATTTCACAAAATTTCGTGAATCGGACTTCTACTGAGTCAAAACTTGGGCCGAAAGTCAGCAGAAAAATCTACCTATTTAGGGCTACGGGAAAACCCTAATTATTTCCTAATTGGATTAGGACTTTATCTCCTAATTGGATTAGGACTTTATGTATTCTCTTGGGGTATAAAGAGGTGAATTGGAGGTTGTTTTGGGAGAAAAGAAGTGGAGGCCAAGGCAGAGAAGACAGAGACAATCTGGGTTTTATTTATTCATTATGTCTTTTATTATTTTGTTATCTTCTTCTTCTACTATGTGTAACTAAATTCCTCAACTAGGGTTGAGGAGGAAACCTTCATTAATGAAGTGAAGTTCTTTTGTTAATTAATTGATTCACATGTGTGTGATTTAATTGCTTATGATTTTTTCTTCTTGTGATTAATTATTTTATAATTCTTTCACCATCTATATCATGTATATGTGGTAGTTAGAAAGTATTATATGGATTTAATGGTGGTGGAATCCGAAACCTTAGTTATTTTCTCTATTTGATTTTAATTGTATTATTTTATTTGCATATTAGTTTAATCTCTCTCAAATCAACCAAATTTTGTTTAAACTAGATTAGTTTTAAATTAATTTGAATTTGTATTAGTTTTTTCTCAAAGCATTCCCTTGGGTTCGACCTCATTCTTGCCGATCTATACTTCAATAGATTCGTACACTTGCGAGTTATTTTACACTTTTAAAACAACATCAAGTTTTTTGCCTAACACCTTCCCCACGTATAACAAACTCTCGAATTCAGTTTTGGAAGACTACATGGCAACTCACATTTGTCCAATGAATATCCCCTCAGTCAATCATTTGGTGAATTAGCACACCACAACTCAATGTTAGGCGGTGACCCCATTTAATCAAGCATACGGCCCTATTCCACATCCAAACACCAACCCTCATCGCATTTTAGGTTCAAATTAAGACCTCGTAATCAAGCCACCCGCTCGCTCTTTCTATCTAACCCCGTGGTCGGGCGGTCGCATGCGGGTTTCACGAGCACAATAATTTTCGTTTCATTTTATAGTTTTTATTTTTTATTTTATCATGTCCTAAAAATCGGGGGCATCTTATAGGGGTCTCGATTGATCGAGATAGGGGTCTCGATTGATTGAAATTCCTCCTTTCTGGACTCTAAAAATCACCATAAATCATCACCCTTTCGATCAATCGAAATGGGGGTTTCAATTGATCGAAATAGGCATCTCGATTGATCGAAATGCACTACCCGGGGCCTCCAGCAACCCTATACATGGTTCACTTGAAGCCCAATCAACATCCTATCATCCTAGAATCCCTCAAACATGATTAAAAACATAAATGGAAGGTTCCAACACCAATCTCTCTCTCAAGATCACATTTATAATTGACTTCATACACCAAAATGAATCATTTCTTTCACAAACACAACCCATTCATAATGGAAACATCATCAAAATGAATTAAGTGCCACAATGGGCATTACATAAATTAAACCGTTGCCTCTCCACACCCAACAAGTTTAAAATCCAATACATACATCAAAAGTACATATGTTCAAAGTACAACCACAACTAAAAAGTAAGTCACATGCCACAAGCCGGCATGGATAGCCACCAAAATGCACAAATCCAAAAGATAGCAAAGGGCTACTAGAATTCCACTTGGACACTCATGTCCCATCCGTCATCGGCGCTTTATCTGTAAAAGAGTTTATAATAAAGGGGTGAGCACCACTGCGGCTTAGTAAAGGTTTCCCAACCCTTCTAAGTGCCGACCCGACACGACCTACATGGAATGCATATAAATATACTACATGCCACATCCACAATCTCACAAACACATCAACAAATGCAATTAAAGAGAATTGCACATATCACAGAGCATGTATAACATGTTCAAACATACAAGCATTAAGAAAGTAAATGCTATCTCTCTCGGTCCTCATCCGATACCCTACATGATTAGCCCGCTCCAAATATCATGTAACCTTGGACACTTCCGATAACCATCCAATGACCGGGATAACTCCGAGAGGTCATTATACCATAGCAATATATCGGATTGCCATAGAGTGAGGGGACAACTCCGAGGCTCACAATTCATGGACATTCTCCGATAATCATCCTATGACCGGGACAACTCTGAGGGGTCATTAGTATTGGACATACTCCGATCCTAGCCATTAAGCCTTAGTATGGCGGGTCTACTTCGAGGGCCATACATAGTGGATAATTTTACCACATTTCACCACACGGTTGGACCACTCCGAAACCCCGTGCACCTCATTTGCGTCATTTTTTTCGCAACTTCCCACATATGCAATATGAATGCATAAACACATGGCATTTTACTTTCATGCTCAATTCATGCTCATTGATACTAAAAGAAGTAACAAGCATATTTCTCATCACCACACACCATATATATGTAAAACACATGCATATATCATCTCATATGCATACAACTTCAAAATTAGTATATTTTACTCATGCTACATTCAATGCATAATTTTAGCACATAGAACTAAACATGCATTCAACAACCACATTCCCACATATAATCACATATATGACACTTGGTACACATTTTTCCACATATACATCAAATTGAGCACATAATGCCTATGTATCAATTTCTTACACTCACATACTTCAAATTCACATGCTACCACCAACACAATATACACAATTGTGAAAAGATAGGACTCTAGAGAAGAAGAAAACACAGCTTTTCACACCTCTCACCATCCTAAAGCATGTAAAACACAACCTACACCTCTCTTCTTCACCCGAAACCCTAAAATCGACAATTAGAAGAGAAGAAGAACCCCTACCTCGAAAATGAAGGCCTTCCAAGCACTTCACCAATTTTTCAGTGGAGTCTACCTTACCGAATCACCACTTTGTTCGGTTCAAATGGAAGCCCTAGCCGTCCCCTACGTATCTCCCTCCTTCGGCGAGCCTTGAATCCAAGCCGAACGGGTTCAAAATGTAGAGAGAAGGGAGAGTTTTGAAGATGGAGAACTTTAGAGAGAGAAAGAGGCGTGAGATATGGCTGAATATCTCCGCCACTGATATTTAAAATATCTAGGGCTTGCAAAAAGACCAAAATACCCTCTGGCCACTTAACGTACTTTCCCGGACTCCTTTTTCGATTCCGAAAACTCCTACGGTCTCGAAATCACTTCCTCTACTCTCTAAACATTTTATCTCAGCCATTCTCAAAAATAAATATTTTTAGAAAATTTCCGGATTCCCAGACCCACTTAAGTCGCACCCCGGGCCCCGGTTTGACTAAAAAGTCAAACTTCTCCAATTCTCCCGAAAATTTTCCAAAACCTTAAAAACACTTCTCAAACATATTTTTCACATTCAAAACATGTTAAACACCATTCAAAATGCAATTATGGCAATTATAATGCGAAAAATGCAAAATCAGCCAAAATTGGTCACGATTTCTACATACCCAACATGGATCAGGCCAACAAAAACGCTTGTTGCTAAACGGACAATATGTACATAACGTGGGCGATAGACTTGTAATTTTGTTAATTTCTCAATAATAATATTGCCATCCATTTCAAAGTGAGGGATTTGAAGAAAAGAGTACCCTTATTAGTGATTATCATTCTTGTCCCTATTATTACAAGTAATTTTTTTATTTTGTCCTACTACACTTATGTACTTGGACATTTTTTTTCCGGTTCCAATAACTATGAATGATTTATCAATATCATTTATTCTTCATTTCTCTTTTTACTTATTCAAACACAAAAATGTAATATCACATTATTTTATCTCTTATATCTCAAGTAATCTTGAAAATTATATTTATTTTTTTATTTCTATCTTGCTTATTCAAACACAGTATACATGAGAGAGATTTTGTCTATCTTGACTACTATTTCTATTTTTATTTTTTTTGCTATAGAAGCTCTATTTTGTTGGGTCTATAGATCAAGGGGCCGTTTGGGGGAGGTTCTTGGGAGATTGAAACGGTCTTTCAAATTCAAAAAGTCATTCAAAAAAATGTTAGTGTTTGGTAAAATAAGAAAAATAGAATTCTAATGAAAGTCGAAGTTCTAAAAAGTTCATTCAAAGAAAGTTAGAAAAATTTACTTTTGGAAGGAAGCCAGAATTTTTTTAAGTAATAAATTTTATTGACAATTTTGCTCGTATTTTATTTCATGAAACTTGCCTATTAGGAGTAATTATTAAGGATAAATTTGTCAAGTTAAAATTGTATTAATTGTGAAAGTAGTTTCAAAAAATGCATCCACCAAATAATTTTTTTTCTTTTAAATTCGTTTTATTTTATTGAAGACATTTTCAAAGGTCTTTTAAATGAAATGAATTTTAAAATCAAGTAACTCCCCCAAACATGGGCCAAATTGGAGTTTCCATAATTATCATACACCTAACTATGAGTTCAAATTAAAGGATAAAACAAAAAAAAAAAAAAAAAAAAAAAAAGGTGAAAATGAAGGCATGGATGACAGGATGTTTGGAAATAGGATTTAGTGATTCAAATTTAAAAAAAAAAATGTTTTTTCTTTCTTTTTATTTTCTCGAATAAGCAGGAAAGATGAGGTTGGATTGAGAATTGGCTTGGGCCTAGGGCCAAATTTGTCATTTCCTAGGTGAGTGTCAGACTGTAAACTTGGAGCCACCAATAATAGCAAACAAACGAAGAAAACAAAACCTAAAGAAAGGGCGAACCCCAGCAGTTGGGATATAAATGTAATTATAAATTTACTCTCTCTCTCAACGAAGAAAACAAACCTAACAGAGCACAGGCCCAGCAATTGGGATATTATTGTAATTATAAATTTATACTCTCTCTCAGTCTCTCTCTCTGAAAAGCAATCAAATACGGAGTATAAAGGGGCAATTTCCGCCGTACCCGTCTCTCAGCCACTTCTCTGCTCTTCTCCCTCGCTTCAAAACCTCAGCCCCTTCTCCTCTATCCCTCTCTCCACGCCTTCTCTCTAAATTAACCATCTCTGTATACATATGTTTATGTATTTTAACTATTTGCTTGTCATTTAATCATACGGTTAGAACTGCGATTGTAGCCTTTTCTTTACTGGTAATACAACTGCTGTCTTTTTCTTTGATATTTGTGTCCATCGTATGCTTGTTTACTTGTTTGTCTTTTAACATTCTGTGAGTTTTTGTGGGGTTTATGGATGGTTCATTTCTCAAAATCATTGCTTTGGGTACCAAGTTTTTTATGCTGCTTTCATTGTATCTGTTGATCTGTACTTCATATGATATTGGGTTTTTGTGTCTATGATGATTTATGGAGGGTTAAAGGGATATGTTGTTTTTATTTGATTTCTTTTGGAGTTCTTTTGCATTTTTTTTTATGGGTATTGGTTTTTCTTGCTTATGCATACTAGCTTGAGAAGATGGGTTCTTTTAACTCTGTGTAGTTCTAAACTTGTCCATGTTGGGTCATGATTTATCTTCATCAATCCGAAGGAGAGAGAAAAGGGATTCACTTTATTGATCTTTACTATCCATTTTTTGTTTCCAGAAATTTTCATTTCTTCATGCACTAACCTTTCCTCTCCCCCCCTACTGGAAAGTCAATAGTTATTGTTTATCATTTTTTTTTATGTATTGCCAGCATTAGGGGGTAGAAATGGCGGGGAAATCAAATAAAGGGAGGAATCGTAAAGCACCCCATAATACAACAAACTCTGTGGAGCAAGCAGTCTCATCTGAAGCCCCCCTGAAAGATAACTTAAATTCTTCAGAGTCATCCAAACCTGATGCTAATGGAAATGTGGCTGTGAGTGAATCAGCTGGCACCAAGTCGGATCTAAAGGACTCTGAAAATGCAAATTCAGACAACCAGACAAAGCAAGGTGAAGTTATTTTATGGGCACTCTCTCTCTCTCTCTCTCTCTCTCTTTCCCATAAATGTGGTGGTTTTCCATTAAAAAGATAAGCAATCAGTACAATGGAT
This sequence comes from Cornus controversa, assembly GCA_026545225.1. Lineage (NCBI taxonomy): Eukaryota > Viridiplantae > Streptophyta > Magnoliopsida > Cornales > Cornaceae > Cornus > Cornus controversa. Next base: position 44,445,833 of record CM048848.1, read on the forward strand.
AAAGAGAGGGCATACCCTCCCTATTACATCAACTAAAAGCCAATAATTGAAAATGACCACTTCCAATAGACATGTATCATTGCAACAATTCAACATTCTATTGACATAATAACACTGCCTTTTATCTTCATATATTATTATTTATTATTGGTTTTTATTTTGAGTAGATTAAAAAATTGAAAGAGCCAAACCTAATGAATTATTATTATTTTTTGATTCCTAACACAGTCAATTGGACCAATCGTCCAATTTGGAATTCTAATTCTTATATAAAGTTCCTTGGCTTTTAGAAATTGTAGACCCACAGTTTGGTAACATGAATTAAAGTCTTTAACTTTGAAATGAGTCATTTGTAATCTAGCATTTATAAGCAGTAGTATTAGATATGTCCATTTAGACATAAATACATTTACACAAGGATATATGTGTATGCGTATATGTTTCTATACATATGATCTATTTTCCATCTTTACTTGCGTACCTTTAGTAGTTTCAGTTAATTTGTTTGAAGTAACTTCACCGTGAATTTTTCAACCTAATCATTATTTTAAGAAACAATTGACTACTCTCATACAATCATACTTGGTTCTATATTTAATGCTTAAGATGAACATATCTAAGTGGAGTATATAAATATGTATCAATTTAAGTGTATTTGATGAAGAGCATGCATTTTTTCTTAACTCGGTGTATGTGTACAACAGCAGACATGTACAGACACATACATATGGATCTATATAAGTATGCGTACAATTAAAAGGGAAAGCTATAATATAAGAGCCATAAGGGAAGATTTGCAATAATAAATCTAGTTGTAGATATATGAAGGTGTGCCTTGCACCTCAAACAAGGTGCGTAGCGGCCTAATAATTTTATTTTAAAATGAGTGTTGTCTCACTCGAGGCAGACGATACTAAGGTGTGCCTTTGTATTCACTGCACCCTTGCTTTCCTTTAATAACACGGCGCTGGTTTACCCAGTAATCATCTATATATTTGCACTATCACTCAAATATTCTTATAGGAAATGGATTTATTTTTGACATTGTCTTTAAATGTAAGGTTCTTGCATGTAAATTCCGCTGTTTTTTTTTCTTCTATTTTTCACTGCTTGTTGAAGGGAATTCAACCATCAGGAGTCATTATGCCAACTCATTCACAATATTATATATATTATTCAAACATGAGGAAGAGATAGGTTGATTGTGTCCCTATATGCAGTAAATTATTTATTTTCCTAGAGTATGTCAAGATAACTCTCATTTTGTTGTTTGTCAAACTTGATTTCCTTCCATAATAAATACTCATCTCACAATTTTCTGTTTAAATATTATGTTTTAGATAAAGTTAGCTCAATTCAATCTAACAAAAAGTTATTTGATTTCCTCTGGATGATTCCATATGAAGAATATTGTTCAAAATTTTGTGGAGCTGGTTTTTTAGCTTTTCAGTATATATCTAATTAGAAAAATTGCATGTTGCAGGGGACATTCATTTGTATCCTGTTTCTGTCAAAACACAAGGTGGCGAGAAGCTTGAACTACAAGTGAGCTAGCTTTATTAATGATCCTGTTTCTAATGATTCATCCTTTTATTATTGATTGCAAAACGGAAGGCTATGTCCATTTTTTCAACTATTTGGTCCCTTAATCCTTTCTCTTCCTAGTTGTAACAGTGAAACTCTTTTGAAATTTGTTTTATTAGTTAGTTAACTCATGGAGCATTTTCTTGAATCATTTAAGTATTAACATCTTATTTACCGTAATTATGTCATATGCTTTCAAATTCCTACGGGCACTGATATTGTTAAATTGATTTGTATTTCCAGTTGAGCCCTGGAGATTCTGTTATGGATGTGAGGCAGTTTCTTCTTGATGCTCCGGAGACCTGTTTCTTTACGTGCTACGATTTATTACTGAACACGAAGGATGGTTTGGTTCATCATCTGGAAGATTACAATGAAATTTCTGAAGTTGCAGACATAACCAGTGGTGATTGCTCCTTGGAGATGGTTGCTGGTATGTTAATTCTACCTTACTTGGTTGCCTATGTTAGTGATACATGTGGAAATGGGAGCTGTTACACCAAACACCATCTCCCCCCCCCCTTCCTTCCCAAATTTGGTTTTTGCATCCAGAGCAGTGAATTGGGTATTACATTTTTTGAACACAATGGAATGAGGGATTGTATGTCTATGAATGCATTGACCTAGTAAAAATGATATATATATATATTTTGCCCTAATTGTGAAATCACTTTTGCAGCATTATATGATGATAGATCTATTAGGGCCCATGTTCTTCGCACAAGAGAATTGCTCTCCCTTTCCACACTGCATGCCTCATTATCAACATCACTTGCGTTACAGCACGAGACAGGGCAAAGTTCATCTGCAAATTCAGGAGGTTTGGGAATTTGAACCTGCAACCTGTGTCCCTTTTACCATTAAAAGAAAAAAACCTGTGTCCCTTTAGGGCTTTACTTCCTTGTTTTGGTCATTTCTTTTCTTATTTTTTATGTAACACATACATTTTGGGGCAAACTCTTGATTTTGGATTTTACTTTGGTCTAGATACAGTAAAAACTGAAGTCTCGGAGCTCGATAGTTTGGGTTTCATGGAGGATGTTACTGGTTCACTTACTAATTTGTTGTTGTCGCCTTCTAAAGAGATCAAATGTGTGGAAAGTATTGTGTTTTCTTCATTTAATCCTCCTCCAAGCCACAGGAGGTGAATTTTTAATCCTTTAAGCATTTCTAATCCCTTTCTGAGTGATCTGCCCTTTTATATTTCCTTTGTTTTCTAGTAGGCATCATAAAAAAAACCCCTTGTCTTCTTAAACAAATTATGTTTTTGCAAAGGGAACTCCAAATAACATAACGCGTGTTGTTTTTGGTTGCCTCCAGGCTTGTTGGGGATTTGATTTATCTGGATGTGATAACATTAGAAGGAAATAAATATTGTATTACGGGAACCACAAAAATGTTTTATGTCAATTCAAGCACAGGGGATGTCCTTGATCCAAGACCGAGTAAAGCTGCATCTGAAGCAACAACCCTTATTGGACTCCTGCAAAAGATTAGCTCCAAGTTCAAGAAAGGTAACTAACATAGTTAGAGTAGCCGTTGTTCTTTTGTGCTCAATGTATTCTAACCATCTTATTGTCTATTTTGTCTTTCTATTTGAAGCTTTTCGTGAAACTTTGGAGAAGAGGGCCTCTGCACATCCTTTCGAGAATGCCCCATCTCTATTGCCACCAAATTCATGGCTAGGATTGTATCCTGTTCCTGGTAATTTAGTTTTATCGCACTTCGTATTGTGATGAATTTTTTTGGCTTATCTCCTATTTCTACTATTGTGAAGACTTTTTTTGAAGTTGAATGTATATATATATGTGTTTGTGTATGTGTATTTTTTTTAGAAGAAACCAAAGAGTATTGTCAGAAGAACGAAGAAATAAACAATGAAGAAGGATGGGGAATCCTTCAAAGGTTACTGAAAAAAGAGTATTATTTGTTTGCTACATATTTCCATGAATTAAAACTCCCTTTAAGCGGAAAAGGAGGTTACATGTCTTGGCTGGTTGTTCCATATTTTGTTGACCATATAGTTCCTAATGGCTTAAACGATTCCATTTCTAATGAATTGTATTTATGATGTTAATGTGGGCGAGGTGAGTAGACTATACATGAGTTTGAGGAAGATTTCTTTGCTTGTTGTATCAAATGAGTCAAATCTCATTTTGAACTATATATCTGCATCTGAGCAGAAAGTTTGTGTCAATTTGTCTCTTCTTAAGTCCTCGGAGCTCTAGATGGAGTGTTTTTAATTGTGTGTTTACAGATTGCCTGGGGATTACTTGTTCACTTCATGGTTTCCTTGAAAAAGAAAATCACTTGCAGAGAGAGAGAGAGAGAGAGAGAATTTGAACTATATATCTCATCTGAGCAGAAAGTTTGTGTCAATTTGTCTCTTCTCAAGTCCTCAGAGTTCGATGGTGTGCTTTTAATTGTGTGGTTACACATAACCTGAGGATTACTTTTTCACTTCTTGGTTTCTTTGAAAAAGAAAACCACATTCATAGAGAGAGAGAGAGATTGAGATTCTTTGCATTACTTTGGCATTTTTAAGAGATTGCGCCTGTTGCCAATTTAATGTATTTGTCAAGTTCCCATTTTACTTGGCCATAGTGCGTTCTTTTATATTTTATTTTTCCCTTCAGTATGCCATCTCCGTAACATCGTTTGGGACTTCTTTATATATTTTGCCTTATCCACATTACACTTTCCCAATTTTAACATTTGTTTTGCAAAGAAACTGAATATGCATGTTTGAACAAACATATTTGATTCTTGTAGTGAAACAGGGACATGTTTTTGAATAGAAATATTTGCTAGCTTCTTGTTGATTTAATTATGTATATTTAAGTTTTCACTGTTGTCTTGTTATTGTATGGTGAAATATTTTTGCTTCTTGGTAATAATATAAAGATCAAAATCAAAATAATTTTGCAGGGTAGTTTATTTTAGATTCTTTTTACATTCATCTTTATGGTTTTAAATTTCAGTGGCAGAATGATTTAACTTTATTTATTTTCTTCTTTTTACTTATTTAGTAAACGTTATTTCCTCAATATAAATATACTTAATCTCCTTATTATTCTGTCTATTGGTTCTTTCGTTTTCAGATCACAAACGTGATGCAGCTAGAGCAGAGAATGCACTGACACTTTCATTTGGCAGTGAGCTAATTGGCATGCAAAGAGATTGGAACGAAGAATTGCAGTCCTGTCGGGAGTTTCCGCATACAACTCCTCAGGAAAGGTGTAATTAGATATCTATTTATATTATCACTACATTTATGAATTTGGTTTTCCAATTTCATGTCTTATTAGATTATCTCTTTTACAGTTGTCAAGTTCATAATTTTCGATGAACTCTATTCGGTTTTTGCAGTCTCTATCTCTTATATAAAGAATTTAATTGCAGGATTTTGCGGGATAGGGCGCTTTACAAAGTGACTTCTGACTTTGTTGATGCAGCAATTAGTGGTGGTATTGGAGTCATCAGCAGATGTATACCGCCAATTAATCCAACTGATCCAGAGTGCTTTCACATGTTAGTGAACCTTATAATATCACCAACATTTTCTCAACTTGTTTTTGTTTTAAGTGCTTGGTCAAAGAATAGGATCTATTAAGTATTAAATGCCCTTTACGGTCACTCTACTGAATAACAATGATGCCATTAATTTGTACTTTGAGGTTCAATGTTGAAATCTTGATTTTTTTTCGAGCTCATTAGCTAGTCATTGTATCTGTTAGTTGTATCTTTGAATCTCTTTTAAAATTATAAATTTCAATATTTTTTAAATGCTTTCAGGATCTGATAAGTATGACACAATTTGATCTGAGGAGAGTTTGTACTCTCTCTCTCTCTCTATATTTTATATATATATAAAATCTCCCCCTCTAAACTGGTATCAAGTTTGTCTTCTTTTGGTCAATGTCTTCTATGTTTTTTGTTCAATGTTGAGGTGAGGAATTGAATTTTTAGCATCACCGTAAAATATATATGTTTGTTTCTGTGGCCATTTATTTCTGTATGAAACTATTTGGCATAACTAGTTAAAGAATAGTTTTTTTTTTCTTTTTCTTTTCCCCGCCCCCGATACATGCTGATGTTTGTGGTTCTTTTACTTTGCTGCCTAATGAATAAGAGAACCTCATCAAGCTTTAGCAGGGTGAAAGTAAGCCTATTGTAAGCCGACAATGTGCAAACATTACCTTCTCATGAAGTATTGCTCTTATCATTGTTATTCACGCAGATATATGTTTTAAACTCAAAAAGTTGAGTTGGAATCAAATCAAATGAATGATATATTCTTGAATGTGTGTAAGGGTCTCCTATACCTGTTGTCACTTGAACCATATACTTTTTCTCTCTTAACCTTATGAACTGAAAAATCAAGAGTAGCTTGTAATATTGGTGCTTGCAGAAACCTTATGTGATTGTTGTTGCATACATATATGGTTTATTTTATTTCTGTCTTCGATGTTTTGTTCAATGCTTATTATGTGTAGCATAAGTTAGACTGAACATTATATTCTGTTCTTGATTCTAGGTATGTTCACAATAACATATTCTTCAGCTTTGCTGTGGATGCGGACCTTGAGCAGCTGTCGAGGAAGCTGGCTTCAAATATTAATTTAAAGAGTGAAAGTACCAGTTCATTACACAATTTATCTGATAATAGTTCCAACAAATCGATTCATGGAGCTGCCAGAATTTCCAATGGGGACAAATCTAATAGCTCAAATACAGAAAATCTTAACGGTGTCATTGATTTGGCTCCTGATGTACCTGCTGAGGCACAGTTGGCTGAGAGTGAGCAAGCCACTTATGCTTCTGCAAATAATGATTTGAAGGGGACCAAGGCATACCAGGAGGCTGATGTTCCTGGACTGTATAATCTTGCTATGGCCATTATTGATTACAGGGGCCATAGAGTAGTAGCACAGGTGTGTACTGAACATAAGATGACCTACATGATTTTCTTACTGGAAAGCTGATGTTTTTTATAATATTTCCTTGGATTTGACAAGAGGATAGAGTTGTGGAATAAATGTTGGATATCGAGTATTTTAACAAATTTGCCGCCTTTACCTTATTATCTTGCAAATAGTAGTACTATGATTATTTATTGGCAACGTCAAATTGTGAATATTTCTTGTTATTCCCAGTTGCTGCTTGGGCTCCTGATTTTATGTCCTTATGTTAATATGTATCTATTCTTGTGTTTACTTAATGCTTATTGCATTTTCACCCCCTTGAGTATGGTTTTTTTTATTATCTAAATCTTCATCCTCCCTCTCTCTCTTGCAGAGTGTTTTACCAGGAATCCTTCAAGGTGATAAATCAGACTCTCTTCTGTATGGTTCTGTTGACAACGGCAAGAAAATTTGCTGCAATGAAGATTTTCATTCCAAGGTGTGGAAGATTTATGGACTATGTTTATCTTTATCTTGCTGTCAATTTAGTAGAATTGTCATGCTCCCTAGTTGAGATCAAGAGCATCTTGACCTCTCACCCATAAAAGCATGATTGGATACAACAAAAATTAACTCAATAACAATTGGCAACAACACTAGTTGGCTTACCTTTGGGAAAAAAAAAATACTAATTGGCTTTTGATTGCCCAACACAAATAGGCTCAAAATTTCCAATACCGTTTGATGTCTGGATAGTCTTCAATTAGAAGTTTGATTTATAAAGTGTTAGTCATTTAAATATGTTTCTTTTATTAGAAAAATTACTGGTTAGTCCTATTTTCAATTGTATGGACCAATAAGAAATTTTGTTAGGACAACAAATGTCGTACTTTTTATAAATACTTTAACTAAGAGCCTGTTTGGGATTGCTTTTCAACTGCTTAAAAGCACTTTCATTTAAAAAAATTGCATTTAGATGTGTTTGGTAACTATTAAAAGCACTTTTAATAGTTACCAATTTTAGCTCAGTAGAGCTTTTGAATGAAGCTAAAATTTCTAGCTTTTAAAACTGCGTTCTGAGTAGAGGTTCAATATTTTAGGTAACTGCTTTTCTTTAGACAATTTTACACTTTTTTATTTTTTATAAAGACAATTTCACCTCTTATTTTATAAAGTTGTTATTATCAAATATAGTAACATTCTATTGATGGACATTATTGTAAAATTAGCAATAGAAGTGCTTTAAAAAATATTGTTACCAAACAGATTAAAAAGTACTTTAATTGTGAAAAGTCCTTTATATAATGTGTCACCAAACGCCTAACATGTTTTTTACTAACACCAATGTTTTGGCAGCTCTACTGACAAAAGAGTTTTTTTCATTCTAAAAGCAACGCCAAACGGGCCCCAAGTTCAAAACTATACTAAAAATGTATTCTTCACGTATTTCCCTTTCTTATTGAAATACCTTTAATATTGATTTCTTATTTAAATAATTTCAAAGAATTCATACTTTCTTGATGCACGTTTTTTTTATATTAAATAATATTGTGTTTTCGGAATCTTCTCTTCTGTGGTCTTCTTCCTCCATTGTTCTTGCTTTCTTTCTTTCTGCACATTTTTATTAGAACATAGTCTCAAATTTACATAAAATTATCCTTAATCTTTGAAATTACTTGTTTGAAAAATTGGGAAAACAATATAAATAATTCATTTAGTGTTCATTAATAAACTGCATAAAAAATATGGAAGTTTCGCTACAAATTAGTGAAATGTAAATAATTTGAGAAGTATTTTAGAATTGCCAAGGTTGGTAGAAGTTAAAACCATGTCTTCTTTCATTGTTATTGTATATTGATACTAATTACAATATTTATAGGTAAAGGGTATAATTAGTATTTCGGTAAGAAAAGGTCATTACAGGGATTTCAATAAGAAAGGGCAATACTGGGAAAAGATTAATTGCTAATAGAATTTTGAACCTTAGTTGGAAATATTATTAAAAGTAGGAGTTTATTGTCCTAATAAAATTTCATGGGAGTTATTAGTCCTTGTATTAAATAACTTTCTCCAGGTTTTAACAAGATACTACCTTCTTTTATCGGTCCTTCTGGAGACTGGGTTATGAAATCTATATGGTTCTAAGGATTATAAATATCCTTCTGTTTATTCTGCTACTAGTTCTTTCTATAGTGCTAAGCCTCTTGTACTTCAGGTGCTAGAGGCTGCCAAACGCCTCCATTTGAAGGAACATACAGTCCTTGATGGATCTGGAAATGTTTTCAAATTAGCCGCACCTGTGGAATGCAAGGGTATCGTTGGTAGTGATGACAGGTAGTTACCATCTCAGTTTCTTCTTACCTTCATTCACTGACGTCAATTTCTGTTTGTCTGTACAACCATTGATGATGCTATGGTTTGACACTTTATGCGCTCTTCATTATGTCTTCTGAAATTCAGGCATTATCTCTTGGACCTGATGAGAGTCACTCCTCGTGATGCAAATTATACTGGACCAGGCTCCAGATTTTGTATTTTGAGGCCTGAATTAATCACTGCCTTTTGCCAGGTGAACTGGGCTAAAAGCTTTTATTTACATTATTTTGAACTGGTTTTTTATATTTTACTTCTAATTTTGGATTGGCTTGTTGTGAAAAGGCTGAAGCAGCAGAGAGATTGAAATCTAGGTCTAAACCAGAGGGACAGATTCCTGAAAGCATTGATTCTCTAAAAGTTGATAGTGCTGAAGAACAAGTAAGAACCGAGGCAAATACAGCACTAGCAGCATCTGACAAGCAGGTAAAGGGTGTCGTACTAGTCGGTGATGCGGTAGGTTAAGCATAGCATAAAAGCATTCTGCAGTAAAGGTTGCAAGTATAAACTGATTATGTTTAATACTTTATGTTCCAAGAGCATCTGCTGATACTGCTTTAAGGATGGCAACGGGACGGGGTCTCCTAGACTCTATCTGCCCCGTGTATCGTTACAGCATCCCATACTCGTCAAACCCAGGACGGGTTTCAACTCACGATCCTATCCCCAGTTATAACTAGAACACCCAGCCTGTTCCTGCCCCGTCCTGACCTGTGTAAATCCAAGCAGATCTTTATAAAATGTAATGACCAAAACTGAAAAAGATCAACATCAATGACAGCTCTTAAAAGTTATATAAAACAAAATCCCAACACATTCGGACTACCACAACATAGTCAATGAACGCCACATTCGAAGGGACTATGAGAGAAAGGAGCTATTTTAAAAAAATTACAAAACATACCAGGTTGATCAGTGAAGAGAAGCTAAACTTTTCTCTATATTTACTAGGGCATGATGTCAAATAATAAAAGAAATTGAAGCATAAATTGTTCTAACAGAGACAGAGATGCTGAAGAGTGAGCCCCAGAGTTGTAGAGATGGAGAAGAGGTAGGGGATGGAGAAGGCGATGTAGAGCTTTGGTCTTTGATTGCATTGTTGTGGAGGAGGAGAGAACATTGTTGTGTTGGTGGGAGTAAAGGAGACTCAGAAACCCTAAAAAATTGACTTATATATATATATATATAAGTGAGGCAAGTTTGGAATATTCTTATATTAGGGGGTATTTTAGTATGTTAACTAACAATCGGAGCGGGGTGGTGCAGATAACTAGCAAACCCGAGTCCAATCGGAACCCAAATTGGGTTTAATCCATTTACTTGAACCCGTCCCAATCATATTTCATACCTCACTGTACCCGACTTCCCGTTCCATTAGGCGCATGGCGGGACAAATTGCCACCCCGGTTATGTTTCTTTGACCACCTATAGTAGAGATGAAAGTTGCTATCTGTGTTTTTAATGGAAAAATTTTCTATGCTTAGTTTCATTTCTGCAATCTATATAAGCTCATAGTAATAACTATGCCATCTTTCTAACACATAATACTCTCTATCTATCCTGGAATACCATTTATAATCTTTATTGTATTATTTTTTATTTTGCCATTGCTTTAGAATTGGAATTCCAACTTAAGTTGGCCGTGTATGACTTGTCAAAATGATTGGTCCTGATCATTTTGATTTTCCTTCATGCATCATAGAAATTGAATATACCTCTTCAATAAAATTTTAATGATTAATGTTGAGTTTCAATAGTGTGATTGAACATGCTTATTTCAATTCTTAAAATTTTGCATTGTTTATGGAATTCAATCAATCTGAAGTCTGGAACCAAACATAATCATGTTAAGCTGAGTTTTGAACGGTTTATATGGAATTTGATCAATCTGAACCAAACATAAGAATGTTAAGCTGGGTTTTGAACAAGTGATATGTAAGGTGATCTTCATGTTTTCCTTTGGGTGCCATTTAGTAGTCTCCTAGTCTCTATGCTTGAAATATATGTCATGAGAGGTTGTGGTTTAGTATTTCCATCTGTTCTTCCAGTATTGGGAATCAAAATAACAAAAAATTGACTCAATTTATTTTTTGGTAGTAAGCTACATGCACAGACACCATAGTGCATAAGGAGACTTGAACCCTCAACCTTTCATTTGGAAGGAGGAGGAGATACGACTTGAGCTAAAGGGTCAGTGGTAGACCCTCTAACTTTTATTCTTGTTCTAATTCTCAAAATGGGTTACAGCCATGTGGCCGTCAATAGATTTTAAAGAAACATGGGGGAACTTTGAAATTTGTTGCAGCATTTGCTTAGTTTTTCAGGAAATATTAGGGAAGCATGACTAAACTAGTACATTTCTTTTGTAGTTAATGAACATGCAAGTTTCTCATTAAAGAGGAAAACAAAGGTTTCCATTGGGTGTGTTTGCATTTTCTTGCTTTCATCTTATTAAAAACAGAGAGCAATAACATGTTAATCTTTTTAGTCCCAGAACTTAAAATATATATTTTGAATATACATTTGTGCTTTGTTGTGCCCCCAACCTCTTTAGGTTATGTATTTCCTAGTATTGTATTTCCCAGGATTTGACAACAACAATAACAAAAACAACAACCAAGCTTTTTCCCAACTACTAGGGTCAGCTACATGAATCTTATGTTTTCATTCTACTCTATTTAAGGTTATAGCCTCAGTCAATCCATATGCTATCATACCCTTCCTTGCTAAATCTACCCACTTTAACTTTGGTGTTGCTCTCCCCCTAGTATTACTCTCAATGTGGACTATGTCACTTTTCCTAATTGGCGCACTTAAAGGGCTTCTTTGCACATGTCCAAACCATCTTAATCGATTTTTTCTCATTTTATCTCCAATTTTTGCTACTCCAACCATCTCTCGAATGTGATTATTTCTAATTTTATCCTTTCTAGTCTTACTTCACGTCCATCTCATCATTACATTTCCGCCATACTTTATGCAAATGTTGTTTCCTAGTTGCCTAACATTTTGTGCCATAAAGTACAACTGTTTGATAGAACTTCCCTTTCAATCATAAGGGGATACACACATCACCCAATAGACTGGACGCACTCCATTTAACCCATCCTGCCATGATTCTATGATTAACGTCATCTCCAATTTCTCCTTCATTATGAATAATTGAACCTAAATAATGAAAATGTTTACTTTTTTGTACTTCTTGTTTCTCAATCCTCACTACATCCTCATTTGTATTTCTAGATTTACTAAAGTTACATTCCATATATTTAGTTTATTTCTACTTATCTGATACTCTTTTATTTCTAAACGCTCTCTCCAAATCTTCAATTTGGCATTAACTCCTTCTCTAGTCTTGTCAACTAAAACAATATCATCGGCAATTTCACAGGATATGACAGAAGATGGTAAAAATGAGGCTATTCAAGAATGTGGTTCTGCACCTGCTAGCAATGGAGAATCATGCGAGGAAATATTTTTTAATCCTAATGTCTTTACAGAGTTTAAGTTAGCTGGGAGTCCAGAGGTAATTTCTGTAACTGTGTGATTCATTGTTCTTCTGTTTCTGTCATATTAAATGCGGATCCAATTTTTACATTATATTCTTTCCCTCACAAAATGACCAGGAGATAGCTGCGGATGAAGAAAATGTGAGGAAAGCAAGTTTTTATCTTAGAGATGTTGTGCTTACAAAATTTGTACAAGACCTTTGCACGCTTGAAGTTTCACCCATGGATGGCCAGACGTTAACTGAAGCACTCCATGCTCATGGAATCAATGTTCGCTATATTGGAAAAGTAAGAATGTGCTAAATTAGGTTCCATTCAGTTCTTGTATAATAGTCTCTGTAAATTTTGGCCAATAGATTGGGTAATTAGGCATTTTCTAAAGCTTGAATTGAAAGCCAAAATGGGTGCAGCGTGAGTTGTGAGCCTGAATCTAGTTTTATCTTTCTATGAATATTCCGCTTTTTTTACTTCTGAATTCCTTGTTCAGGTGGCTGATGGAACCAAGCACTTACCTCATTTATGGGATCTTTGTTCCAACGAGATAGCTGTCAGGTCTGCAAAGCACATTCTAAAGGTGATCAGCATTTGTTTAGTTGCTTGAGCATCTCTTGTCCTTGCAAGTTAGTTTTGGAAGTTCTTGTTATGCATGATTACCGAGGAAACATAGGATTATAGATCCAAACTTGGAATCTCATAATAGGTCGAGTAACCTTCTCTTCTTATCAGTTAGTGATGCTGGCTGACTCACTTGGCTTGTCTATCTCCATCTTGCAGAAAAATATTTTTCCCTTCCCCCTTCTGATTGGGAGTGGTGAAGGCTACTAGTTATACGTATAGATGCTAGATATGATCTTATGATAGTTGTTGGTAGCTCTTGGGGTTGGAGTGGCAGTTGTAAGATTACAATTTATGACTTCCAGTTTCTTTCTTTTGGCTTGTTGGCAATATAATTTTTTTGAAATGCCTTGCTGCTGTCAATTATGACATTGTTGTCGTGTTGCGGAAGAGGAATTATGACGCCTCAATTTGGGTACCTGTTATTAATCTGCACTTTAATGTAAAGTTGGTATGGACGTATATGACTTAATATTCTATTCAAATTTGTATTTTTTTATTGGAGATGAACTGTCAGTAGTTCAAAATTTTTTCTAGAGTTTGTAGTAATTCTGCAAGCCACTTAAGAATTCCTCAACGTATATATAAAGTTGCTACCATTTTTGATATTTGGTGGTGCCAAAATCTGATCTGTGATCATGAACCCACCTGCAATAAATGAGCTTGGGTTCATTAGTTAAGTGGCTGACTTCTAGTAACCTGTATGTTGTGATAATCTGGTTTTGGTTCAATTCATTGATCCATTTGAGATGCTGCGTTTTCTCTTTCCTTGTTAAGTAAAACCATTCAACGTGCTTGACTTGATTCTCAGTCGAGCAAGTGTTTGGGTATATCTGCTTACTTTAATGTTTTTAGAAGGCATATCAAACCCATAGGAAAGAGAATACATTTTCCATGCATTCATTGTCCGCCATTCTTATGTTCTCTATCTATCTTTGTCTAATTGATGTGGCTTTGAGTTGGAATTATCATCTGTGCATGACATCTTCTTCACCTATTTAAGCTACTCTTTTTTTTATTTTATTAATTTGTATGGCGAAACTCTTGATCAACTATGCTATCTTCCTGGATCTGGTAATTGTAATATAAATTATAATGACTATTTTTTTTTGAAAGGTTAAATTATAATGACTATTCCATCTAATTAAACCAATGGTTTTGCCTGAGCGATGCATTAGCATATGCTGGTGGTGGATTGACAGCTAGAGGTCATAAACAATTGTTATATGTTATAATTTTATGGTAGAGTTAGTAAGTGGCTGATGTTAACCGTCAATTCCTCTGTTCATGCAGGATGTTTTGAGAGACTCAGAGGATCATGATCTTGGACCTGCAATTTCACATTTCTTCAACTGTTTTTTCGGAAACTGTCAAGCTGTTTCTGTAAAAGGCACTGCTAATAGTACACACTCCAGAACCCATAAGAAGGTAAAAATTATAGAGCAATGTTCTCATAAGTTCTTCCTGGTTAATTTTTGCCAGTTCATAATATTCAGATCGCATCTGCAAGTCCTTAGGCTGCATGGCCCCTTAGCTTCATTCACATGCTCAGCATTTCTAGAAAAAGGATCCTTTCTGTGCATGTGCTAGACCCACACATACAGATATAAGAGATCCATCAAGTTCAGATTTGAGGGTTTTTAGATAAAAAGGACCCTAAAAATTGAAAATAATAGTAGATCTACTAAAAGAACTGAATATAATAGTACATCTACTAAAAAAATTGAATATAATAGTACATCAAGTTCAGATACTTCCGAACTAAAATAATAATAACAGTAGATCTACTACGATTATGAAGAGACGGATCAAATTGCAAATGTTTTCCCGACTGGCAAGCAATCTCGAGGATTAACACCTATGTGCAAATTCTACAGGATCAAGCTGGTCATCATGCTTCAAGCAAGTCTTCTAGGGGGCAGGCAAGGTGGAAAAATGGAGGAATTGCAAGAAAGAAACATTCATCATATATGAGTTTTACCTCTGATAGTTTGTGGTCTGACATTTTAGAATTTGCAAAACTTAAATACCAGGTATCATAAAACTTCAAGTGAATCATTGGAGTCACCCCAACATCAAACCTTTGATAATTTTATGCATTAGTTTATGCTTGAGCACATTTTCTCTTCTGCAGTTTGAGTTGCCAGAGGATGCAAGATCTCGAGTAAAGAAATTTTCGGTTATACGCAACCTTTGCCAAAAGGTAATTTACACTTATTATTTCTTTGAATAGGTTTAGTTCTCATTTTGCCATCGTGTAGAATTTGCATTTCTGCCTGGACATAGTTTGCATCATTTATATTATTATTATTTATTTTATTTGTGTGCGTGTCTGTGTGTTTTCATTTTGTCTAACATATCATGTTCTTTCAGTGCCTGGTTCAAACTATTATTTGTTAGCCAGTCATAAATGTCTTAAAATAATGCTTCCTACAGCTTTTGGTATATAATAATGTATTCTCGCACCGTTATCTGCTTGATGTAGAATGGCTTACCTTATAACATTTGGTGGTTGAGCACATGCTAGAAAGCTGCAAAATTGTTCGGGTAAATCAGATTGCTTGTAAATGCTGAATTTGGAAAGGAATGTGAAGGCACAAATTGCACACAGTAACTTACATCTGCATGATTTTTTAAAGGGCTTTTATTAACCTTTGAAACAGGATTTGCACAGCATCCTTTTTGGGCATTTGAAGTAATCGACATATCTTAATAAAAATTTAATGCATACCTGCTTTCACCCACTTATTTTTCAGCCTTTTCTCAAATGAAGTTACAATGGCATAGCCTGCAGGCATGCTGGATGTGCGTTACTGCAATCACTTGTGTGACAAATTTCATAGCATTGAGGTGTGCTGTTATCTTAAAGAAAATCTGAGCTAATTGTTAAAGTACTCGGCTTGAAACAATTTGCTTCTGCTTCTATTATGTGAATCTGAGTACATCCCCCCATTTTCCTGCATTTTGTTTTGCATGACAAACGCACTATTATTATCATACATTTTAGATTTGGAATTTCTTCTGTTGTTGGATTATTGACATATGTTTAAGCTTCTGTTCAGAATCCTTGAGTATTATTGCTTGTACATCTATCAATTACAGTGGAGAGTGAAGAAACTCTAAGGGGGCAAGCATTGAGCAGGCGAAGGCAATGAGTGAAGCCTGTTTTGGGGTGCTTTATGGCAACTGGCATTTGCCTATTTGTCGTCATTTTGGAATAAAGGAAAAATTAGCTAAGACACAAGAATCTTATTAGTAGCCATGTAAAACCTCTAAGTTTAAGCTTCTAGATGGATGTGGGGTAAATTATGTCTTACTATAATACAGGGTGTTCACCTGTAGCTTTCAGTTATATTTCACGAGGGGTTGTTAGATAACTTATCTTTTGGTCTCCAATAAAATAAACAATGCTTGAATTTGGTGCTCAACAGGTAGGCATAACCATTGCAGCTTGCAAATATGATCTTGATGCTGCGGCACCTTTCCAAATATCAGATATTTTGAATGTCCAACCTATCGTGAAGCATTCTATTCCAGTATGTTCGGAGGCTAAGGATCTCGTGGAAACGGGAAAGGTCCAGTTGGCTGAGGTATGCACTGTTGTTTTATGTTTTTGTGAACTGATTATAAACCATACATTGTAGCCACCATAGGGCCAAATATCAGGATTCGAGAAGAAATCAAAGGCAACAATATTTACTGTTTTTCTGAACAAGTGGAAACTCTAACTCAAGGTTGAATTAATGTGGAGGCGAAGCAACGGTTGCTCGAAAATGGAGATATCATATATCTAGAACTAGTTAAAATAATAAAGAACTCGTTGCATTGCCTGTGATATGCAGTAACATAGTTTGAATGGAAAGAGTTAACATATGATTTAAATTCTAGGGTAAATATCACGGACACCCCCTGAGGTTTGAAGTATTATCACATGGCTACACTTTTGCTAAATTTCGTCACAAACACTCCCTGTCAGCTTTTCCAACCAAACGGTGTCATAATGGCGTTAGATTAGGCATGAAATGTCACATTTGCCCTTCATTTTATAATGATTTTATAAACAAAAAGAAATTGTATATGAAAGGACCATATTGCCCCCATAATAAAAAGAAAATATATTTTTCTCTTTGGGCCCCACCCCTCCATCTATCCCACTCTCCACTGTCCACAACCAACCCTTATATATGTATTCTGTCTATATATATATATATGTAGGAGTGAGGGTGTATGAGGGCTGTAAACCCTCGTGGATTGGTTTAGAGAGAGAGAGATAGAGAGGGGTTTGGCCATATATGAAAGGACCATATTGCCCCCATAATAAAAAGAAAATTTATTTTTCTCTTTGGGCCCCACCCCTCCATCTATCCCACTCTCCACTGTCCACAACCAACCCTTATATATGTATTCTGTCTATATATATATATATGTATGTATGTATATGCTCCGATCACTGGCCACCACCATCGAACACCATGGCCAAACCCCTCTCTATCTCTCTCTCTCTAAACCAATCCACGAGGGTTTACAACCCTCATACACCCTCACTCCTACAAACTCCCACAAACCCAATCCTCCTCTCATTCTTCTCTCCTAAAACCAGTAGCATCATATACCATGAAGACCCACAGTGAAATAAGTAACACCACCACCACCACCACCGTCAACCCAGGCCAAACAAACCCAAATCACCACTACCATGTGAACCTCCATGAACACCATCACCAAACCCACAACAATAGCTAGCTCACCACCAAGTCGGTTAGCAACCCTCAAGAAACCCTCTTTGCTCCCTCAAACCCATCTCTCTTCTTCCTCTAAACCATTAACACCATGAAAACCCATCTCTGCTCTCTCACTATACCACCATGAAAATATGTCAAAATACCCACAAACTAATTGCCATAGCCAATTCATCAAGCCACCGTAACCTCCACACCCAAAAAAAAAACCATGACCAACCCATGCATCTAGCTACCATTACCTTCACCAACGTCTCAATCAAACCACAAACCCACCTTCCAGTGCCTTCAAACTCAACACCACATTCACAAAACCAACACCCCAACAACATACACATCCACCACCATATTCTATCCAAACAAACCTACCACAATGAAACTTAATTACCAACCCTCTTCACAAAAATCGATCAAAACACACAAACCAAACCCAGCAGAACTGTTAACAAACCCACTGCCATGCAAACAACCAATAAAACCAAGCTTGAAGACCCACGAACACCACCTTTCCATCCAACCAAACCTACAACACACTGTGAAATCACAACCAACTAACCTAAGCCAACCCATCAACGACCCACCAACAAACCTCAAGCTACAAACTGTCACTACTGCCACTACCTGACATTCCAGCAACACCCACCGTGACCATTGTAGACCAACATACCCATCACAATTGGTGAAGATGATGAAAAGTGGTTTGTGGGTCTGTTCGTTGATAGAGCTTTGACGACGGTGGAGCTTGGTTCTACGTGGATGGTGGCTATGAAGCATCGGTTTCTTTTCAGTGAAGATGGTGGTGTTCGACCACGGAGTGGAGAAAGAAGGTGCTCTGATGTGAATGGTTTTCTTGGGTCAGCAGCGCTTTGACGAGGTTGGAGAAGGAGCTCCACAGTGGAACTTCAATGGAGACCCAGCTGAAATGGGTCTTTGATTATGTTGCTTGATGGGAAAAATAATGGTGATGGAGATGGAGACTCTCTGGTAGAGTTTTGTGGTGGCCATGGGGCTTTTCGATGATGCTGGTGTGGCCGGAGATGCCATTGCTTCCGGCAGTGCCTTGGACGGTGCTTCTGTGTGTGTGAATATATATATAATATATACAGAATATATATATATATGCTCACACTCACCAATTTGCAATCTAACAGAGAAATATATAAAATATTAGTTATATTATAACTAATATAAAGAAGGGTATTTTGGTTGATTAAAAGTTTGTGTTTGGGTAAATTGGTAATTTAATAGGTCAAATATGTCTTTTCACAAGTCAAAGAGGGCACGAAGGTCATTTTACAAGGTGTCAAAGTCCTGAGAGGTTGTCTAGTAGACGGTTGGGGTGTCTATGTCAAACGGAGCAAACCTCGGGGGGTATTTGTGACAATTTCACGAAGTTGTAGTTGTGTGACAATACATCAAACCTTAGGGGGTGTCAGTGATATTTACCCTAAATTCTATTTGAAGTATTAAGGTATATTCTTTTTTCCATAGTTATGGCTGCACCAAATTTGCAGTTGAATACTCTAGCTGGAATGTTGTATTAACTCTTGTCACTTGTCTCAGGGAATGCTTAGTGAAGCCTACACATTGTTTTTTGAAGCATTTACAATACTTCAGCAGGTATATTTTTCCGTTCCTTTTGAATTTTCTTTGTTACTTGATTTCGTTGTTATGAAATTCCAATGATTGGTTTGTGGTGGATCACAGGTGACTGGTCCAATGCATCGGGAGGTTGCTAACTGCTGTCGGTAATCATCCTTAGCTCCAATATGCTTAACATTTCAATATGATAAAATAAGCATACTGATGCTTCAGCTTATTGCTATAGTTGACTATATTTCTTGTACTTTGTTTCTAATCTTTTGTGGAATGAAACACTACTCACAATATGAACAAATGCATTTCTTTTCTTTTCACAATATGAACAAATGACTATATATGATAATAAATAAAAAGCTATTGAAGGACATTTTTGAGAGGCAGTCTGATTGTAGTATGTTATAGGGAACAATATGTTGCTGAAATGAGGTAAAAAATTATATTCATTAGTTGGTGCAAGGACGTTGGTTTGACTTCTAAGCCATATTACTTGGAAAAATGAATTTTGGAAATTGATTTTTGATGTTTTTAAATTTGTGTTTATTTCTTCGGCTGGAATTAATGGTTCTTAAATTAATAGCACCATTTTTCTTATTTGCTTGTGAACAAGTTTTTAACTTCAAATGCTCATTCAAACTGATTGTTTTTTTTTTCTTTTCAGTTACCTTGCCATGGTTCTGTATCATGCTGGAGACATGGCTGGAGCCATAATGCAACAACACAAGGAGCTCATCATTAATGAACGCTGCCTTGGTCTTGATCACCCTGATACTGCTCACAGGTCTTAATGCTTTGACTCTGTATTGACACCAAAATTGAATAGAAAGTAATGAGGTTATCCATTTCTTATTTTTTACTGTCTTCAAACTGGAACCGGTCTTCAAACTGTGGTCATTACAAGAATGAGAACTTAAAATTACATAAACTGAAAAGATGGAGTCAAGTTTCCAAAAAAAGACAGAAAGAACTTGAAACATTGCTGTTACTCTCTCAAAAGCTTGTTTTAAATGCCATGTTGAACAAAATAGAAATCCATGCCCTGCATCCCTTATATTTTTTAATAGTAAATGTACATATGTATATGTATACACCTCTATACTCATGGATATCTTTTGTTCACTTCATTTGTCACTGCAGCTATGGCAATATGGCTCTTTTCTACCATGGGCTTAACCAAACAGAACTTGCGCTGAGGCACATGTCCCGTGCGTTGCTCCTACTGAGTTTATCATCTGGCCCAGATCACCCTGATGTAGCGGCAACTTTTATAAATGTTGCAATGATGTACCAAGATATTGGAAAGATGAACACAGCCCTGCGATATTTACAAGAAGCCTTGAAAAAGAACGAGAGGCTTCTAGGCGAGGAGCATATTCAGACTGCTGTGTGCTATCATGCTCTTGCCATTGCATTCAACTGTATGGGCGCCTTCAAGCTGTCTCATCAGGCATGTATCTCAGCAGGAATTATATGCTCCCTTTAAATCACCAGTCACTCTAAATTATGCACTTTCTTTATATTAACCAACTAAAGATTTGGTGTGACAGCATGAAAAAAAAACATATGATATACTCGTCAAACAACTCGGGGAGGAGGATTCTAGGACACGCGACTCCCAGAACTGGATGAAGACATTTAAGATGCGTGAGTTGCAGGTAAATGCATGCCATTGCGAGACAACTAATGAACTTATGGAGATTGGCATGCTGACTAAAAATTGTCCTATTATTTTGGTCTTTCCCATATTTTCGTTAATTTTCTTAATTATAAGTTCTCTGTGTCAGATGAATGCACAAAAACAGAAAGGTCAAGCTTTAAATGCAGCTTCCACTCAAAAGGCTATTGATATCTTGAAGGTGATTCTGGATCCTATCTATCTCCCTCCCTCCTGTGCAACCTTTACTTGCCCTTCATGATATTTCAAAATTATGAATCTAATAATAGCGTCACTTATATTTGAGGGCTTGGTCACACAAGTGCAGTATGCTGAGGTATATGGAATCTGATATTAAGCTGTGCACTAGAATGTCCTACCATGAAAAACTAGTAAAAATATATTCCTACTTTGATATATATAGCATTTTTTCTTTCTTCTACAATCCATGCGTCTTTGAAGTGGGAAAGCCTGCCAGAAGACCAAAGCCTGGTGTTGCTATTTTTCACCACCCCTGTTGTTGCGAGACAATCTTCTGATGCACACCTTTCTGGGTCATCACAAGTAACTGCTAAAAATTCGATATATTTTTGGAAAGTTATTGTCATATAGTATATTTTATGAATTTCTCATGGGTTTATTTATTTGTTTTTCTTCAACCTCTTGTTTCTTAGCTGAAAATAAGAATTCCCATTGAAATTCACTTGTGCTCGACAGGCCCATCCTGACCTAATACATGCATTTCAAGCTGCTGCCTCAGCCGGAGGGTCCGGTAGTTCTGGTGCATCTGCCAACAAATCCCTTAATGCAGCATTAATTAACGAGCCACTTCCCCGAGGCAGAGGGGTTGATGAGAGAGCAGCCCGTGCAGCAGCAGAGGCGAGGAAGAAAGCTGCCGCAAGAGGCCTCTTAATACGCCCGCACGGTGTTCCTGTCCAAGCTATGCCACCTCTTACCCAGCTCCTCAACATAATCAACTCAGGGATGACGCCAGACACTGTGAACAACGAGGAATCTGACGGAGTGAGTAAAGAAGCTGACAATGATCCTTCAAACGGACCTAGAGATGCCCAAGAAGACCAATCAAAAACAGGGCAACAGGATGAGGCTCCAGTTGGACTGGGCACAGGCTTAGCTGCACTGGATCCCAAGAAGCAGAAAACAAAGCAAAATGTCCCAGCTTGAAATTTTGGATAGCTTTGGTTCTCAATCGAAATGCTTTCTGCGTTTTTGAGTGAAGGTACCTTTTCCGATTGATCTGAATGAATTTACGAGTTACTGCCTGCACTTTGAAATTTTGTGAATTGGAACGTGCTCACAAGTCCTCGTGTATTTCATTCTTTCAATAATTATGCTCCATTTGGACCACAGAGAGCATCTTGTCAAAATTTTTGATGGAAGAGAAATATATTTATCAAGGTATAAGCAGCTGAATAATGTGAGTCAGCAGATGTAATTCTTTTGCTGCTGTTTTTCTAGTCCTTGTCATTTTATAATATATGTAAGCACAAATTTGCTCCTCTTTCCCAATTGAGCTGAGCTGAGTCACATATTTATACCTGAGTCTTTGTTTACTCGCATGATGTCTAATAAGTTCTGTGAATAAACAACTTGTGCCCGGATTTTTCTACAACTGTGGATTCTTTTAGGTAGATTTGTGTATCTGAAGTTAAGAATTGCAGATTAGACCATTTTCTTCCTTCCTTCTGTAGTGATTTAGCATATGTCCCTCAAACCATAGAAAGAGGAGATGAGGTTTAGGTTTAGGTTTGTTGCCCAAACCACCAATTGGATAACACACTGAAAACACTATTACTGTTAATAATGTTTGATGGAGGTTTATCCTCAACACTTCTCTTTTCTTCTTTTACTGTTTATGTGAGGAAATGGTGGATTTGAAGAGGTATTTTTCCAGGTTCAACCTTGCCATTTGTAGTTGAGATTCACCCAAGCCCTTTCGGCTTTTTACTATTTTTGTAATGACCCTAGAAATTTTCATATTCATACTAGCACCCTTAGATATTGCCATAAAATTAATATAACAACTCATATGTCTATACTGCTGTTAAAAGTGTACGTTTTTTTATACACATTTTATGCATTTTTTTATATACAGACAATTCCACTCTTAACTCAAATGGGCTAATAAATATTTTATTTTTCCAACAATTACACTTCTTGTGATTGCTCACTCAATATAATATTGAATTTAAAAAAAGGAAAATCAATCTTCTAGAAGAAACAAACCCTCAGTGCAGGCAATATCTATATCTATGCTTCTGTATTACTAATTTTAATTGTTTATTTTTTATGTATATTTTTAAGGGAGCTGATATTGGCACTCCACCAATATCCTCTAGCACTCCACTTCCACCTTTTTGTAAAATACAATTACAAATGTGTCCCTCTACTATACAATATTTGATTCTTTTATTTTTAATACCCTAATTGTCCTTATTTGATAATGTTAGAATTCTTAACTCCAAATTGCAAATTCTCTCTCACGTTCTTTTTTTTTTGTGAAAATACTTCTTCGTTGATTTTAAAAATATTATTTTTTCATGTTGAATCAATTTCTCAATATTTATTTTAGAAGTAAAAGAGTTTATGATTTAATATAATAATTTAGAGAGTATCAATCAAATGTATGTGATTCGGATAATAAAAGTTACATCATTAGATAAGTTGGGAAGAAGTTGTTAATAATAGATTACCTAGAGAAATATTAAAAATGTATTTGAGTTGAAAACAAGCATTATATCAATGAATAAAACTTATTTGAAAAAAAATTAATTATATTTAAAATCAAAAGAAAGTTTTATTTCACTTGAATAAAAATTATGATATATAGTTCTTTAAAAAAATTAAAGAAATCTTTTTTATTTTAATAGAGAACTTTTAGAAATTAAAAGATGAAAAAAGAAAAACATGACTCTATGAAATATTTTTTCAATTGTAGTTGTCTTAATTTAACTAAGGAGCATTTGCACCAAAAT